>OV277864.1:39507049-40107049 GCA_922989275.2 Gari tellinella | reverse complement strand
GTTGAGATTTTCACTAGACAGGTATCTGTCGTCAACTTAAACGAAAGCAACTATTCACATTTCATATAACAACAAAATTAAAATTGTGCATGCTTAAAACTCTAATATCTATTATTTGTGCGGGTTAATCAAATATTCATATCTACTAAAATCCTAAGTTGTTTTTATAGTTACAGTGAAAGAACGTCAATCTTCCACAATAAACGCATTTTACGCTTAAACTGGTATTTCCATTGTAAACAGTTATGAGCCAAATCAAACCCCAAACTTTTTGCCACTAATAGCGCGTAGTCAATATCGTTGACAAAACGTATGCAAAACGTTGTCATTTTCTCCGTTAAATTGTTTTGCGTTTCGTTTGCGTTAAAACCTGGAAGAATTACGTTTGGTCCATTGTAAATATTGCAAGCACTAAACTTATAGAAGAGGGTACCCCCTCGGTATAAATGTTGTAATATCCCACGGGGCTGTTTGATTTTAAGAATCAATATTTAACTCAGATCAAACAAGTGATAAAATACATGCAGGATAAATATTTACACAACACGAAAGCCGATTCCAGAAATGATTAACCCTTTCTCTGCTAGAAACTAGTATATCTACAGTGGAGAAAACGTTATTCTTTCCCGTTTAAACACAAACGTACGCAAACGCAAAACACTAAAACGTAGAAAAGTACAACTTTTGGACAATTCTGATAATTCATGTTTATCTTGGTGGCAAACAGTTTGGAGCCTGATCAGACGCCGGGTTACCCGGCGTCTGATCTGGCTCCAAACTATTTGTATGGGAAATTATAGTTTTAGCGTAAACGCGTTTATTGGGAAAGAATAACGTTTTCTCCACTGTATACATGTAGTTTGGAAAAGAAATAAATTTGATCAGAGAGCTCACTAAGAAGCCCTCAGATAAGCGTCTGTATTGTTTGTTTCACCTCATTGACCAAAATATGTTCTTAAATAGACATCATTTTATTATAGGCTGGTCATTCAGCCCATATAAACATGTTGGCACATTAAGGCTGAAAGTGGTGCATAATGGCACAGATTTCAATCATATCGGTTAATGGATGGCAATTTACTCTTCGTAATTTTAAAACGGGCCTCTAATAGGGCGATGAAAATACACATCACCTGTGATTTTGTTTCACAGACGAAGATAAAAGAAAATGAGATAACACATCTGCTAAATTTCAAACATGTCCTTCAAGCATCATTATCTTTCAGCTCGTGCGGCGATCTAAAATTATCTATATGTTTTACTTGATTAAGCTGTCAATTTACTAAGTTTGCTGTCATCTTTTAATGAACATTGTGAAGATTTAATATGTGACTTTCGATAGTTTTTATCTTCATAAAACGATTTCAAACCATGATAGAATTCCAGAAGAAGCAGACACAGAGAATAAGCCACTATTCTTTTTGCGGAACGCATTTGTGCTGCCAAATTAATCATGAGAAGTTTACCCCTTCATCGTTTCATTGTCGTCTGCTTCAATTCTGTTGTTTTTCAATCGTTTAAAAGTAAGATTAAATACAGTATGACTTAAAACATATCGATAGGAGTGTCAAACAGTTTGGATCCTGATCAGACGCCGCATTAAGCGGCGTCTGATCAAGACCCAAACTGTTAACAAAGTCGTCTTTTGACACCATTGGCAGTGAAAAAGTTCAACAAACGATTCTATTGCAGACAGTTTGTTCAGGAGTGTAACTACAGCGTTCCCTCTCTACAACGGCCCTCCCAATAACGACTCCCTCTTTACAACGACCCTTGTCTCAGTTCCAAAAACCGGACAATTATGTCTAACGCTTTTACTGCTGCAATGTCGTCTGCTTAAAATTGTCGTCTGCTGTTTTTCTTAAAATTACATATAAGTGGACATTTTGATATAATTATGAGTGACAAACAGCTTGAATCCAGATCAGACGCCGCGTTACGCGGCGTCTGGTCTGGATTCAAGTTGTTTGCAAATATAAGACAATCTTTATTTTCCCTCTCTATAACGACTCCCTCCGAACAACACACACAATCTGTGTTTCCCACTGGATGTCGTTTTAGAGAGGGAGCACTGTATTTGCAATAACGATTATAAAACAATCATCCACTTTATCAAAAGCTGTGTTTTCATATGTTGTGGGACTGATTGTGAATTTCGTTACGTTTAAACACGATAGAAGAACGTCTCCACTAAACGTAAATTGATACTAAGCGAATTATTATGATGTACATTGTTTTTCTCTCTATATAATGTAATGTACTAGTCCTAGGACAAACGATCTGTAGTGCAGTTTTTAGAATCCTCCCATTTGTCAAGTATTACTGATTTACTGATCAGTGTATCATACATTTTAACCGTTTTACATGTTTGATCAGGGGTATAGCGAAATAAACCTGGCGTCTCATCGATGTCAACTGGTCACATTGCTTGCAAGATAGGCAACAAACTCGTCCACAGTATGCAAAAATGTCAAATACAAAGGTGGCGCAGTAGCACTTGTAAACTATAAACTGTAAAACCATTACAGTAGTGAAGTCAACCTTATTGTCTTTGTCTACTATCTAACATTGTAAAGAGTTTTAAGCTGAGTCTGAGAACGATCATACAGTGGATAATCTGTTATTCTTTCCCGTTTAAACGCAAACGTACGCAAACGCAAAGCACTAAAACGTAGAAAAGAACAACTTTTGGACAATTCTGATAATTCTTGTTTATCTTGGTAGCAAACAGTTTGGAGCCTGATCAGACGCCGGGTTACCCGGCGTCTGATCTGGCTCCAAACTGTTTGCACTGCAAATAATAGTTTTAGCGTAAACGCGTTTATTGGGAAAGAATAACAGATTCTCCACTGTAAGCATTTGATTTGTGAGATTTGAGACTTTGCTAGCAAAAGCTCAAATTGGACCACCAGATGTCTGAGAACGATTTCAGACCCAACTCAAACACTTTATTACCTTTGAAACTATGTTTGTATGTAGCGATCTACAAAGTAACAAAAAGCTTTGAAATTCATCGTGGGTTATAAACTCGTAACAGGTGCCGAAGCTTATCATGCATATCGGTAAATAGGTAATGTTGTAAAACTCCCCAGCGTGTGTATTAAAATATTTGGACAAACGGTATGAGGTTTGTTCGCTATGTGAGTAAATCATCAGGCCAATTTCGTTTGGAGAAATCATATATAAAGTAGATAGTTAATTTTTAAATGTTTTGTACTGGCAATGAAAGATATCGTATGTATAATGTAACTGACACATTCGTTTACTAGTGGCTAAACATTATCTGTTAAAATAAACTTTAATTGTCTCTTTGAGGCACATTTCGACGGCATTGTGGAATGAGATTGATATGTTAATTTGATACGTCCATGCACCCTGAATATAATGTTATAGTAATGCTATCTATTGCAGGCAATGCTTATGACTATCTGACCTTGTATTTTATTACTACACATACTATGTTATATAAAAAGGTACATTTGTTATCTATTGTTTAATAATAGAATTTTTTTTTTTTTAAACTGTACATAAAACTATGTGCACCCGCACATATACAGAATTTCGTAAAAATTCAATGTAAAACATGCACAACATACACATCATTTATGTACAGCAAGTTGTATGCAATGTGATCATTTAAAGCAATATCAAATAAGGTCAAGCCCTACTATTACGGCCATTGACAATGATGATATTTGATTATATAAAAAACAAATGATAGCTTAAAACAAGGTGACAGTAAAAATGAAAGCTCATTATTACTTTAAGCAGCCAGCTAGCTGAAATAACTAATAGTCAACACGTTTTTTGGTGGTCGAACTATAGAGATTATACTGTAAAGGAAACAAATACAGTGGAGCGATAATGGCATTTGCGCTAAACAATTATTACCAGTGCAAACAGTTTGGAGCCAGATCAGGTGCCGTGTAACCCGGTGTCTGATCAGGCTCTAATCTGTTTGTCACTCGGATCAATATTAATAGTACAAATTGTCAAAAGTTTGTCATATTATGCATGCTATGCAATGCATTTGCGTTGTGTTTGCGTTCAAATTGGAAAGAATAAAGCCGTCTCCACTGTACATACATGTATACAGTGGAGAATCTGTTATTCTTTCCCGTTTAAACGCAAACGTACGTAAACGCAAAGCACTAAAATGTAGAAAAGAACAACTTTTGGACAATTCTGATAATTCTTGTTTATCTTGGTGGCAAACAGTTTGGAGCCTGATCAGACGCCGGGTTACCCGGCATCTGATCTGGCTCCAAACTGTTTGCACTGCAAATGATAGATTTAGCGTAAACGCGTTTATTGGGAAAGAATAACAGATTCTCCACTGTACCATCATAGCTCTTATCCAACCATTGTGTTTTTTTTATCATATCAAGTGACCATATCCTTGTGTTTCATCATTTTGGCAGAATTAATTGCAAACAATTACTAGTTGTATTTTAGAGCCGTCAATATGTCAAATCTATGTTATGATTTAGTTTTGATGCTAGGCGCTCAGCCGAATCATAAACATTATGTGAAGACCTTATCCACTCCTGTTTGAATGAAACAAAGCAGGTTGTAGTATGTTGAACATGTGAAGCAAATAATTCCAGAGCTTGAGTTTTATCCTAGAAATTCCTTCAACCTACACTTTGTTAACCGACATAGGTAAAAACATACATGCAGAGTGAAAGGTTCATGGTATTGCACTTTTTATCAATTTAATTACACGGCATATTTAGATTAAGTGAGGATTTTATTATGTTGGCGTTGTATTCAGTTAGTAACTAGGAAACATAATGGAATTTTAATGTACAGTGAAGTCGCACTAAAACAAGAATTCATCAAACTTTATTTTCTGCGCATTGCAGGAAACTGCCTTAAGCAGTATGACATTAAATCAGGAAGGTTATGTAGCAATTTCTTAATTATTGCTTTAAACTACCACCAAGTTTAGCTCACAAATGAGTCTTTGTTTTAGTTATTGTAAGGGAAGGTTTATTGTAATTTAATGACTTTGGAATGTAGAATCGTGTACGGATTTAACCATTATTGCGTAGACCATATCACAATAAATTAGAATTATTTCCTTCTACGATGATTCCCGTGACTGTGCATGTTCTGTAATCTCTACTAGTTTATGCCTTTTCCGTTTCTGCTGGCTCATACAGTGGAGAAGAGGTTATTCTATCCTACAAGGCTTTTACACCCAAGCTAATTTATCTATTATAAACAATTTGG
The DNA here is from genome assembly GCA_922989275.2 of Gari tellinella. NCBI lineage: Eukaryota > Metazoa > Mollusca > Bivalvia > Cardiida > Psammobiidae > Gari > Gari tellinella. Next base: position 40,101,814 of record OV277864.1, on the reverse strand, counting down.
ATCCAGATCAGACACCGGGTCCAAACTGTTCTTTATTCAGTGTTTGGTTCTAAAACTTCATTTATGCTGTGTTTTGAATGGTCAATACGTTACGCTATTTGTTTCAGCTAAAACGAAATCAAGCGAAAGGACAGTGCTATAACATGTAGCAAACTTCAGGTTCTTGAATATCCTGAAAACAAAACAACTTTTTTATGGACAAAGAGTTACTTGGCGTCTGATCTAGTTCAAACTGTTTACAACTGACATAATTCAGTTAGAGCAAAAGCGTCTCAACGAAAAACATTTCTATTTTCAGTTTTGTAGGTTTCTCGACTGTAGCGGTAAATAACGACGTAAGAGCGATAACTTTTGACTTGTCTGAAAACAAAATAAAGCTAACGGTAATACTAGACATAAAATTTACGTTTTTATATTTTATAGCTTACTGAGCATATCTAATATTTACCAAAATAACGTTAGTAAATGTACAATCGAGAAGACTATTCTATATCAAACAACGCATTCACGCTAAAACCATTATTTCGATTGAAAGCATGTTAGAGTCAGGTCAGACGCCGGGTAGCCAGGCGTCTGATCAGGCTCCAAACTGTTTGCCACGTACAATAAAATGAATCGTTAGAAAAGTCAAAACATTTTTTTTTAACTTTTTGCTGCAAATCGTTTGCGTTTCGTTTGTGTTTAAACGGAAGAGAAAAACGTATTTTCCACTGTATACAAAAAATTAATATTGTTTAGTTTGCTAGGGCAAATACACGAATATACTGGCATTTTTATTCTCAAGCATTTGATTTATTTAAGACTGAATGATAGCAGGAATTGAAAGAAATACCACCTGTGACTTCTTGCCGATAGAGAAACTGCATTACCATTAGGCAAAGCATCTGTAAGGTCTCAAACTTCTCTTCGAAATCACCATTTACCTGTATTTGTATGTAGTGTTATTGTTTCAATAATGGGTGTTAACTTCATATTTCAAGGTCCATGTTCCGCATTACTCGTCAGTTCATAAGTGTGTAAATAAGTATAAATTTTATGTGAAAATTGATGCATGATTTTATGAGTAGTCACTTAAAAACAATTGTATATGTATCGCTGGGAAATACTTCTATATCGTCATTGATTAGCGGGATTAGATTCAACAAATTAGTTGATACAATGGAAAATACGTTATGTTATTCTTTCCCGTTTAAGCGAAACGAAACGCAAACGCCAAACACTAAAACGTAGAAAAGTGCAACTTTTGGACAATTCTAACCATTCATGTTTATCTTGGTGGCAAACAGTTTGGAGGATGATCAGACGCCGGCTTCTGATCTGGCTCCAAACTGTTTGCATTAGAAGTAATAGTTTTAGTGAAAACGCGTTTATTGGGAAAGAATAACGTTTTCTCCACTGTAACACTTTGCATAAATGGTACAGTACACACCTATTGATCAGGGTCCATATAGTTGGAAAACATCAGTTAAATATAAGGAGTTACACATTCAAATAGTATTTAGTATGTAAAACAGTTTTTCTAAAGACAAACAGTATATATCCTCTGCGCTCCCGTAACATATTAAAACGTTTTGACCTGTATGGCACATTTGGTCTTCCGTAGAACGAAAAGCTACCGCTCGCACATGTATTACTTGAGCCATGCTGGGCGCTATGTACTTCTTGAACGTTAATGATATTATCCTTTGTTATAAACAGTCAAACCTATTTATCACAACCGCTAAAAGGACGGCCAATTGATTGTATAAAAGGCAGGTGACAGTTTAAAGAAAGGTGACAGTAACCTTCTATCCAGCAGTCACCTGTCTTATTGCCTAAAAGTTTACAGAATTAAAATAGATTTTTCTGTACGGCTCAGTCTCCTCAATATAACAAACATGTTTCAGTCACTTCTGTCAATAAGTATACAGCTGAGTATTCACTGAATCTCACATAAACCATGCCTAAAGAAGGACTGGGTATATGTAACTGCCCTAACAATACACAATACAATTTTATTTCAGCATTAAACCTTACATGACGTTGTTACTTTGGAAAATATGGATGTTCAAAACTGTCGTACATGGTGTATGTCGCAATTTGCTTATCTAATTTTCGGTTTTCGACGAAAACAAGTGTCAAACAGTTTAAAAATTAATTTTGTAGGTTTCTGGTCATTTATATGTTAACAAAGTTTCGCTAAACAGCAGAAGAGCCAGTTTTGCATTATTAAATCAGACAGAACAAACAACTGCGAACACTGATTTAAGAGATAAACTTTTTTGTGTGATTCGTGTAATTACATTAATTAGCTGTATAGGTCTACGGGCTAAAAAAAAAACTTTGACTGTGTTCATGTTAAACTTTGCTCTTGGAAACTGAAATACAGGTCGAAACGACAATGACACTAAATAACAGTTGTGTTCGTGTCAACTAGAGTCGTTTGTGTTAACTAAAAAGGTAAACCCTTACTTTTAGTGTACACAAGTTTCAACTCATTGTGTATATATTTAAACCAGATCCTAAATACAAAATGTAGTTCTGTAATATCTGAGTGTTCAGAGTTTTGAAAATGTCCGACTGGAACCCGTTTTGAAATGAAACTTTAATCCCCACATTAACCTAATTCTCACAAAGGTTATATGAGGACGTTATACAGCGAATATAAGTATATTAGTATGGCAACGCAGCAATACCGCAAGGTCTCTGCCAATTTCCGTTTGCAATATTTCGCAGCTAAATGGATTATGCAATTATGAAGCTAAGAAAAGGAGTAGTTTTCGGCTTGCAGCAACATTATCGTGAACGTTCTCTCTTCTGTCATTAGGTGTTAGGATTATGATTACAAGGTTGTGTGCCTTACCGGTAGGAAACAAACTTATACGTTTTCATAAAGTAGGTTATTTAATCAACAAAAGTCATCAGCTCCTTCTCTCCGAATATCTCCACTACAGAAAACCAATATTCTCGCCAGCAAATACTCTTGAGAAAAATAAACCGAGATATTAAAGAATGGCATTGTTGGCTTTTATTGGTGGACATAATATTTTATGGTGTAACCTTCCTAACACATGCGCTGTATATGATGAAACAAAACAAACAGCTCAACAAGTATCTCACCTTTATATCATTCTGCCCTAATACTTGAGTTTATACTATTAGTCTGATATATATGTTACAGGGATTAAGCGTAATCAGTGGGCGTTTTAGGGAATTGATGAAATGTCCCTTTTTTCATCAAACTAATACATTTGTACTACATGTATTATGACATTTCGGTTGGTTTTAAACATCATGCTTTCTTAAAATATCATGGTCTAATGAACGTTCATACAAAGTTTCTCGCACAAATGAATAAAAATAAGTGAACAGTGTGCATTTAAGCCATGACAAGTAAAACCCAAGACATCTGTTTTGTTAATAAGGTTGACAACATATGTTATAGCGTGGTAAAATGTACTAAAAAGGGTAAGATGCATTACTTTAACCAAAAGTAACCGCCAAATATTTATAAAAAAATCAACGAAAAGCTTCAAAATTACGCCTTTTCCCTGGGTAATTTAGGGTTTTCGTGAAATCCCTGATTGTTCAGGGATTTCACGTATTCCCTGATTACACTTAATCCCTGTAACATATATACGAACAGTCAAATACGACGTACAACCATTTAACCCATTACCCCACAGCGTGGTCTAGTTTTGAAACCAGGTGACCTCTTGATGTAGGCTGACCACTTAAGGCGCATTCTGCTTTACTTTCGGCCTGCTTTAAGCTAAAATCTTGTGGAATATATAATACAATTATTATCCTGTATATTCATGATAGTTCGAATTGGAACTACTTTCCTCAGTGGAAATTAAAGAGATTGATTTAACATTGAGTGGCCAATAATTTTGAATCAGATCAGACGACGAGTTAAGTGGTGTTTGAAATGGCTCTTAACTGTTTGCACTAACACCAGTTTCCATCACAAACATATTCATTGAGAAAGAGTGGCATCTTCCCTGCTGAATCTGTAATTGTTTACTTAATTCAGTTATTAAGCAAATGATCCAAATTCCGTTTCTAATCCTTTATAAGTGAGTAAAATTCGGAGCTTAGACTGGAGACTAGTGATTCCCAGTTTACAATCATGCTTGACACGAAAGATACAGTGGAAAATACGCTATCCTTTTCCGTATAAACGCAAAGGAAACGCAAATATAATACAATAAATTGAAGAACAATATCATGTTATGAAATTTCTAACGATTAATTTTAATCGGAAAGGCAAACAGTATGGAGCCAGCTCAGACGCCGGGTTACCCGGCGTCTGAGCTGGCTCTATACTGTTTGCATTATGAATAATTGTTATAGCATAAACACTTTTATTTGGGAAAGAATAGCGTCCTCTCAACTGACTGTATAAGATACGAGTACTTCAAGCCAAGGAGTCTTGATGCTAAAACTGATACAATAAAAGCAGTATTGGAATGCAATGAATTAATTCATTCTTATTGCCTGGTTCTTCGCTGATACGTATCATAAATCAAGATGATAACAATTACAGTAAGAATTCAACATGGCCAATCTAATAACGTAAACATGTACTATCAGATTGTACAGTGAATAAGACGTTACTTTTTCCGTTTGAACGCAAACGAAACATATATGTAATGCAATAAATTGTTGGAAACTGCACTTTTTAAAATATGCTTTATCTTAAAATATGTACGAGTGGCGGCTTTCCAATGTCTGACCTGTCTCAAAACTGCTCGCAATGGCAATTAATAATCACCATACGTTTAAGCATAAACATGTTTATTAGGAAATAACAGCGTCTTCTCTATTGTACATTTATTGGTGAAATAGCAATTCCTGATTTGTTTTTGCTATTGTGGTTTTACAGCGGGAGGATGTTACTATTTTCCCTTATTTATTATTTTATTCTTTTAAAGAACTTGCTGCAAAATCCAATTAATTTCGACAGTGTGGATTCTGTTTGGACGCTAAGATTAGCCAAACACAAGTAAGAATTCATTTCAAACATTGACCCCTAACTACGAGTATACTCGTCCTGTAGAAACAATGTAAAGGTCTCTCTGATAAGGGTTTGCATTGATTGTTATTGTGCAATATATTTTATGTATATACTCTTAAATGGACTTAATACAGTATGATATGAAATTGGAATTGTCCAGAAACAATGTCAGGGCTGAATGGGTCAAACATTTGTGCCTATCGTCCTATAAAAGGGGTAAAGGCAAATAGAGTATTCAGTGTTGGCTGATAGGAATTTCAATATAAAACAATACGAACAAGAAAAGTTGAACCAAGCACCCCTTATATCAAAATTGAACTTATCCAATAAACAGGGAATAATCCACTGGGCGCGAATGGGTTACATGTACATTGTACATGTAATAAGTCGGACACCGACTGCCAACGTGTGATATAAGAATCTTCATCGCCACTGTGACTGAACGTATGTTCGTATTTGCTCTGAAAATCACAACCGTGCTAATTATGAAAATGCAATAAAAACGTATGTATTATATTGAAGTGTTACATGTATAACATTTCACTGTCAATGCTGACAATACTGGTATTCGCAAACATATCAATGTTCATACGTTAAAACATGTAAGAGTCCAAATGGTATAAATAGAGGACAGTGTATGAGTGTTCATTATTTATCATTTTTAAAAAACTCGTTGACTAAAATAATATGACGCGAGCCTTGGCGAGCGTCATATTCATTTTAGTCAACGAGTTTATTAAAAATGATAAATAATGAACACGAATGTGATATTCTATTTGTCACATTACAAGTTCAAGCACCTATTAAATTGATTTGAAGCCGTAGTTTGTAGACCCTCCGCTATATAGATGTTCCGCCAAACGTTACGTTGTTTACGTTAACGTCATAGTAAATGACGTCATTTGGCACCCCGCTACATGCAGCGCTTATGGACGAGCAAGTTCGGCCGGAGCTCAAAAAACGATATTCCACTAGTGGATTACGATATTTATACAATCGCTTTATGCAACTCCCAGACCGCAAATTATGTGATAAATAAAAGTAAACAGAACCTCGAAGCAAATGATATCACTGACTGTGTTTCTCTAGATATTTACGTTACATGTAGCATGACTGGTATTTTGGTCAAATTCCAGTTACTGGTGAAGATCTATAAAATCCGTTTAACATTTCACCAGTGTTGCGGTTTACGTTAACAGGGTATATGTATTATGTATATCCTATCGTGTTAAGGAATAATTCGAATATTTATTGTATTCATGGAGGTATGAAAAAAAGACCTGGTCACACTGTATGAAACCGCGAAGCGGTTTCATACAAAAGTGTGACCAGGTTTTTGTTTTCATACCTCCATGAATACAATAAATATTCCGAATTATTCCTTATAATTTAATATCGCTTCTGAATTTAAGAAAGAAGTTAAATAGAGAATCTGACGCGAATGTTCTTTTTTAACGCATTTAAAACGTATGTTGTAGTCCCTCCGCGATATATATTTTCCGCCAAAACGCGACGTTGTTATGTAGTAATGTTGACGTCAATGACGTCATTTGGCATCCTGCTTCATGCAGCGCTTGTGAAGAGCAGTTGGACTAAGGGAAAGTAGTCCTGACAAGGCGTGGTCTGAATTTTATTTTTTTCATGGAGTTATGAAACAAAAATTACAGCCAATCACAGCTAACCAAATGTAATAAAAACAAACAATATTAAATTTATTACTAAATAAATAGCATGTAAACAGTTGTCGTCTGTAAAAATTACCAGATATGTTTAATGACACTTTATTGCAGAATCAGTTATGAAGACGTTATTTCTTTTTAGTAAAAGCATTTACACTAGATCTAACACAAGCATTTCCATTGCAAACAGGCATCTGATCAGGTTTCAGGCTGTTGCCACTCAGATGAAAATTAATAGTCTTAATTGTCCAACGAGTGTCATTGTCTACATTTTATCGCAATGTAAATTGCGGTTAGTTTGAGTTTAAAACGGGAAATAATAACGCCTTCTCCACTGTTCTTTTACACGAACAAATCTTCACCACTGTGGTTGGATGAATCGTGTTGAAGTCTAAGCATACCGTGACGTTATCCTTTAAACGCAAACGAAACTCAAAACACTAAAATGTAGAAAAATACAACTTTTTGAAATTTCTCAAGATGATTTTTTATCTGAGTGGCAAACAGTCTGGAGCCTGATCAGAAGCCGGGTTACCCGGCGTCTGATCTTGCTCCAAACTGTTTGCACTGTAAATAATAATTTTAGCGTAAACGCATTTATTGGGAAAGAATAAGGTCAGCTTTACTGTAAGAAACCTGATGTCGACTAATAGTACGACTTCGCATGCTTGGCAGGTTTTGTCTGAGCAATTTGTCGTATGTAGCAATTATCACACAATGTGTTATTGCCCATTCTGTCATATAACATCTTCATGGTGTCAAACAGTCTTTATCCAAACATACATGTAAACCAAACAAGTTGCAACACTTTACACAGCTTCACCCAAACGTGTTTCAATCAGTATTGTTATCAATAGTATTTTTATTCATTCATTTATATTATATTCATGCGCATCCTCATAACTGAAACGATTTCGGACCGGCGAACGAGGTTGAGGGATACGCGCTCGATTATGATACAAGGGGTCGTGAGTTCAATCCCCTGCCTGACCAAACTGTTTTAACCCATTTTGTAAGCTTTTCGCGTATCACTGCACTGGTTAAAATAGTTCCAATTTATAAAACTAATATAATGTATCATAAGAAGGGTTTTCAAAATAAAATTAACAATACTCCAAATATTTCTATTTTATAGGAAAGGTTTATTTAAAACAGGCTAAAGATAAAGCATAATTTGCCTTAAGGCGTATTCTGCCCAACTTTCAACCTGCTTTAATTGCTCACCGTTCTTGAAATCTGGAAACAGATTAAAGAGTAGTAATGTGTTAGACTACTTGTACATTCGGGCGTGGGCAAAGAAAGTGATGGTTTTACTGTGTCTTCTAGCACAAGATCTTGTTCTCATGTAAAAGAGAAACTCGGCATCTTATTTGGCTTTAATCTATATGCAATAGATTATATCATGGCAGGGAATGGTTTAACTTGAGAACAAATGAAAGTTCAACTGCAGCATAAATGTCCAAGATAAGAGAAACTATTTTAATGGTACATTTAGTTATCACCGTGGAAGTGGCCCTCAAATATTATTGCACTTAAGTTTGTTAATGTTCGGTCTGAGTCTTAGGTTATAGCAATGTACTCATTCAAAATACTTGATTTTTATGGCTCTGGGTTTTGCAAAATGGCCACATTATGTCTGCTAATAAAATGTATGCAAATGTTACATTAGTATTTACTTTTATGACAGCACGGTATCAAGCAAATGGTTATTATATTCACTACAAACTTAACAGTGTAGACCCAGATCAGTAACAGAATATTTCGAATGCAGCATTTGAACATTATCAACATAGTTTCCGATTGAAAAACAATTTAAAAGACGTTATTTTTTCCCAATAAACGCTCCAAACCGTTTGCAATGGAAAAATAGTGTTAACATATACACATTTATGGGGAAAGAATAGCGTTTTCTCCCATGTACATGTATTAGTGTGACAAAATAGAATGGACACCACAGCTGCGCACAACCCATTGTAACTTGTCAAGTAAATTATTTCGGAAAGTTTATACAGAGTTATGACCAGTTTCCAACCACGTGAGCACTGCTTGTATTTTCTTCAGTGAAAGAACAAATTCAATGCGTAAAAGGCGTTTTTTATGGAATAATGTATTAACGGTTCCAATATTGAACTTGTCTCCAGAAGTAGCCAGCTTACATCTGTACATGTCAAAACTTTCGATAGACATTGTCTGTGTTCGTGCGATTGCAAAGCTCTCTGGACAACTTATTCACATCGAGCTCAGTATCTGTCTCAATTCCAGCAACTTTGTCTTTAAACAAAGGCACACTAACAGACATATTCAACACGTCTGTTTTATTATAGACTACGTCATACAATTAACATTTCCAATGCAACTATGATGTATTAACCCGTGTAATACTGTCGCTGCCGTATTACAATTTGCCTATACAGCGCTCCCTCTCTACAACGACAACCGATGGGAGACAATAGTTGTGTGCGTTGTTCTGAGGGAGTCGTTAAAGGGAGAAACATCGGTTTACATTTGTAAACAGCTTGACTCAAGTTGTTTGTCACCCGTCATTAAGTTGTTTTCTGTCAAAATGTCCAATATGTAACTTTTGAGAAAAACAGCAGACGACAACTTAAAGCAGACGATTTTACTGCGTGGTAAAAGCGTAAGACATAATTATCATGTTTAGGGAACTGTGGCAAAGTTAGTTGTAAGGATGGGGTCGTTGTTGGGGACCGTTTAGAGAGGGAGCAATGTATTTCAGTTGAATTATATGTGTTTTGTGACATAAGAAACACTGAGACGAGTGTCGAACAGTTTGGATCACGATCAGACGCCGCGTAAATGTATGGAAATGCAAGTATTACAATGGAGAAAACGTTATTCTTTCCCGTATAAACGCAAACGAAACGCAAACGCATCGCAATAAAACGTTGAAAGGACAACTTTTCGACAATGTTGACTTTTCTTTTTGTTTTGATTGGCAAACAGTTTGGAGCCTGATCAGACGCCGGGTTACCCGGCGTCTGATCTGGCTCCAAACTGTTTGCAAAGGAAATAATAGTTTTAGCGTAAACGCGTTTATTGGGAAAGAATAACGTTTTCTCCACTGTATCTGTATTTGCAGTAAGGCTTAATCATGATCAGAACCCGTGTAAATGTATGGAAATGCCAGTAGTATCAGTCTTTACAGTAAGGCTTAACCTTTTTACTATAATGTGATTGACTGTTAATGTCGTCTGGATTTTACATGTATTTCCAAATTGAACATTTATGCCACACTGTGCAACCCAGACGTCACTTCAAACAGTGTTTATTCTGATCAGGCGTCGTGTAATATGGCATCTGATCTGTATCCTCATGGTTTGACGCTCGATATTTGTTTTGTCATACTGTCTGAAATCCGAACTGCTTGGCACTTGGTACTTTGTCTGTGTAACTGTTTCAAATCCGTAATGGGAGGTTCTCAATATGATTGTGTCTGTCATACTGTCTCAAATCTGAACTACAGTGGAGAAAACGTTATTCTTTCCCGTTTAAAGACAAACGAAACGCAAACGCAAACCACTAAAACATATAAGAGACAATTTTTTAATTAATTCTGAGTATTCGTTTTACTCTGAGTGGCAAACAGTTTGGAGCCTGATCAGACGCCGGGTTACCCGGCGTCTGATCTGGCTCCAAACTGTTTGCATTGGAAATTACAGTTTTAGCGTACATGTAAACGCGATTATAAATTGGGAAAAAATAACGTTTTCTTCAACATAGTAGGCACTCGATATTTTTTTCTGTCAAACTGTCTATACTCCGAACAGTTTATCAAAATAGCCCTTTCCTCCATAAAATCGCATTTTAGCTCATTCAAATTATTCCTCCACAGAATGAAAAATTCAATTTATACAGTCATAAAAATGCACCTAATATGTCTATATCCTAACAGACGGTGCGTGTACAAATGTAGCTTAAAGCAGGCTGAAAGTAAATTCGGCTTTACTTCAACCTGCTCCAAGAGCTCACGTGGCATTAAATCTAGAAACAGGCTATGAGATAAAGGGTTAACCCTTTACCCCCTAGCCTGGTTCTAGATTTAAAGACAGATGACTACTTAAAGCAGGTTTAAAGTAAAGCAGAATACGCCTTAAGGCACACTCTGCTTTACATTCAGTCTGCTTTAAACTATAATTAACTATAGGACTTAATACTCATTTTCTGGTACATTTTCCTGACTGTATGAATTGGAACTATTTTCTTCAGTGTAGGGATAAATTAAATGCGCTCTAAGGCGCTTATATAATTATGGTAAAGGGTTTAACGGAAAATGAATGTGCAGACGTCCTTGTACTAACACAATACATTTTGGATCATGATTAGACGCCGCGTTCCTCGGCATCTACTAAGGGTCCAAACTGTGGACAATGTTGACTGTATTCACCTATCAGATCGGTAAAAGTGTTAAACAAAGTACTCTTAACTTAAATGTGTACATTGTAAAACCCTTTCAATATTAGGTGCGAAAACACTGACTTGGTCGATATCCAACCTATTGCTCTTTCGTTTAGTTATTTCTTTTATCCGCTCAATACTGCAATATTGCTGGATAAACTGTCGTATGCTATTCCTTATCAAATTATTTTATGCATTTTTGCATTGAAATAACGATGCCAGTATCAAACAGTTTTGATCCAGATCAGACATCGCGTCACATGGAGTCAAACTGTTTGCAAAAGACGGTCAAGTTGCAATCAACTTTTTAATAATTCAGTCAAAATATCACAATTCTATACCATGTTCAGGTGACCACTGCTAAGCGGACAACGTACAGTGGAGAAAACGTTATTCTTTCCCGATAAACGCGTTTATGCTAAAACAAGTATTTTCATTACAAACATTTTGGATCCTGATCAGACGCCGGGTTACCCGGCGTCTGATCAGGCTCTAAACTGTTTGCAACTCAGATTAAAATGAATAGTCAGAATTATCAAATTGTTGATATTTTTCAGTTTTATTGCAATGCGTTTGCGTTTCATTCACGTTTAAACGGGAAAGAATAACTTTTCTCCTCTGTAATGGAAATTACAAGGTGATAATGTCAATGTTGAAACTAAAATATCTATGTACAGTGGAGAAGACTTTATTCGTTTCCATCTAAACGCAAACGAAACGCAAACGAATTGTAATTAAATGTAGAAAACGACAATTGTTTTGACAATTCTGAAGTTTCGTTTTAATTTGAATTGTAACAAGTTTGCAATGGAAATAATAGTTTTAGCGTAAACGCATTTATTGGGTAAGAATAACGTCTTCTCCAATGTACAAGTAATCCAAATCTCACATAAATGGTATGCTACAATAGAGAATACGCTATTCTTTCTTTCAAATTTAAACGTAAACACACTGTAATAACATGTAGAAAATGACAACTGTTTGATAAGTCTGACTATTCATTTTAATCTGAGTGACAAGCAGTTTGGCTCCAAACTGTTTGTTTAGCATTAATGCGTTTGTTTGGAAATAATAAAGTTGTATTCACTGTATCGAACATTTTGACTACAGAAACGATACCTCAATTTATATGAAGTTCGCTACATGTAATACACGATATACATGTACAGTCGAACTTCGATATCTCAAACTCGGTTATGTCGAACATACCCGTAGTTCAGAGTTAAAACGTGGCTAATTTAACTTTGAACAACGGGTATGTTTGACATAACCTAACATGAAACAGTGTAATTAATGTATCGAAATATCGGTTAGTTCGAGTTAAGCGAGTTCGAGATATCGAAGATCGACTGTATTTTACATTTTCGTCGAACAATTTGATAAAGACGTAATCGAAATGTTTATCACACTGTTTAGTAACTGATCAGACTGATGCCAGTTTATACAATATCTGATACGGATGCAAAATGTTTGAATATGTCTGTAACTCGCTGTTTTCGGTGAAAAAACTCAGTATATGGAAAAGATGTTCGTTGTTCCTCCATAAATTATAAAACATAAACGTTTACGAGACGTCCGGGAATATTGTAACTTTTCTTTACGACTATAGTAAAACCATGAACACTTGCTGATCGAAAAATGCAACTTGATAGTATTTCAAATTGTACACGATACAAATAATACCTGTGAATTGTGTAAAATGTACTTACAGATATAATGACAATTTTAATAAAACAATATTACTCGTTATTTACATTTTCTGTGGCATCCGTCAGTCGTTATAGTTCTAGTACTAGTAGTAGTAGCAATATAATAGTGGAGAAGACGCATTCTTTCTCAATAAACGCGTCTGTCACAGTTAAAACAATTGCACGTATATGTATATTCAAAATTGCAAAAGGTTTGGACTGATCCTTACCCGACGCCGGGTAATCTGGCGTCCTGTCGGGTTCCCAAAAGATTGCCATTCAGATTAAAAAAAAGAAATAACTTCATTCTACATTTCTTACATTACAGTGGAGAAAATGTTATTCTTTCCCAATAAACGCGTTTACGCTAAAACTATTATTTCCCATGCAAACCGTTTGGAGCCAAATCAGACGCCGGGTAACCTGGCGTCTGATCAGGCTCCGAACTGATTGCCGCCTAAGTTCAAATCAATAGTCAGAGTTGTCAAATGGTTGTCATTTTCTATAATTTAGTGTCACGCGTTTGCGTTTTGTTTGCGTTTAAACTGTAAAGAATAACGTTTTCTCCACTCTATGATTACATTTAGTTTCGGTTCAACGGTAAAATACGATATTCTTTCTTGTTTAATGAAACTAAACGAAACGCAATGCAAATCAACAAAATGTAGAAAAAAAGATATTCTTACGATTCACTATTATCTGAGTGGCAAAAAGTTTGGAACATAATTAGCCCCTTCACTGCCTTACCCCGAGTACACTAGTAATTTGAAAATTGTTTGGATCCTGATCAGACGCCGCGTAACGCGGCGTCTGATCAGGATACAAACTGTTTTACACTCAATTCAATATTTCGTAAGTAAAAAAAACTAAATATTTAATTTCAAAAATAAAAGCAGACGACAATTGTTTAAAATTGATGACGTCATGGCAGTGAAGGGGTTAGACGCTTGGATACCTGGCTGTTGACCAGGTTCCAAACTATTTGCAATAGATATAATTGTTTTAATAAAAAACGCGACTATTGAGAAAGATTGATATCTTCTCCTTTGTACATATTCAATCCAGTTATATCTATACATATTCTATAACTGAGTATTTTTAAATACTTAATTTAAAAGTTGTATGAAGGTATAAACTTTAAAGTATGTTAATGCTTACCTTGACCACGTACTTATATCCTAAAATAAATCGAGTGACATCGACACTATATTCCAGTCATAATAACAAACGTATTCCAAACATCTCACCATCTAGCGTTAACATATTATCCACTGCGGATTTCTCATGGAATTAGAGTACTTTAATTTCACGCCTGTGCAGAAGAATTAATTAGTTAAATCCACTTGAAGAAATTGATTAACAAAATCACAAAAAAAGTTTTAAAGGCAGTTTTTTTTTCAAATGTAATAACAAACTTTACGCGTTTACGTTAGTGCCGTATAGGTAGTATTTAATTCAGTTAAGCTGTAAGGTGAATGAATGAAGGCATCCGTAGGTAAACTCCCCTCCAATAGACAGATCCGCTGTCCATACTACAGCGGTCCCGCTCGTCATTTCCTGGCTATTCTTATGTTTGGCAAATATTGATCATCTGTTTACGCAGCATCTCAGTACAGCGTTCGGAAAGCGTGCATAACTTTGGAATATACCTAGTGGTATTAAAGAGTTCTTAACACATCCTCTGCATTAACCCATACTTTATTGGCATTTAACCCTTTACTGCCCTTATGGCGGAAATACCCGTCAAACGCAGTCACTGCGATAGCAACGTTTGCTTATATTTTTCATCTGCTTTTACTTTTAAATACAGTAGAACCTCTCTTTTACGACCAGTAAAATAACGTTATTTGTTTGTATAAGGGACAGGTGACAATTAAATCAATGTGAAAGTGAAACAGAAAGCTCCTGTAGGAGCTTTCTGTTTCCTTTTTACATTGCTTTAAGCAACCACCTGTCTTAAACGACTAATATTTGACACAGCTTAGTGGTCGTAATATAGAGGTTCTACTGTACCAGACGTTTATGCGTTTTGGACTTCAGAAACATTTAAACGAGTGGCACAATGTTTGGATCCAATTTGTTCGCAAACATCAATGTTGTCGGCATTGGCAGTGAAGGGGTTAAAACAGTTTAAATCCTAATTAGACGTGGAGTACGCACTTATCCTATTAGGAAAAAAATTGTTTGACACATACGAACGAACGAACGTATATACATGGACATCTATATACGAGGGGTGTTAAAAACAAACGCGGACAGATGCTGCCATTAAAAGAGATTTTGACTGAACGGCGCGAAACTTGCACATAATGATATACATTAATATATATTTTATTTATATGTTTGGATAGCACAGTGGTAAGAGCATTGACTTTTACCTCAGGCGGTACAGGTCCCAGATAGGGGCAGTATTATGGGGATACATTGTTCTACCTTCCATACACGTGCATTTTCTACGGATATTACTGTTTCTTCTTACAGAAGTAATTCAAGCCATCAATCATGATTGGAAAACCTGGAATAGCTTGTGTCGTATTCGATGTAAACTAAATTGAGTTTAAACGTTTTAACCTATATTCATTTGATCACATCTTCAGTCAAATATTTGGAGATGTGAAAGTCATATTCGCGAGTGTTTCCTGTACTTGGGCTCACAAAGAATTTATTATGTTTTGCTATATGTTTACAACTGCATGTATATACTTGACATGTAGTGTCGATAAAGTTTGATCTGACACTGTCACCTTCCTTCAACTTTCGTCGATAAAGAAGGAATTTTCCTTTAACTATTTAGATACGATCAATAAATGTTAAATAAATAAATAATTGTTTTCAGGACAACCATGCGTCTACCCGACAAAAATAATTTAAAAATTCATATAATACACATGTCTGTCGAAGCCACGATCCAGATATTGGTTATGCGGTGATTGAATCACTAAGCTACATGTACATGTGCCATTGCCTTTGTTACATCGAACAGTTATGGTGTACACTGGCGAAGACGTTATCGCGTTTACACTAATACTATCATTTCCATTGCAAACAGTTTGGAGCCAGATCAGACGCCGGGTAACCCGGCGTCTGATCCGGCATCGAACTGTTTGCCACTCAGATTGAATTTAATAGTGAGAAATTTCAACGAAGTCTAATATTCTACATTTTAATGTATTGCGTTTAAAATTTTGCGAATAAAAGATTCACGATAAATTTGATCGTGAAAGGATCTAGTTACATTTATCGTGAAGTATGAACCAGTTCTTTGTCATGTACTGTCATCTGTTTCAATATTGTTATCTGTAATATCGTTTCAAAATTAGATTTAAAGCAGCATAACTGGCGTTATTTTCAACGAGTGTCAGACAGTTTGGGGACACCGCGTCACATAAATGATGCACGAATTTCTGACACGGTGTATCGCTTGTCTTAAACCTTTCACCGCCAAAGTATCTTCCAAATTGTTATTGCCGTCTGTAATCTTATTTTTAAATTAGCTTAAAGGCACTGTAACCCACTACAGAAACATCGTCACGAATTTTAAACAGTGTGGATCCGGATCAGACTCAGCGTGAAACGGAGTCTAATCTGATACATGTATCAGACTGATTGGAAAGGAACAATTTGCTCCAGGACAGTCAAAGAGTTTAAGACCTTTTGCGATAAAGAATAAGGTCCCAAAGAAATAGTTTTCTGACATGTAACTTGTCAGGTTTGACCTTTTTGCCCAACTGATAAAGATAAATACTTAAATAGTGAGACGTTTCAAACAGATACATGCATTATGTTCTACATTTTATTGCACTGCTTTCAGTTTTGTTGAACCTATTACCCCATATATCAACATTTTTACGCCTTCAATTTATTCTTCCACTGCAAAAAAAATTCACTTCAAACCATCATCGGGATATGTAAATGTATGTAGCATATACATCGTTTATATATCATACCAGATTGTAGCTTACAGAAGGCTGACTGTAAACCAGAATGCGCCTTAAGGGTCATTCTGCTTTGCTTTCAACCTGTTTTAAGTGGTCGCCTATCTTCGATCGTAAAAAAACAGACAAGGGGTTCTGGGTTAAAGAATGACAATCTAGCGTTTCCTCACCGTTACAGCACACCTATCGTCTAAGCCATGGCATGTCTTCAACAGAGAAGGTCGTTACATTATCCTGCAGTAATATCGTCTGCGTTGAACTTTTCGTCTGAAAAACAATACATTTAATATTCATACATTTCTAATTGAAGAACCTTAAAAACGAGTGTCAAAAGGTTTATATCCAGATCAGACGCCGCGCTACGTGGCATTTGACCTGGATCTAAACTGTTAGCAATTTCAGCAAAGTCGCGATCGTCAGGATGGAATATGTCATTCTCTCTTGGAATACATGTGTCAGTTTTACAATTGCATGCAACCTCGTCGGACGTCACTTCCATTAGTCTACATAGCATCCAAACACAAACTATTGCCATAGGTTTAAAATAACATTGTCAAGCAAATATTCATCTTTTTAAACCCGAGTAGTTGTTTTTACTCAAAGTGTTTCATATTGACATACTTAATTGGTTTAGGAGAAACAACACTGTCACATCGCCTTGAATTTAAAGGAATATTCCATTTATATATCCTGCTTCCAACACGCAGTCTAGTCTGGATATTTTTGCATTTGCAAAGGTTTTGTTGTCGCTACAAATCGTGTTGATGTTTTCACTCATGCTCAACAAAGAATTATGAACAATCTGTCTGGATGTTGCATACGGTGGGCATAATATTATTGTTTCCCATAAACGCATTTACCCTTTACTATTGTAAACTGAGCAAACAGTCTGGAGCCAGATCAGACGCCGGGTAACCCGGCGTCTGATCAGGCCCCAGACTGTTTACAACTCAGATGTGAAAAATCTTTGAAATTTACAATTTACAAGTTCCCTTTTTTGTATTTTATTGCACATCATTTGCGTGTAGTTTCGTTTACACGGGTAATACTATTGTCTTCTCCATTGTATCTGTCATGTACGATATGTAAGGTATGTCGTATTAGCTATGTTGAGGACGCATTCTCCCCATATCATCCTTATAGGCATGCCATATTCCTTTTACCCTTTGAACACAAAATGATAATTGTATTTCCGTCTGCTTTTATCATTACAAATACCGATAATTGCATAGCGGACAGAATGCCAAATAGCTAGCATCCTGATCCGACGCCGTGTTACTGGGCGTCTGACCAAAATCTAAACTGCAAATATCTAACAAGATTTAAAACGTAGAGTCTGGTATTAAAATGATGCATAGCCCAATTCAATGCCAGTGAATGAGAAAATAGAATATTTGCTTTACATGTAGCTCAACTGTTCGATAAGTTTTTGAACTGTTGTCACCACCCTGACATCTGCGTCGTTTTTGTTGATTTTTAGTTAATTTTTAGTAAGACAATATTTCTCAATAGCTCTCTTATTAGGTATCCGTTCTGAAGGTTAAAGCATTTGGTAAATATTCCAATTAATTTACATCAGGTAATTCGCTATTTTTCCCAAAAATACGGTGAACCTTCAAGTTAATAATGCGATCAGCTTTTATCACTGTGCACTACATTCATTTCAGAGCCGGTTAATTGCGAATTAAATGACACCTAGTTCCAGCTACATATATATATTGAATATGAAAGGGACGAAGACGTCAGACGGACGTATGATAACGGGTAAAGTGCGATCACAATAGCTCAACACGACACTTCGTGCCCGGTTACCTAAACAGCCGTCGAAACCTCAGTGCAGGCAGGGCTTTGATCTCGAAATATGGACGCATTTGACAACACGTTCTATCTATACGTGTCCCTTTGACATTTTATGTTTTTGTAATAACCGTGCCATACTTTTTGCGATTCACTCAAATATAGACCTACTAACAAAAACGCGTCTGATGCAAATAAATAATCGCTTCGTTGTGTCGAAGAAAGACACCTACATGTACATGTACCCGTGGAGAGAGAAAAAAAGGTATACCGTTTAAGTTTATTTTTATCCGTTGAACCTGAATAACAATAAATTCCCGGTATTACTATTACTTGAACTATGCGAGAAGACGTTATTCTTTCCCGTGTAAAACGCATTACAAAACTAAACTCGCCGTAGTTTGAGTCTGACAGCCTGAAGGAAATATTTAACTTGATATTCATATTTAACAGCTGAAATTACTTCTTATTTATAGATTCTATGGAACTAAACGTTAATAAAATAAGTTAAACAAGTTAATTTAAAAAGTAAATGACGGCGTTTTCAAATTATGAACACATATTTTTATCAGGGTCGTCTGGCGTCTGATCTGGATCCAAACTGTTTGCAAAGGTTGTACTTGTTCTAGCAAAGGCTCGTTGTTTTGGGAAAGAATAACATAAGTATTCTCCACTACATGCCTCCTTTTTCAAACCATTTGTGTCCACTATCCCATATACATGTACATGTAATTATGGGGATCAGGCAAATATGTATATCCTCTTCACTCGGTTCTCCAGAAGCCTTAGCGAAAAGGGATTAAAAAGGTAATCAATTTAAATGGAAACTGGGAGATACATTGAACGAATATGGAGAAAAAATAGTTCTCTAACTGAAAATAACATTTAAAGTAATCAAACAACTTCATTGTTTAAACAAATACCAGTTATTCAAACTAACCTTCGGCTGTAAATGCAGCGCCGCGAATTCTTATTAGGCCGGAAGTTTGACGTCATCATCCGGGTAGCAAAGGCGCTTTTACACAACCGGGTCAAATGTATACTGCATATGAAAGTTCAATTTCCAGACACTCGCTACACGTAATAAACATTTAGAGTTATATTGGAAAATGTGTTATTCGGAATCATTTTACAAAGGGTCATTAAAAAAATAAGGTACGTGGTCAATTTTGGTATTCTTTTTTTGAATATGTAATTTTCTTAAAAGTTTCACTAAATTCCAAGGTTTTTTTAGCATATTTTTTCGGCTATTAGCTGCCCGAATCTAATACCTAACCGGAACCGCTTTTTGCGATGACGTAAGTAAACCGCACGCGCTGTAACAAGCGTTTGTGTGAGGTTTCCGGACATGTAGGAAGGGTCCGTTGTATGAGAATGGAGGATAATACATGTAGGTATATCAATATAAAACTGAACACTATTGAAAATTTTCACAAGGTATCCATTAGATAAAAAAAATTCTGATCCAATTTATAAGCATGGAAGAATTCACTTGGAGGAAAATGGGTTACGAAGCCAATATACAACTAATCAATGTATCTCTGTAACATTGTTTAAATGATTTTATCCTTCTTTTACATCTCAAATTTTGATGCCGATATGTATGTTTATTAAATCATCAATAGGTCAAATATAGCACGTTCTTAAACAATAAAATGAACGAGTAACATTTAAAACCGATAAAAAGTACCATTAACTAAATCAAAAACTGTTTTTGCCCATTCCCATTTATGTGTTAGAATAAGCAAACACATAATTCACCCGGAGCAGATGTTACATGTACAAGCAAAACCGCAGATTTTCTAAGAGAGTGCTGTAAATCAAATTTTAGCTCTTCTTATCTTCTGCTTAGTAACTAATTAAACATTTACGAGACGAGCAGACCTGTGTTATTTATTATCCTGAATAACAGACAAATGCACCTGCTCCAATAACTACCGTAGTTCTAAGCAATTTTCAAAAGACGTGTCAAGAAAAAAGTGACATTTCCGTTAGACAACACGCGAACATGTGACTTTTTTCTTGATATGTCTTTTGAGTATTGCTGAATTCGCGGATATACATTCAAGCACCCTTTTATCGCCAAACTGTTTGTGAGTTGTTAAGAAATGCGTGTCAAAATATTTGGATCCTGATCAGACGCTGCGTTTGATCAATATCCAAACTGTTTTCAAAGGCGCCTTTAAGCGTCATTGACAGTGGACGGGTTACATGTACAGTCATCACACACATAGAATCACCAGTCTTTAACAAGTCTTCTACAACAACTTTCCGTTTGCGTATAAACGGGAAAGAATATTTATTCTCCACTGCAGCAAGCACTTGTGGCACAAGTTTCATAGTATATTACGATAGTGATCGTTTAACCCTTTACCTTATAGAAGCGCCTTTAGCGCATTCCTTTTACTCCTCCGCGGAAGAAAATAGTTCCAATCTATAGTCACAAATATGTATTAGAAGAAATATTTTCTAAATTTCTAGCAGATGGTAGCTTAAAGCAGGCTGAAAGAAAAGCAGAATGTGCCTTCAGGCACATTCTGCTTTACTTTCAACCTGCTTTAAGTGGTCACCTATTTTCAAAACTATAATCAGGCTATGGGGTAATGGGTTAACACAAGAATCTCGGAACATGTATCTTAAGACAGCCTTAGGAAGTAAAAAAGGAAATTTATGTAATATCTTAAATCTGATTAAATACAGAAACCATTCTGTTGAGTTGTCAACCTATGCCAATATACCTACGACACAGCTAATCTATTTTTTATATACAGAAATTCAAACAGAAATATTCCCTGAAATAGCAAACACATTGGTCATATCAGAACGAAAACAAGCATGTGTTAGCTTCTGCACATTGATATTAATAATGCCATAGGTGAAGGAGATAAGCCATTATTGTCAACCCAACCCCACAAAAACAATAACAAAACACACAAAAAACAACAACAACAACAAAAACACGTGGTGTTTATTGCAAACGGATAAAAGCCATATCAGCGACCAAGTACCTCAGCTCTTAATCAGGCGCCAATCTGTTTTGCAACACAGTTTATGTGAATTTGAACACCTGTCATTTTATGTACGTCGTTGCGTTTGCATTGAATTCCTTTAACACATTCAAACCTAATGACGAATACACTCGCCATTTCAAAACAGTTTACTTGTGAAGAGTACACATGTTCTATCCTAAATGTGAAGATCAATATCAGAGGGTCCCTACAGAAGGCTGCACTGTTTGTGGTCTTGCAATATAATATCTAAATCAACCCTTAACCCTTTCCCCAATAGAAGCGACTTTTAGCGTATTTAATTTATTCCTCCGCTGAAGAAAATAGTTCCAGTTTATACCCTCATGGACATTTACCATAACAACTATTTTTATACAGCCTAGCAGATGTTAGTTTAAATCAGGCTGAAAGTAAAGCAGAATGTGCCTTAAGGCACATTCTGCTTTACTTTCAACCTGATTTAAGTGATCACCTGTCTTTAATGTTATAAACAGGCCATTGGGTAAAGGGTTAAACATATTAAAATTAAATGGACTTTATTGGAATCTGGTATTTATTTTAAAGTCTCAATGGGTGAAAAAGTGAAAATATGTGACCCACTTTACAAGTTTCCGAGGTTATATACAGTCGAAATTCGATACTTCGAACTCCCTTTAACTGATCATACCAGTATTTTATCCGCTGAAGTTTGGTAACGCGATCTCGCGTAAGTCGAACATACCCGCATTTCAAAGTTAAACCATGGCTAAGCCTAGTTTCAACTTTAAAATATTGGTATGTTCGAACTAAAGCGAGTTTTAATTATCGAGTTTGGACCGTATATCATTTCAGCCATGGAGAGTGATATTACCTCTACGCAGACCAAGTTTCTCATTTCCTGGGAGCATTCGTGGTATGTATGCAGCGCCAATCGCGCCAACATTCGAGGGACATAAAACGGTTGGTGCCTATTCGTTATTCCAAGCATGGTGTTATTGGCGGTAGGGAAGTATTTATGAGTATAAGAATTAATAACCTATGAGCTCAATAAAACATAAAAAATTAAATTCCAACAACGTTGCAAAAGAGTATAGTAATTGATTTATTCTCGTACGGAAGAATTTATATTACCAAATAGCTGAGCACTACGTTCAAGGTCAATAATTATATAGTCAAATAAAAGACTCATAAATGTATTAAGTGGTATTATAGTAACACGTTCCATGTCAGTTGAATGCTTTGTAACTTAATGACATACCTATATGTTCTTATATTTATGTGATATTAACAGCTGTTTCTTAGCAAGGTATACTATAACGACTTTGTATTACAATTGAGAAGACGTTATTCTTTCTGAGTTAAACTTAAGTAAACGCAAACAAAAAGAAAGTTAATGTACAAAATAACATACTTTTAAGCTATTGGAGACGCATATTTGTCCGAGTTGCAAACAGTTTGGACCCTGACCAGATTACGGGATACCCAGCGTCTGATCAATAGCCAACCTGTCTGCAATAGCTATACTAGGTATACGAAGTTCATTGGGAAAGAATAACGTATTATCCACTGTACGATCTCTTGACACAGCAATGTTTTTCATCCTATAAAGTAGGTTGCTTCTTAAAGCTACTTGAAAAGTAAAACAGAAGTCACCTCTATGATCCTCCTGTTTTCACTTTATTGCAGAGTTTAGCTATATATTTGATCTTATAGTTGCTTCAAATTAGTCTTTAGAAGCACGAATGATGGCCGATTTGTCTGTGTGGACAACCTAGCGACACCTGGGGCCCGTTTCATAAAACTTTCGCACGACAGATGTTGTTAAAAGTCAGATTATAAAAGTCTCAATTACTATTTATTACTCAGTCTAATCCTGTCTTGTGACATCTCTTTGGGATCATCTAGGAAAGACGTTTCCAAAAAGATGTCACAATATAGAATTATATAGAGAAATCAGAAATTAAATGCATTTTGACGTTTTGACTTACGACCGTTATATGAAACGGGCTTCCGAAGAGTCATGATGTCAGTTAGATTGAAATGACATATAGATGGAGTTGGGAATTTCGACAACGCGACACAAAACATGTTATATAGCGTTGATGAGTGATGAGATGAATGATTTCAGGAATATGATTTTGAAATTTCACATTCGTTGCGAATACATGTATGTGAATTTGATCAAACCAATCAACCTGCCTTCCCTTTAGTACTTGAAAAAGGGTATAATATCCATCAACCAAACAAAAAGAACATCCCTTGTGAAATTTAAGCCCAAGAACCCCTGCAAGGTATGCCGAGCCCTGGCTCCAAGGTTATAAAGCGTTTGAGCTGAGTCTGAGTGTGTCCCCAAGCATTTGATTGGTCAGATTTGAGCCTAGGCTCAAATCTGACCAATCAAAAGCTTGGGAACGAGTTAAGACTCAAGTCAAAAGCGTTATAACCTCGGAGCCTATTCGTCGAAGAGTACTAATTGAAGCGAGACACCAAATGACGTTATTTGTGATAACGGTAATGTAAACGTCCCGTTTTGCGCAAATATATATATGTTACAGTCAATCTGTGTAATCAGTCATTACGCGTAATGACTAAAATCTTCAGTACGCGTAATGACTGAAAAACACCTCCAGTCATTTCACGTAATGACTAAATCGACTTAAGCCTGTTGTATAACATTGTTATTATTGGTTATACAATATTTTTGCACAACATGTGTTATTTATTCATGCTTTTCAGGAATTGACAGGAAAAACCTATAAGTTAATATAAGAAAAGCATGAATCAACATTATTTATAGCTCATTATTACATTGTATTGATTGAAAATCAAAACAATGCGATTTTTTAAACAACTGTTAATTCATAATCTATCCATAATCATAATCATGTTTCAACATATCTAACCCATTATTCCATATCCGGTTTTTAGGTTTAAAGCTGGTTTAAAGTAAAAGGGAATGCTCCTTAAATTTAGGGGCATTTTACTTCACTTTTAGCCTGTTTTAAGTTATAATCTGCTAGAATATAGGAAATATCTTCTTTTTTTTTTCATAATCTATTCATAATTATTTTGCATTGTAATCAACCCATTACTCCATGTATTGTTTATTTACACAAAGGTTACCACTCTAAGCTGGTTAAAAGTAAAACGGATTGCCTTTATCTGTATCACTGTTTTAGGTCATCAACTATTTTATATTTTATAAGTATTTCATTTTTTATTATAATATTTTCACACTTATATGACATCACATTTAACCCACTATTCTATAGGATGTTTACATGGTTGAACATAAAGCTGGTTGAATGTAAAACGGATTTCCTTGATGTGCATTCTGCTTTACTTTAAAACAGCATTAAGCTATTCTCTATTAGGATATTAGAAATATGTCATTGTTTATTGATAATTATATGACATCATACTTAACCCATTACTCCATAGCCTGTTTCTATAGTTGGATACAGGTCACCACTTAAAGCATGTTGAAAGTAAAAAGGAATGCCTTTGTGAGTCTGCTTTAAGCTACCATACTACCAGGCTATCGGACATAGTTTATTGTTTATTAATTGTCTATTCACAACCATATTTCATTATGCTTAACCCATTTCTACATAGCCTGTTTGTAGGTCTGAACACAGATTACCACTTAAAGTTCAACTTGGTTGAAACTAAAACGTAATGCCTTGATGAGCAGTCTGTTTTACAAGCTACCAATTAACAGACAGGTATCGGGAATAATTCATTGTTACATCATTATCTATAAATAAATGTGCATGAAACGGCCAGGTAAAATGCACAATCAATTAAGTTATTATCCAATCAGTAACAAATATCTGTTTTTATCACTTAATTAATGTATGTGAAAAATTAAGGTAAAATCAAACAAAATAAATAAGCTATTTATGTTGATAACAGTATCTAATGATACAAACTGAAATATTGAAAAACTGCATGTATTTTGTATTATAGATCAAGTTTCATATAATTATTTTACTCTTTTTTTGGCAAAAATTCTTAAACAATTGTTTGTTAATAAGTATTAAAATGTATGCATAATTAATGCTGTGAATGAACAATTTCTGATAAATTTATTAAACAAAAGCCATTACACACATTGCCTGAAACTCACAAATGGCCTTTAGTCAATCTGTGTAATAATGGCCTCTCAATTGCAGTCATTACGCGTAATGACTGAAGATTTTAGTCATTACGTGAAATGACTAAGTGAAACAGTCATTACGCGTAATGACTGAAAACTTTAGTCATTACGCGTAATGACTGATTACACAGATTGACTGTAACATATATATGGCGGCGGAACTACAACAGTAGTTGTAAACAAAAGTTTATGTAATAAATAAACCTCACAATTGTTCTCATTTATGATCATTTTTGTTGAAGTCATTGACGAAATGGAAATGACCCTCGCAAAGGCTTGCGTCGTGTTGTTTTGTGAAATGGTTGAATGAGAATGATAATGAACATTCATGAAAGATTTTCGATTTTTGAGATTAATCTGAGTTCCAGATGTGAGTCTCTGTAATTAAGCATCCCAATTTCTCAAAAACAGCCATACATGTACAATGCGATTCTTATGGGGAGTCATGATTTAGGATCGGGCAAAAATATAAACCCTTTCCTCCATAGATACGCATTTTACGCTTTTGATTATTCATTCTTATGGTGCATTCTGCTTTTCTTTCAATCTGCTTTAAGTGATATCTGCCAAAAGCTTAGGAACAGGCCATTGCGCAATGGGTTAATGATAAATAAAAAGTAATATTCAGCAGATGTTTTACATTAAAATTACTGTCGACCAAGCCGATCTGGTATCTCAGGCCAACGTTTGATCAGGTTCTAGTTCTAGACTGCCAGCGCTTAGATAATACAAACATGTATATGTTTTCGATTTTTAGATCGTGTAGACATTTGAGAAGGCGCTTGTCTTGGTCTACACATTTTGTAAAGCCATAAAGTATTTCGTATGATAAATAAACATCAATCGTACGATTATGCTTCGTGTTTAGTATTCTTTATATATCTACTGCAAACAGATCAAAACATAATTTGTAGTTATCGACTAATACTGGAGTTATGTTCCGATAATGGTGGCATGAAAGCAGAAAGTTTACCAAAATGCATATTACGCCATTCAGTTATAACACTCTGCCGATTTATAGAATAGAACATCACCTATCCATTTTATTTATACCCTATCGTTTTAAGAAACTGATAACAAATGATGCCAAAACACTGAGCGTTTAGAACAACAATCCAACTAAATAATTTAAACTGTTGTTTGTGAAGGAATATCGTGTTTCAACGTTCACGATTCCGTCTAGAGCAGTGGTTTGATCAGGGTGAATGCTTATAAAGCCTAGGCTCAAATTTGACCAATCCAATGCTTGAGAATGCACTCAGACTCAACTCAAACGTTTTATTCATTTGTAAGCATGGACCCAGGCTCCGAACTAGTTTCGAATTAGATAAGAATCACTCTTCAACATTTTTATAATTCTGTTATTGTCGAAATGTTATTACATTGCGTTTAGTTCCCTTTTAAAATGTGTGTTTCAGTAGTTAGTTAACTTAACCCTTTTACTGCCAAAGTGTACGTGACTTGTTTATCCCATCACTGTTTCATTGTTTTTCTGCTTCAGTTTTAATGTCAGCAATATCGTTTCAAAATTTAACAATAAGGCAATGCAGTGGAGAATCTGTTATTCTTTCCCAATAAACGCGTTTACCCTAAAACTATTATTTTATTTGCAGTGCAAACAGTTTGGAGCCAGATCAGACGCCGGGTAACCCGGCGTCTGATCAGGCTCCAAACTGTTTGCCACCAAGATAAACAAGAATTATCAGAATTGTCCAAAAGTTGTTCTTTTCTACGTTTTAGTGCTTTGCATTTGCGTACGTTTGCGTTTAAACGGGAAAGAATAACAGATTCTCCACTGTATGACTTACATGTAAGAATTTCAAAACGAGTGTCAAACAGGTTTGATCCTTATCAGACGTGTTTTAAGCGTCAATGAGAGTGAAAGGGTTAAATGAATGGGAACGTTCGTGGGTAACGCCTCTCTCATACATAGACTCACAGTCTAGACTCGAGCAGAGCATTTGTGCGTTATCCTTATGTTTGACAAATATTGATCATCCGTGTACAGTACATCTCAGCGCGGCGTTCGGAAAATTTAATCGAATGGTTTATCATAAGTTGATATTAGGGGGTATATTGAGTACAGTAGAAACCTCAGGTTGTTCAACTCTAACCAACTATTTTACAGACTTGTTTTGATAAATGCGTGAACGTCCGCAAGCTAATGCACAGTACAGATATGGAAACGGTTTGACTTTTCGTAAACACAAACATTGTTTATTTGTTATTACATGCATTTCTGGTGTTGATATTTGCCACCTAGAGAGAAATTCTCATTGAAGAGTTTCTGTACAGTAAGACATTTTACCATAATAACATTAATTTTAAGTGACTTAATTATTAATTTTAATATTTCATCTACGTTTTGATTAATATAATGTTTGGGTATCTAATAAAAAGGTTTATTTCACACCTACATAGATTAAACCAATCAAAAGCCCCTCTTTCTACCACGTGACGGTACAAAAGAAACCTATATTGTACCGGAATGTAAAAAAAAAGCTATCCAAGAAGGCCACATTTTTCTCATTTTGGACTCGGATCCAGAAAATCCATTTCATGTTCGTATTGGACTGGACAACTCTTCTGACACTCTGTTCAGAGTTACTTTCCTTGGCATTTCACGCGTCTGCTACAGTGCTCCCTCTCTACATCGACACCCAATGGGAGGCACAGATTGTGTGTGTTGCTCGGAGGGAGTAGTTATATGGAGGGAACATAAGACTTGCCTTACATTTGCAAACAGCTTGAATCCAGATCAGACGCCGCGTAACGTTTGTTACTCGTCATTTTATTATATCAAAACGTCAATTTATATGTAACTTTGAGAAAGACAGCAGACGACAAAAAAGCAGATGGTATTGCAGCCACGAAGGGTGTTAGACATAATTGTCCTGTTTAGGGAACTGTGACAAGGGTCGTTGTAAGGGGGAAGTTGTTGTTGGGAAGGCCGTTGTAGGGAGGGAACACTGTATTTTGTTTTTGTGGAAATTCAAAGGCTAGAAGGAATTGCAAAAATATAAATTCATGTGGTTTCTTTTGTCATTTTATAATTTTATGGTGTGAAATAAAGAGGTAATTTAACAGTGTTGAGTACAATACTGTTAAATAACCTCTTAATATGTACGTGTCAAACAAGCAAATCCGATATCTAAGGCCAAGCCAGAAAGCTCATTTAGGAACATTCTGTGTTACTTTTACTTTGCTTTAAGTTATCGCCTGTCTTTAAAAAAAAAACATTAGCATGCGTTTCAGTGGTTGCAATTAGGAAGTCTTACTACATGTACCTTCGTCTATAATTTCTTACCCTAAATGCATTAAATCTTTAGATCCGCATATACATGTACTCGTAAAAGCCCATTTGTTAGTAGTTTTGATATGAATTTAACATGTGAACACTAAACAGTTAATAAAAAACATGACTGCTGACCTATAAGTTTTGTTATCACTGGTGTATATTACTCTAGGTTACGTGTATCTTCACAAAAATTAATGAGTTTCAATGGAGAATACGTTTACACGAAACCCGAACACAATGGAATAAAGTGTAAAACGTTACTGTCTATTGAAAAGGTAAGATATTGGTGTTTAACTGACGAACGGTTATTACAAAGTACGGTATTTGTTTTAAAATAAAACCCCAATAACCTTAAGCCTCATAAGACGACGAGTTAATATGCTTACAATGGACACAAACGTGTTAGCATTTATATTCGCGTTTATTTGGAAAGAAAATAGGCTGCTCGATTATATGCACAGTGGTTGCTGTATATTTCACTTACTCAAACTACTTACATTGGAAAAGACGTTATTACAGTGGAGAATCTGTTATTCTTTCCCAATAAACGCGTTTACGCTAAAACGTTTATTTACACTGCAAACAGTTTGGAGCCAGATCAGACGCCGGGTAACCCGGCGTCTGATCAGGCTCCTAACTGTTTGCCACTCAGATAAAAATGAACTGTTAGAACTTTCTAAACATTGACATTTTCTACGTTTTAGTGTTTTGCGTTTGCGTTTCGTTTGCGTTTAAACGGGAACGAATAACGTTTTCTCCACTGTATTTCCTATTTAAAGCTTTTACGCTAAAACTATTATATCTATAGCAAACAGTTTGGAGCCAGATTAGACGCCGGGTAACCCTGCGTCTGATCAGGCTCCAAACTGATTGCCGTTAACATTTAAACGATTCATTAGAAATGTCCAGATATTGTAATTTTCTACATTTTTGTGCATTTCGTTTGCATTTTGTTAGCGTTTAAACAGGAAAGAATTATGTTTCCTCCACTGCATCGAATGTAAGTTTGAACAATACAGTTATTTGCCTTGCGCGGTTCAATTTGTTCTTCACAAACTCACAAAGGTCGTTTTTTTATAGAACTTAAATAGCCACTGGATCTATTGCAGAATTATTATTGCATTTGCTGCTTTCATTGACTTTAAAAAAGCTTATGACTCGATCGACAGATCCCTTCTTTGGCATAAATTAAAACGTATGGGTGTACACGGAAAGCTACATAATGCTATTAAGGGTGTATCCAACCCATAAGCGATTTTTTCAAAGTATCAAACTTTTTTCTATCATTGGTTTTTTGGAAGAGCTATTTATGATGAATGAAAAAATGGAAAAAATATATATGGTGGTGTCCTTTTTTTTTTAGCTACAGCGATTTGAAAAAGGTATGTCAAATTTGGACTTTTTCTCTCAAATTTTACCCATTCAGAGTACAAACTTCAGTAAAATCTATTTCAAAACAAAACAAACATGGTAATTTGGGTTTTCATTATTTATTTCATGTGTATGGTGGTATTTTCACATATAGAAACCAAATTAAGACAAAGCAGGCACTAGGTTTGAACAATATGGATCCTCGAATATCAAAAATATGCTATGAAAAAAAAGTAAAAAAGTTTGAAAATGAAATAGTTCTAGTATTAAACTTTTTCTTATATTCTACCAAATGAAAACCAATGCTAAGGCGGTTAGAAATATGAAAAGCA
This sequence comes from Gari tellinella, assembly GCA_922989275.2. NCBI lineage: Eukaryota > Metazoa > Mollusca > Bivalvia > Cardiida > Psammobiidae > Gari > Gari tellinella. Next base: position 40,071,153 of record OV277864.1, on the reverse strand, counting down.
ATTGAAAGGTCAGTGTTGAAAATTTTGAGTTATTAAAGTAAAAAGAGTTATCTCCCCTTACAAAATTTACAAAAAAGTACCATCTCGATGATATTTAGAGCTTTATAAATTTCACATTTGGTGCGTTTTTTCTTAAATTAGTTTTTGTATGAAGAAATACTACCATATATAGGAAATAAATAACACAAAACCAAATTATCATATTTGTTTTCATTTAAAATGGATTTTATTGAAGCGGGCTGTTTGAAAAGGACAAAATAAGAGAAAGTGGGTGGTGTAAATTTTACATGGCCATGGAGCCAATTGTTGTTCACCAAAATGTACACTTTTTCTATTTTTTCATTCATCTTAAATAGCTCTTCAATACAAAACCATCATAAAGCGTTTTCATACACTTTGAAAATTAATGTCTTAAATTCATGACATTGATACACCCTTAAGTAAACTACTTCATATACTATCAGAGGAAAAGAAGTTAGCATATGCCGATAAACGCATCTGTGTTCCATATTAAACAACACCCTTAACAAACAGTTTTGAACTAGAGCAGACGTTGAATCATTGGTATTATGACCAGGTTCTAAGCTTTTTATACTTTCTAGACATTGTCAACATATAAGTAGCCTGTGTTGCATTTTTTTCTAGACGGTAAATCAGAATAACGTTTTCCCCATTGTACAATGTACATAAATGCACATACTCCCAGCAAATATGTAACATCTATTAGGCGATGTTTTGTCAGATAAACTCTTATCCTGCCAATAGCGTAACCGTCCTCAATTATTAGCAATTTTGATTCAGATCAGACGCAGCGTGACGTCTGATCAGGATATTAACGGCTTTGCATTAAGTTCGTTATTTTGTATGTCAAAATGTGAATAATTCATATTAGAAAAAACATTTCTACGACAATTTTGAAGCAGACAATAACTATGGCAGCGAAATGTTAAATTGCAGATGATATTTCCTGCTAGAAACAGTCTGCATACTTTGCCAAATTGGTTTAAGACACGTATTGAAACATCAGCGTAATCTGCATCGCACGCTGACTAGTGATAAATATAGTTTGATACTTTGTGTAATTAATCTTCAACATGCAACAATTTCTCTGCGAACCATTTCGACGAAGTGCGATTCTCAAAGCAGAGTTATACGCAAAATATTGGAGCTAGAGTGTAAAATAGTGTGATTCAATTGAGGTGCAGAGTGCCTTTAAGTCTCATCTAGATTCTTATTTTTTAAAGGATTATTACAAATGTGTGCAAGGGATGAATACGGTTAGGACGTGAATGGCCTATGTTTTATCTGAGCGGCTGCTGCTGTATCTGCCAATTATTGCACTGCCAATGGCGCGAAAAGGCGACTTTGCCAACAGTATGGATCCTGATCAGACTCTTTGAAACTCATATTGATAATTCCTCAGTCCAAAAAGCCCTACATCTGACTTAAAAACATATTGCAGACGACACTATCAATGCAGACGATATTATACAGTGGAGAATCTGTTATTCTTTCCCGTTTAAACGCAAACGTACGCAAACGCTAAACACTAAAACGTAGAAAAGTACATTTTTTTGACAATTCTGATAATTCAAGTTTATCTTGGTGGCAAACAGTTTGGAGCCTGATCAGACGCCGGGTTACCCGGCGTCTGATCTGGCTCCAAACTGTTTGCAATGCAAATAATAGTTTTAGCGTAAACGCGTTTATTGGGAAAGAATAACACATTCTCCACTGTAAGAGGGTTAAAGCAGACTATAAAAATGGGCAGTTAAAGAGTAAATAATCGCAAAGCTATGATTTTAATGAAAGTTATAGTCTATTGTCAAACATATTCATATAAATTAGTTAGACAATCAACGTTTGTAGCGTAATTTTCTGTAGATGCTAAGTTCTGTTTTAAAAATAAAACAACGGTATCTTCTAGATATGAAATACAAGAATATACATGTATACACTCTCTATTTTGAGAGAGTTGTAACCTTGTCTCTTTTGTTTTCGAATCTGTTTCATTTCTATAATTGGTGATACACGACTCATCTATTGATTTTGTCTCCTTCCGTACATCATGTTGCGTGCAATACATTTACATTACTTGGTCACCTCGATCTCAAATTAAGACGGAAAATAATAAAATTATAACAACGCGGCGTCTGATCTGGGTTCAAGTCGTTTGTCACTCGTCATTACTTTTATTCTGTCAAAATGTCAATTTTGTAACTTTGAGAAAAACAGCAGACGACAATGTTACATGTAAGCAGACGACATTGCAGACGTGAATAGGTTTCGACATAATTGTCCTGTTTAGGAAACTGCGACAACGGTCGGTGTAAGGAGAGTATCGTTGTTGGGAGGGCCGTTGTAGGGAGGGAACACTGTTTTAGTGTTTTCTTCTGACCTGTCAGAGTTATTGTTTGATTGAAACATTCTAAAACTTTAAAAGGGATGAGTTTTCTCTACATCCAGTTCAGGATACGGATAGCTGTAATTTTTGTGCGTAATGTACAGTAGAGGATATATTATTATTTCCCGTTTAAACGCAAACGCAATGCACTAAACTGTTGAAATTTACTTTTAGAAATATTTACTAGATCTATATCTTTAATCTGAGTAGCAAACATGTTGGAGCCTGATCAGACGACGGGGTACCCGGCGTCTGATCTGGCTCAAACCTGCAATGGAACCAATAGTTTTAGTATATAATTGCGTTTATTGGGAAATAATAAGATCATACTTATCTCAAGTAGGAAAGTGTACGATTACATATTCGATGTTACCTTGCTTACCTTGTTACCTTCATTAACTATTTTATTCTAAAAATAACTCCGACAGTTCAGAAAAATCGGACAATACTTCACTCTCAATCCCGCCTACATTTGTAATTATAAAAAGTTTTTAAAATTAAGCAGGATCCAAACAGTTTCCTTTTAACACCTTTTTCGGTCAAAATGCCTTCACTCGAAATTTGAAAAAAAGAGTAAAATGTTGAGTTGATAAAATAAATGAGATATAGAAACAAGCTCGAAACAGTACACCTGTTCTTTCGGGCGGTAGGTACATGTTGTAGACTGTTTTTTCTCAGCACTTGTACTAACTCTGTTGCTGCCAGGCTCTATAACATAAATATATGTAAATAGTTTGGACTCAGATCGGACGCCATGTAACGCAGCGTTTGATCAAGATACAGACTGTTTGATACTCATATAAATGTTTTTTTTTAATCTAAACGGCCTCATTTCAAAACCTGTGTGCGAGCAGAGATATTATTGCAGTGCATGTCTTTGACGAGTATCATGACACTATAAACCGTAAATAGGATATTCCATGTAGAATGCCATTCTGGTTAGCACTTAATGTGAATATACGAGGTACAGCGCTCCCTGTCTACAACGGCCCTCCAAACAACGATTCCCTCTTTACAACGACCCTTGCTGCTATTCCCCGACACACAATTATGTCCAACCTATTCACGGCTGCAATGTCGTCGACTTAAAATTGTCGTCTGCTGTTTTTCTCAAAGTTAAACAATGGACATTTTGACAGAAAAAATCTTAATGACGAGTGACAAACAGCTTGAATGCAGATCAGACGCCGCTTTGCGCGGCGTCTAATCTGGATTCAAACTGTTTTCAAATGTAAAATCAATGTCCCTCCCTATAACGACTCCCTCCGAACAACGCACATATTGTTTGACTCCCATTGGGTGTCATTGTAGAGAGGGAACGCTGTAGTCTAATCGCTAGATAAATAGATAAACTGTGTGTATCCAAAAGAGCTACAACAATTCCAGAACAATTGCTAGAAAATCAAGTACGAAGCTTTGAAAAACACGTCTATCGAAGCTGTGTGTGATTAAATATTCATGAATTTGGGGATAGACAATGTACAGTCCAGTTATTTCAACATCTCAGGTTAGACGCTTAAAACGCTGTGTTAAAGGCAATTTGTCGCTTCTTACAAGGTCTAGTTCAGAAAGAGATTTTCACAAGAAGCTGTCTGCTTCACATTTAAATTACAAATTCAGACCCAGCCTGTCATTAATACCATCATTAAGGTTGATTGCAATCGTCGTACCATATAGGCGTTACTGTGTAGACAATTGTTCGGTTTTAGGCAATGTTTAGATGTTGCAAGCATAAATGTGTGATAATAGAGAATACCGATGTGGCAGGGTCTTTACTGTGGTACCAAACATCAATACTATACATACACCCTAACCTTATATAGCGACAATTAAATGGAGACAAATGTATTGTTCAAAGTCAATTCGTTGCTATGTGCAGAATGTAACATTCTTTACACTACGGGTAAATACAGTGTTCCCTCCATACAACGACCCTCTGAACAACGATTCCCTCCGAATAACAATACTTGCCGCTGTTCCCAAACAGGGCACTTATGTCTAACGCTTTCGGTACTGCAATATTGTCAGCTTAGAATTGTCGTTTGCTGTATTTATCAAAGATACGTATCGGACATTGTTTAGTGTATGGCGAATATTTAATACTTTATTTCATGCTTTATTGTTTTATGCCGAAAACCAAAACGGACCCGAACGTTATATATTGTGCGGATGTAAACATGTTAGCGCCTACAAGTAGACGCTGATCATTCATTAGACATCTGTAAAAAACTCAAAATTACAAATAAACGTTTTTTTTGTTTGTATTTTGGCTCAGATTAGTTCTTTTTGAAACTCTAGTTATATAAAGTATTAGGTAACAAAACAGTTATATCATGTGTGAAAGGGGAACATTGAAAACGATTGCCCTTGTTATCAGGGAAGTTATTTCGAACAGATCGAAAATCTTCCCTGATACATCGGGCCAATAGTATTGACTGTTTCCCAAACACACATGAAAAAATTGAATACTATTTACCGCGGTGTCTGATCTGGGTTCAAACTGTTTGTCACTCATATTTATGTTTCTTCTGGTAACATTTCCAATATGTAACTTAGAGAAAAAACAGCAGGCGACAACTTTTAGCAGACGATATTGTAGCAGCGAAAACGTAAGACATTATGGTATTGTCTTGTTTTTTTAAACAGCGACAGTCAATGTTGTAAGGAGGAATTCGTTGTTTGGAGGGTCCTTGTGGGAAGGGAGCACTGTACACACACATCAATTCAGGCAAGTTTTACCAATGACAATGGCTTAACGAAGAGAAGGTTTTCCAGGATGTATGAGTGGTTGGACAAACACGAAAGATAGCTGTGAAAAAGGTCGCACAGGCTGCAGAAAGGAGCTCAAGATGGTCGTGGTTTAGGAAGAACGCCAGTAGCTGGAAGCCGTCCACTAATGGGTAGTGCTTGATCGGCACTGCCGTCCGACCACTAAGAGCTTGTCCTGGTCTAAAGTGGCAAAACAGAATTGACGAGTGGTACCGAGTTGATGACATTAGTGGAATGCAGTTTACCTGAATTTAGCAACAACTATAACATTAACACTTATAAATCTTAATTTAACCAATATTTCAGATGACAATTCTAAAACAGCTGACTTGACAATATGATGAATATTAAAACAACAAACTTTAAAGCTAACTATATAGTGCATAGGAAATGTCTGAAATGTGGTCAAACCTTTTCCTCCGAATGGACACTTCGAGTTTCCTGTTCTCTCTGGTCCATTATTATACTAGTTATGGTTGAGTTTGGCAATGTACTGCAATATGACAAACAATGCCGAATCTGATCAAAGAAAAACTTCTGATGTCACAGATAACATAGGATAAGTGTACTCTTAGAATATACACTGCATTTAAAGGAAATGTACATGCGTGACAAAGGTTCAATGGGTTGGCTGTTTCGTACATTCGAACTGAGTTTAGGGACATCTTTTACCCTATTTCTTGCAAACTAAAAAATCTGTTTTAAACATTGTCGTTTGCGTTTTTCTTAAAATCAAAGTTTAACCCTTTCCCCAATAGAAGCGCCTTTTAGCGGATATGATTTATTCATCCCCTGAAGAAAATAGTTCCAATTTAATCAGTAATGAATATGTATTATAGGGAATATTTTCTATATTATAGCACATGATAGCTTAAAGCAGGCTGAAAGTAAAGCAGAATGCGCCATGAGGCGCATTCTGCTTTACTTTCAACCTGCTTTAAGTAGTAATCTATCTTAGGTACTAGAAATAGGATATCAGGTAAAGGGTTAAGGTAATTTGACGTATAGAAAGTGAAACAGTTTGATCATTGGCATCATATCAGGATTGAAACTGTTCGTAAATATGAAATGTATTCGTTGCAGTGAAGGAGTTGACTCCTTCACTGCTTTGTTCCGACGATCCATCTGGCCCCATTCATTTGGCTTACCTTGAGTATAATATTTATTTGCAAACAGTTCTGATCAGGATCTAAACCACTCATTTAAATAGTTCATAATTCAAAACACATAATATTTAAATATGAGAAATATACGCAGACGACTCTTGTCTAAAATTGATAACATCATGGCAGTGAAGGGGTTAAACAACTGACCGTTCATTGTTTGCTATAATTTTCGAGTACGGAGTAATTAAAATGTGCCCTTACCTGTCATGCTGTAGACCTACATTCACGTTATCGCATACATGTGAATGGTTATCTACAAACACACGACACCGAACAAATATACTGGTAACATGTATAACTAACATAATAAAAATTAAATCTATGTGGGTTATGCTATTAATTCCTCTTCTAAGATTAATCAAACACAGAAAACACATATTCAAAGTTTAGAAAATGAGAACACTCCGATACATGTCAGTAAAACTGTGCTAAAACTTTATAGCTCGTTTACTCATTAGCTCGTTCCCTTTGAACAAGGCAACCTTGAACACCTTTGGCGAGAAAATAACAAGCACCTGTCTTTTATTATCCTATTTGCCTCACCGTGGATACAACATAAAATTTAATTAAACACTCCTACCAATTACATTGAAACCCAATAATGCGTTCACTTATCTGCATTCAGTGACAGGTGGTTACCTACTGCAGGAGGAACAAAGCAGGGACAATTATTATATATATCTCGAAAACTTTCTACTATAGTGCTCTCTCCCTAAAACGTTCCTCCTAACAACGATTCCCTTCTTACAACAATGGTGGCCAATGTTCCCAAAACAAGACACTTATCTCTTACCTTTTTACTGCTGCAATATCATCTGCTTAAAATTGACGTTATGTGTTTTTTCTTAGTAACATAATACAAACAATATTAGAAACTTAACAGAAAAAACATAGAGACCGTTGACAAACATTTTGAACCTAGATCAGACACCGTGTTACACACCGTCTGATCTGAGTTTAAAATTTTTGCAAATGTACTAGAAGGGTACTCATTCCCCATTCCTAGGACAACACCTCCGAAAAAACACACAATCTTTGTCTCTCGTAGGATGTTTTTGTAGAGAGGCAGCACTGTACCGATGTTCACAAGCTCTATTTTTCTAAAAGCAAAAACCCTTTACAGTGACCGTTTAGCTGATGTTTTGTTGTACTGATACGGGTAACAGTGACTCCCATGTTTAAATTCCGATCGGTTTTTCAGACGATAAAGCTTTGATAAATGTTTGAATAAAGAAATGGGATTTAGAAGTATTTCCTAAACTGTCAAACCTCGTAAAATCTGAACGTTTACTGATTGGAATTGAGAGATAAGGAATACGTAAAATGGGTCAAATTTAGCAATAAACACATGTAACTCTTTTATTAGTAGTTAGTATAGAGCGTATACATTTGAAAACAAAATGGATCATAGTTACATATATACCGTTAAAACATATTTTACATCGTATGTCAACCTTTGTATGCCTGGATAATGCAATAAATTTTCTCTATTAGCTTTCTGCAAGACACCCCTATAGATACACAGTCTATGGGGTTTTAAAAATGAACATCGATGTTGTAATGTTGTCCATACACCAGATCATTTCATGCAGAAGCAATCATAATGCAGAGTCTTACCAGGTTATTGGCTTATCTGAGGACGATACACAATTATTTGTTTATTCTGAGTTATTATTTGACGATGACATGACAATTTTACAGTGGAGAAGACGTTATTCTCTGCCGTTTAAACGTAAACGAAACACACATGCGTTACAATTATTTCCAGAAAATATCTTTTTGATATTCAAAATAAAGCAATTTTCATTTAAGTGGCAAACGGTCAATAGCCTGATCAGATGCCGGGTTTCCCGGCGTCTCTTTTCCGGTGTCTGATCTGGCTCTAAACTGTTTGCAATGGAAATAACAGTTAAAGCGTCGTTTTTTACTGTTAATAAAACAAGTAGAAATACACATTTTCACAATAGAAAAGTAATAAATGTTACCATCTTTATGCGAATGCCTTATCTAGAACATGAGTTCAAGGAGGTTTGTTAAGGAGCAATATTTAGATATCCGAGTAGTATAAAAGTGACATAAAATACTTACTGTATTCGTTTTATAACATCATTACTGACAGCGTTATCCTTTTCAAATAAACAAATTTGTGTTAAAACAGTTCGTGTGATCTTCAACAATGTTGAGCAGCTAAATCAGACGCTGGGTAACCCGTTACCTGATCAGGTTGAAGTAATGCACCTCTAACATTTAGATAAGCATATTCACAACATTTTCCTAATGGCATTTATATTTATACTTGCTTAACGAATTAACTCTAAATTCATAATCATGCAGAATCATCGTCTCCTAAAATATGTCGTTGGCGAAAAAATTCAGAATTCGTTTAATGTATTTTCAAACTGAAGAAAAGTTGAATATTAGCGACAAGCAGTTTGGATCCAGATTAGACGCGGCGTTACGTTGATCTGAATTCAAACTGTTTGAAAATGTTAGCCAGATCGCACGGAGCACGATTAGAGTTAACATATGTATCGTCAATTCTCGTATTCTCGTGGTTTCTCATAATCTCGTGTCTTACGAAAACGGATTAAATGGACACTTATGACATTTAGAAATAAGTCAAATCTTTTCCTCGGGTAAATTTATGTTGGAAAATGTTGTAAAGACCAATAAAACATCTTTTATGTTTGAATTATCTTTTTCCGAAATTTCAAATGTAAAACGTGTTGGATATTGTAATTCATTTAATACTAGTGTATAGTTAAAAATAAATAAACAAACAAAAATTGATGCTACAGACCAGAAATTTGTCAATATGATAGATTTAAAGTGACTCTAAAAACACTTCTCTAAACTGAAGAGTTAACCCCCTCCATAGCAACAAACGTTGACAACCAATCAGAAGGCACGAGAATACGAGAAACATTTGCCTGATTCAGATCCTGTAGGGAGGTGTATTCAAACGTAGTAATTACCAAGATATTATTTTATTATTATTATTTTTATGGATGATATACTTTAGTCGGAGTTTCAACTGTTTTTTAAGCCACAAAGAAAAATTCTTAAAAGCAATGTATGTGCTTTATATATATTTTAAGGCTTAGCCACACGAGAATAGGAGACAACAGCATAATGGAAATAATAAAGAGATGAACATTTTGTAACAACGAATAAGTACAGGGTCTCCAACATGAAAGTATTGCAAAGGCAGATGGCTGTATCAAACAACCAATGCGTAGTCAGTTAAGACGTTGATTAAGAGATGCATGCTGCATTTTTATATATTCCCATAATCTTATTTGATTTTTGTGTTTATATAATACTTCTTCGACCACTCACATACCTCTTTACTTCAATATGTTTTAATACTCTTTCATAACATGTCCTCCAAAATAGTTTCAACTAATTAACATACCACATTTTTTCATAAGGGACTTGTTATTAAGCAGTGTATTTCAGTACCAGACCAACCACAGGTTCAATTTGAAGCGCTTGGTCGGTTCTCTAGAACTTGCCAAAATTAAATCAATTTTACAGGGTTTCGTTACATTGGAAGGTGTATGCAGACGTTGTGTATATCTAGTTAAATTCAATCAATGTTATGTTGTGAATATGCATTGATCTTAACTCATTGAGCCCTAGTGACGCATATATGCGTCGTTTACCAAATGTGTACCTGTTAAGAGTACAATTGTCCTATGCAAACAGTGAAGTCCCTGATCAGAGGGTTCCTGCAGGAGCCCTCTGATCAGGGGCTTCACTGTTTGTCATTTTTCAATTTATTACAAAAAACAACCCTAAATAGTCTAAAATGGACCATCCTTTTTTGCAAACTGGAATTTTCCATTGGAAGTTTCAGGGGGTAATGAGTTAACCTTATCACAAATCATACAAATAGCAGACAATATGCAACACAGAGTATACATTTGTACAGTAGGACCATAATTTATAAATTACACTGATAATATGATATGTAATTTGATAGGCATGCGTTTAACCCTTTACCCCATTGCCAATTTCTAGTACTTAAGATAGGTGACTACTTAAAACAGGTTGTAAGTAAAGCAGAATGCGCCTTAGGGCGCATTCTGCTTTACTTTCAGCCTGCTTTAAGCTATCATGTACTATAATATAGAAAACTATTCCCTAAAATACATATTCATTACTGATTAAATTGGAACTATTTTCTTCAGCGGATGAATAAATTATAGCCGCTAAAAGGCGCTTCTATTTGGGAAAGGGTTAATTTAGTGCTGCTTTAAATATTTTAACCCCATGGACCTATTGGAAATATAGTCATTACATTGGCAAACAGTGTAGACCAAGTTCAGAGGGCTACTGAAGCTCCTGTAGCGCAAACGATCACAATATTGCGTGCAGGAAAATATCTTTCAACTTTCACCAGGCCCCAAGGTAATACAGAGTCTGAACTGAGTCAAAAGTCGTTCTCAAGCATTTGATTGCACAACTTAGAGTATAGGCTCAAATCTGACAATTTAAATGTGTGAGTATTTCAACCTCTTTATAACCTTAAACCCTGTCTAAGTGGTCACGGACACATACAAATACATTGTAACCTCTCTGACATACATGTGAGATAGTATGGTAAACCAAAAGATAGATAGATTTATTCATCATTCATCATAAAATGTACATTTGCATGGCACATTGATTAAAATATAGCACAATAGTAAGCATGATAAATCAACAGACCATGTCAAACAACATTATACGATAAGGATATCACACAAATGAGTAAACGTATACTCTTGTTTCCATTATGGTCCTTAAGCCCATTATCCATTACTTCTTAAATATGCATTGCTCGCCTTTAATTTATTCCCCTGATTTAAAAAAATATCTCCGACTCATACAGTCTAATATATCATAAATTATGAACTTTTTCATTATTATAGTAAGCAGACTGCAGGTAAAGCAGTATGGCTTTACAGACCTGCTGTAATTATTTTCCTATTATGAGTTTGTTCAGTACTAGAAATAAGCTATGGCGTTACAGTGGAGAATCTGTTATTCTTTCCCAATAAACGCATTTACGCTAAAACTATTATTTGCAGTGCAAACAGTTTGGAGCCAGATCAGACGCCGGGTAACCCGGCGTCTGATCAGGCTCCGAATTGTTTGCCACCAAGGTAAACAAGAATTATCAGAATTTTCCAAAAGTTGTTCTTTTCTACGTTTTAGTGATTTGTGTTTGCGTACGTTTGCGTTTAAACGGGAAAGAAGATAACAGATTCTCCACTGTATGGGTTAAGGCTGTATAATGCAAGACCAATGCTTTATATACATATTAGTTTTTGGAGTGTCACTAAAGAATATTTTTATCGTGCGAAAAGTTTATTCGAATTAAATACGAATCAATCACTGCATCTGTTCCGAATTAAACTACTACACTTTTAAAAGTTGTTTTAGATTTAGATTGACATAATTATGCAGTTACATGTAATGCTGGTTCAAATTGCAACCGTTCTTTTTAGGTTTTACGTTCATTAGTCCTGATACGAAAATGAAGCAATTAAATTAATATAACGTACAACATTATGGCGAACATATGTCAGCTGTGTTCCAAATAAATAGATTTCAATGTTCAAGTCACTCACTCACTTATCCCTTGACTGATTGTCTCGTCGTTTGGGGAATTCTTACGCCGAAGAAGCTGTCCTTTGTCTCGAAACTGGTCTATCTGCAGCATACGTTATAAGCTCCGGCATTGACAGTGATGTCCATTCTTTTACGTTGTCGGACAAACTCTTCCTCTGCCTTCCTCGTCTACCTCCACCTTCCACTGTCCCTTGGAGGATAGATTTGCTTAGACTGTTGTGGCTTGTGGTGTGACCAAACTACTTTAACATCCATTTTTTTGACAGTGCTGAGTATGGATTTCTGGGCGCCAACAAGGCTCCGTACCCGATCCTTCACATGTTCGTTTGTTTTTCTCTCAAAGCAAGAGATGCAAAGTAGCTTCCCTATGCATTTCCTCTAGAAAACTTTATTCACATTAATTTTCTGTCTCTGCCAGTAAAGTCCACGATTCACACCCATATAAGAGGATGGACAATACCAGGGACTTGTAGAGCTTGAACTTTGTTTTGAAGCTGAGCTGATAGTCAACTGGTAGTTTAACATTCTGCACGCTACCTGGTTGTCGTCTGCAAAATTGTCGTTTGCAGCAATTCTTAAAGCTGACTTATTTGCATTTTCTTTCAGATGTTACATGTACATGTATCGTGAGAGTGTCAAACAGTTTGGATCCAGAGGTGACGCCAAGTTACACGGCGTCTCATCTGGATCCAGCCTGTTTGCCATTGGAAACAGAAATTAGCATACAACGCGAAACGTCAAAGCAAGTAGAGAAAATCAGAGGGCTCTGTTAGGAATTTTCTGCTTTACATTTTTAATATGATTTAACACTTTCCCCCATAGAAGCGCCTTTTAGCGTATATAATGTATTCCTCCGCTGAAGAAATAGTTCCAATTTAATAGGTCATGAATATATATTATATGGAATATTTTCTTTATTCTAAAACATGATAGCTTAAAGCATGCTGAAAGTAAAGCAGAATGTGCCTTAAGGCGCATTCTGCTTTACTTTCAACCTGCTTTAAGTATTCACATATATTCAGTTCTAGAAAAAGCTATCAGGTAAAGGGTTAAGGAACAATCTGCCAATATGTTAGAACATTCTTCATGGATCTTGATTTATAACTAAACACATACATTTCTATGAAGTACATTTAAAGTTTAAAGTTAGTTATGTTCGGAAAAAGGATTAATATGAATAAGATATGCTCTTATATTTATATATACATCCATCGTGTACGGTAGAGAATATTCTTTTCCATTTAAACGAAAACGAAACGCAAACGCAGTGCAGCCAAATGTAGAAAATTCCATCTTTTTGACAATCTTGACAACTTACACCAGGTAACCTGTCGTCTGATCTGGCTCAAAACTGTTCGTACAAGAAGTAATAACTTAAGCATTAACGCGTTTATAGGGTAATAATAACTTCTTCTCTACTGTACTCATACCAGGAAGTTGTCTGCGGACATCGTAAAGACAGGTTCAAATGTGCTTCATTTCTGAGAAACGGCACTAAATATAAATAGCTCATCATCTCAATTCCTTTAAGCAAGACGCATTTAAACACCTTTCGAGAGAAAAGTATTAAGCACTTGTCTTTTATTATGCGTTGGCTCATATTTTTTCCAACAAGCCAATGTTAATAGGTACGCCTATCAAAACGTAGAATAAAAACATATACAATAACGTTCAACTATAAGATGCAACCTTTTACACCAAGCACGAGCATAATATAAGATGAAAGCAATAACAGTATTTTATAATAGGATAACAGTTAATTTTACGTACGTTATTAACTCCTTTACTACAGTACATATAATACAATAACTATTTGCACACAGTTTTACGCGGCATCTGGTCAGTATCAAAACAGTTAGACACTCATTTCAATATTTCTTAGGTCGAATATTTAAAATCTTAATTTGAGAGATTAATCGTCTGCATTCCTCAACCTTCTGCACGACGTATAACTGTCTTCAGCTCAATGCGTAACGCGGCGTTTGATCAAGATCAAAACTGTTTGCAAAAACCCCAATTTACTCGGGATAAGGTGGGGAATGGGGTCTGATTGACCTTTGTGGCAAGGTCGTACAGTGGGTTAATCATTGTAGATCCAGATGAGACACTGATTTACTCGGCGTCTCATCTAAAAAAAATACTGCTTACAATGAATATCACAATTTCACTCGCAGCGTGCATAATTATGTTTAACGTCTCCTATACTTTATTAGAAATCATTGGTATTTGCAAACAGTTTGGATCGTGATAAGTTAATCGATACCCTTTAACCATTTACCTGATAGCCTATTTCTAGAACTGAAGATAGGTGCCTATTTAAAGCAGGTTGAAAGTAAAGCAGAATGCGCCTTCAGGCGCATTCTGCTTTACTTTCAGCCTGCGTTAAGCTATCATGAGTTAGAATATAGAAAATATTCCATATAATATATATTTATGACTGATTAAATTGGATCTATTTTCTTCAGATGAGAAATAAATCATATTCGCTAAAATGCGCTTCTATGGGGGAAAGGGTTAAAAGAACTAAGTTACTTGAAACTTATTTCGAATATATGTTTCACGTCACTTACTCAAAAGTGGAATATTATTCACGAAAGAGTTATTTCATATATTCAATGAAATCATATTGATCGAGTTTTGTGTTCTGGTGTAAGGCTAACACTTAGACGGAGATAATAGTCAGTTCAGGTTCTTGTAAATACTTCGGCATCTTATATTAAATAAACCATGACACATACCATACAATACTTTTTTCTGCTCACGTTCAACCCTTTTGGCGCCCAAATAGTCGTGAGGTTTTTATCAATTCACTGTTGTATTGTCGTCTGCTTCAATAGTGTTTTCCGCAAGAACATTTCAAAGCTATATATAAGGTATTATGATTTAGAAATATCAAAATGAGTGTCAAACAGTTTGGATGCTGATCAGACACCGCGTTCCGCGTCGTCTGATCTGGATTCCAACTGTTTGCAAAGACGACTTTATGCGATTCCGGCGTCGAAAGTGTTAAAAGGATGATACTTGTCAACGCAATGCGGTTCACTATGGAATATAACGCATTGAAACTTCTGATATTTTGTTTGAACCGGTGAAGCAACTTGTTTTGAGCCTGATGAGACGCCATGTTACCAGGCATCATTACTAGCTTTAAACCGTCTGCTTACACCGGTAATTGCTGTTTACACCAATGCGTCTATTGGGAAATAATATACGTTTTTCCTTACTGTATTAAACCTATGTTTTTGTTCTACATTTCACTGCATTATACTACAGGTTCTCTCCCTGCAACGGCCCTCCGAACAACAATTCCCTTTTTACAACAACAATTATCGCTGTTTCCCGGACTACACAATTTTGTCAAGCCTTTTCACGGCTGAAGTATCGTCTGCTTGAAATTGTGGTCTGCTGTTGTTTTTTCAAGGTCCAAATTAGCAATGTTGACAGAAAAATACAATGTCCCTTGACAAACAGCTTGAATCCAGATCAGACGCCGCGTTACGCGGCGTCTGAACTGGATTCAAGCTGTTTACAAATGTAAACCAATTTCACTCCCTATAACAACTCCCTCCGAACAGCACACAGTCTTTGTCTCTCACCGGGTGTTGTTGTAGAGAGGGATTACTGTAGTCTGTTTGAATTGCAAATAATTACGATCCCTAACTGAACATGCATGCATGTGCATTTCCTCATCTCTTGGGAGATAATAAGTGCGAGTTACGGGAAATATTGGCAGTACCATCAGGTTAGAGATTTATAACTGCATGGATGATGGTATCACAGTGACTTACTAGCCAACTGTTGCTTCATGTTTTATAACATACAATGGAGAATACGTTATTCTTTCCCATTTAAATGTAAACGAAATTCTAAATCATTGCAATAAAATGTAAAAAATGTCGATTTCAAGACAACTCTTACTATTTCATCTGAGCGGAAAACAGTTTGGAGCCTAATAAGACGCCGGGTTTCCCGGCGTCTGATCTGGCTCCAACCGGTTGCATTTGAAGCTTTAGCGCTTACGCAATATATGGGAAATAATATCGTCTTTTCCACTGTACCTACTATCGACAGCTGCAATCGTATGTGTGGGTTCGAAATACATACCAAAGTTCGAAAGCGTTTCTGTTTTTGACCTAGTGATGTGTAACCATTCATTTATATAAACCAATAAACTGCAATGTCAAATTCGTTAATTTGAGACACAATAGCAATGTGAAATAACAGCTATTAATTTCAACGAATATAATAATTATGTTCTTACTTACTCGCAGAACAAACTGTTGCTCTAAAAACAATTCAAATACTTGAAACAAGTTATCGCTTATCAGCCCGGACCGTTTGAACTGGAATTCTGTTTTGAAACACCCATATCGTTCAGTATAATATCAGCTAATCAACATACTACACAATTCATACGGGACGGATTACTTGCCACATTTTTCCTTCAAGACATTGCAGTGGTTCAGTTAATAGATCTTCACTTAGTCTCTAGTTTAATGCCAAACTGTAAATTAATTTTACAGAGTGTACCTGTAATTCGGCTTCCGAAGGTTATCTTTGCAAAATAGTTCGTATGTCATACTAGGAAATTTCTCGTTCGAAAATAGTACACTTACTTACCTACCTACTTACTACTATTAATACTTAATATTTTTATTACTTCCTAATAAAATACTTATTACCGAAGATGTATATATCAGGAACACTACGTGAGGGAAGTCGTTTTAACTGACATCACAGGTACTTTCATAATCTTAACACTATTATTCGGATAGTCTTTGTGCAAAAATCAGTTCTGCCTAGAATTGTCTGCTCTACATTTTTGTATATCAATTTAAACAATGATATAATACGCATATTTTCGCTGGCGTTTCAAGCAGATATACGGTAGAGATCGGCCATGTGCAATCTCTGCCTAACATTTACCGTGTTTGGATATGCCATTAGTCTATAATATTTTATGCATATATCACAATTATTTGCAGGCTATAGTATAGTCGTCTGGATTATTTATGGTCTGCAGAGTTGACTTATTTCCATATTCAGTCAGAAAATATAATAAGAATATCAAATAATTTGAGTTCAGATGAGACATCAAGTGACTCGCCGTCTCACCGGGATCAACACCGTTTTCAATAGACATCACAATTAACCAGCAGAGTGCACAATATTAGATGGTCGTGTAGTCGAATTCAGACTCATTTTAACCCTTTTGCTCTCAATGCCGCTTATGAGCGCGTTTGCAAACAGTTTGGATCCTAATAAGACGCAGCATAACGCGGCGTCTGATCAGGATCCAAACTGTTTGACACTCATTTTGAAATTTCTTCTGTCAAAATGCCGTCCGACCACTAAGAGCTTGTCCTGGTCTAAAGTGGCAAACAAGAATTGACGAGTGGTACCGAGTTAGTGACATTAGTGGAATGCAGTTTACCTGAATTTAGCAACAACTATAACATTAACACTTATAAATCTTAATTTAACCAATATTTCAGATGACAATTCTAAAACAGCTGACTTGACAATATGATAAATATTAAAACAACAAACTTTAAAGCTAACTATATAGTGCATAGGAAATGTTTGAAATGTGGTCAAACATTTTCCTCCGAATGGACATTTCGAGTTTCCTGTTCTCTCTGGTCCATTATTATTCTAGTTATGGTTGAGTTTGGCAATGTACTGCAATATGACAAACAATGCAGAACCTGATAAAAGAGAAACCTCTGATGTCACAGATAACATAGGATAAGTGTACTCTTAGAATATACACTGCATTTAAAGGAAGTGTACATGCGTGACTAGGGTTCAATGGGTTGGCTGTTTCGTACATTCGAACTGAGATTAGGGACATCTTTAACCCTTTACCTGATAGCATGTTTCTAGTATTGAAGATAGGTGACCAATTAAAGCAGGTTGAAAGTAAAGCAGAATGCGCCCTTGGGCGCATTCTGCTTTACGTTCAGCCTGCTTTAAGCCACCACATGCTAGAATATCGAACGTATTCCATATGATATATACTCATGACTGATTGAATTGGAACTATTTTCTGCAGCGGGGGAATAAATCATATGCGCTAAAAGGCGCTTCTATTGGGGAAAGGGTTAACTAAAAAATCTGTTTTAAACATTGTCGTTTGCGTTTGTCTTAAAATCAAAGTTTAAGGTAATTTGACGTATAGAAAGTGAAACAGTTTGATCATTGGCATCATATCAGGATTGAAACTGTTCGTAAATATGAAATGTACTCGTTGTTCCGAAGATCCATCTGGCCCCATTCATTTGGCTTACCTTGAGTATAATATTTATTTGCAAACAGTTCTAATCAGGATCTAAACCACTCATTTAAATATTTCATAATTCAAAACACCTAGTATTTAAATATGAGAAAGATACGCAGACGACTCTTGTCTAAAATTGATAACATCATGGCAGTGAAGGGGTTAAACAACTGACCGTGCATTGTTTACTATAATTTTCGAGTACAGAGTAATTAAAATGTGCCCTTACCTGTCATGCTGTAGACCTACATTCACGTTATCGCATACATGTGAATGGTTAACTACAGACACACGACACCGAACAAATATACTGGTAACATGTATAACTAACATAATAAAAATTAAATCTATGTGGGTTATGCTATTAATTCCTCTTCTAAGATTAATCAAACACAGAAAACACATATTCAAAGTTTAGAAAATGAGAACACTCCGATACATGTCAGTAAAACTGTGCTAAAACTTTATAGCTCGTTTACTCATTAGCTCGTTCCCTTTGAACAAGACAACCTTTGAACACCTTTGGCGAGAAAAGAACAAGCACCTGTCTTTTATTATCCTATTTGCCTCACCGTGGATACAACATAAAATTTAATTAAACACTCCTACCAATTACATTGAAACCCAATAATGCGTTCACTTATCTGCACAAATTCGAATTCAGTGACAGGTGGTTACCTACTGCAGGAGGAACCAAGCAGGAACACTTATTATATAGTTCTCGAAAACTTTCTACTACAGTGCTCTCTCCCTAAAACGTTCCTCCTAACAATTCAATTTCAATTTCCTTTATTACACTCAGTTCATGATATACATGAATACATGAGGAAAACGTTATACATTGTATATACATAGACAAAACATACATTTTGACAAACAATTAATTTTGTGTATTATCAGTTAGTTAAATTTTAGAAGATTATTTAACTATTAGATTCCGGGAGAGATACGGGTATAATTAACAGAATGTTTAAGTTAGCAAAACATACTGGGAAAGCCAGACATTTTCAGTTACCATTATGTAGAAATGAAAATTATAAGGATATTTAACAGCACTTTTACTTAAGGACATGTATAACAATAGTTTGTAATATAATTACACACGTTCCCAAACACAAAATGCGTATAATACATGTTAATGTATCATAGATGAATGAACGAATATGAGTGACTGCATGAATGGCCGAGTGAATGAGTGAATGATTCAAATAAACACTCAGTCATTCAACCAATCAATCAGTAAGTCAACCAATCAACCAATCAATCAATAAATAAAGTAATGAGGAAAACGATGACAGAATCAAAACACAAAATTTGAAGGCCCTGTTGTACTACGGTGGATAAGACGTCACTATTTGCCAGTAAAAGTGTTTACGCTTAGATTAAATTTAGTATTGCGAACAGTTTGGATCCAGATAAGACGTCGAGTAACCCGGCGTCTGATTAGGTTCCAAACTGCCTGTCACTCAGATAAGATAATAGGCGGAACTGTTTAACATTATCGTTTTCTACATTTAATGGGATGCGTTTACCATTAAACGGGGAAGAGTAACGTCTCTGTCGCTGTATAATTTATTTGAACACTTTCACGCTTACATTGGACCTCTGTCGAGACGTACGCCAGAGAGCCAATATACGTGATCAGTGTGTAGTAGAGAAAAATGAGACAACGTGGTTGATGGGGTATAGACACTGCACGCATTAATTGAGCCTCTGTCGAAATGAAATACAGAGATTCAATCTGCGTGAGTAATATAAGTGTGAGAGTTGGTAGGGAGATAGAGAGAAAGAGAGAGACACAGACAGACAGACATACAGACAAACAGACAGACAAGACAGATAGACAGACAGGGAGAGAGATGAAAAATGGGAGAGACAAAGGCAAAAGAAAGACAGATAGTAAATGATGCATGCAAACATACAAATGGGCTATAAATAGGCTATTTAAAGTCAAACGTTGATTGATAAATTATAATCATTGACACAGTTTTAGATCTTGAAATAGGATGTTGATCCATTAAATCAGAAAACAGCCAGTACAGGACCAAAACAATGTAGTAAGTTCCTATAGGAACTCCCCATGTTATTTTAATCCCTCACACAGCATTGACTACATATAAAGCCTTTCACTTGTTAATCACATAGGTAATACAAAACATTAAGTCAGTATAAAACATTGAGGAGAAAAATGCAATAAACTTTAAAACAATTAACAACAGTATATTTGTCACACATCGACTATTTAAACATTTTCTGAAAATGGACAACTATGATTTTTACTAATTTGCACAATTTTAGGTATTCACTGGTGTTTCGTGTATTAATGAGTTTATCAAACACCACAATATTTGGTCTCCTATAGTATTTATCGTAAATGAATTGCTTACGTGAACAAGTAAAATGAGTGCATGTGAAAATATAATGAAACTCGTCCCCTATTTTTCGGTGACATAGAGGGCATATTCAACGATTCCCTTCTTACAACAATGGTGGCCATTGTTCCCAAAACAAGACACTTATCTCTTACCTTTTTACTGCTGCAATATCATCTGCTTAAAATTGACGTTATTTTTTTTTCTTAGTAACATAATACAAGCAATATTAGAAACTTAACAGAAAAAACATAGAGACCGTTGGCAAACATTTTGAACCTAGATCAGACACCGTGTCACACACCGTCTGATCTGAGTTCAAAATGTTTGCAAATGTACTAGAAGGGTACTCATTCCCCATTCCTAGGACAACACCTCTGAAATAACACACTCTTTGTCTCTCGTAGGATGTTTTTGTAGAGAGGCAGCACTGTACCGATGTTCACAAGCTCTATTTTTCTAAAAGCAAAAACCCTTTACAGTGACCGTTTAGCTGATGTTTTGTTGTACTGATACGGGTAACAGTGACGCCCATGTTTAAATTCCGATCGGTTTTTCAGACGATAAAGCTTTGATAAATGTTTGAAAAAAGAAATGGGATTTAGGAGTATTTCTTAAACTGTCAAACCTCGTAAAATCTGAACGTTTACTGATTGGAATTGAGAGATAAGGGATACGTAAAATGGGTCAAATTGAGCAATAAACACATGAAACTCTTATATTAGTAGTTAGTATAGAGCGTATACATTTGAAAACAAAATGGATCATAATTACATATATACCGTTAAAACATATTTTGCATCGTATGTCAACCTTTGTATGCCTGGATATTGTAATAAATTTTTTCTATTAGCTTTCTGCAAGACACCCCTATAGATACACAGTCAATGGGATTTTAAAATGAACATCGATGTTGTAACGTTGTCCATACATTAGATCATTTCATGCAGAAGCAATCATATTGCAGAGTCTTACCAGGTTATTGGCTTATCTGAGGACGACACACAATTATTTGTTTATTCTGAGTTATTATTTGACGATGACATGACAATTTTACAGTGGAGAAGACGTTATTCTCTGCCGTTTAAACGTAAACGAAACACACACGCGTTACAATTATTTCCAGAAAATATATTTTTGATATTTAAAATAAAGCAATTTTCATTTAAGTGGCAAACGGTCAATAGCCTGATCAGATGCCGGGTTTCCCGGCGTCTCTTTTCCCGGGGTCTGATCTGGCTCTAATCTGTCTGCAATGGAAATAACAGTTAAAGCGTCGATTTTTTTACTGGTAATAAAACAAGTAGAAATACACAAAAGTAATAAATGTTACCATCTTTATGCGAATGCCTTATCTAGAACATGAGTTCAAGGAGGTTTGTTAAGGAGCAATATTTAGATATCCGAGTAGTATAAAAGTGACATAAAATACTTACTGTATTCGTTTTATAACATCATTACTGACAGCGTTATCCTTTTCAAATAAATAAATTTGTGTTAAAACAGTTCGTGTGATCTCCAACAATGTTGAGCAGCTAAATCAGACGCTGGGTAACCCGTTATCTGATCAGGTTGAAGTAATGCACCTCTAACATTTAGATAAGCATATTCACAACATTTTCCTAATGGCATTTATATTTATACTTGCTTAACGAATTAACTCTAAATTCATAATCATGCAGAATCATCGTCTCCTAAAATATGTCGTTGGCGAAAAAATTCAGAATTCGTTTAATGTATTTTCAAAATGAAGAAAAGTTGAATATTAGCGACAAGCAGTTTGGATCCAGATTAGACGCAGCGTTACGTTGATCTGAATTCAAACTGTTTGAAAACGTTAGCCAGATCGCACGGAGCACGATTAGAGTTAACACATGTAATGGAAATAATAAGGAGATGAACATATTGTAAACAACGAATAAGTACAGGGTCTCCAACATGAAAGTATTACAAAGTCAGATGGCTGTATCAAACAACCAATGCGTAGTCAGTTAAGACGTTGATTAAGAGATACATGCTGCATTTTTATATATTCCCATAATCTTATTTTGTTTTCGTGTTTATATAATACTTCTGCGACCACTCACATACCTCTTTACTTCAATATGTTTTAATACTCTTTCATAACATGTCCTCCAAAATAGTTTCAACTAATTAACATACCACATTTTTTCATAAGGGACTTGTTATTAAGCAGTGTATTTCAGTACCAGACCAACCACAGGTTCAATTTGAAGCGCTTGATAGATTCTCTAGACCTTGCCAAAATTAAATCAGTTTTACAGGGTTTCTCTACATTGGAAGGTTTATGCAGACGTTTTGTATATCTAGTTAAATTCAATCAATGTTATGTTGTGAATATGCATTGATCTTAATTCATTGAGCCCTAGTGACGCATATATGCGTCGTTTACCAAATGTGTACCTGTTAAGAGTACAATTGTCCTATGCAAACAGTGAAGTCCCTGATCAGAGGGCTCCTGCAGGAGCCCTCTGATCAGGGGCTTCACTGTTTGTCATTTTTCAATTTATTACAAAAAACAACCCTAAATAGTCTAAAATGGACCATCCTTTTTTGCAAACTGGAATTTTCCATTGGAAGTTTCAGGGGATAATGAGTTAACCTTATCACAAATCATGCACAAAGCAGACAGTATGCAACAAAGAGTATACATTTGTATAGTAGGAATAATTTATAAATTACACTGATAATGTGATATGTAATTTGATAGGCATGCGTTTAACCCTTTACCCCATAGCCTATTTCTAGTACTTAAGATACTAGGTGACTACTTAAAACAGGTTGTAAGTAAAGCAGAATGCGCCTTAGGGCGCATTCTGCTTTACTTTCAGCCTGCTTTAAGCTATCATGTACTATAATATAGAAAACTATTCCCTAAAATACATATTCATTACTGATTAAATTGGAACTATTTTCTTCAGCGGATGAATAAATCATAGCCGCTAAAAGGCGCTTCTATTAGGGAAAGGGTTAATTTAGTGCTGCTTTAAATATTTTAACCCCATGAACCTATTGGAAATATACTCATTACATTGGCAAACAGTGTAGACCAAGTTCAGAGGGCTACTGAAGCTTCTTTAGCGCAAACGATCACAATATTGCGTGCAGGAAAATATCTTTCGACTTTCACCAGGCCCCAAGGTAATACAGAGTCTGAACTGAGTCAAAAGTCGTTCTCAAGCATTTGATTGGACAACTTAGAGTATAGGCTCAAATCTGACAAATTAAATGTATAGATTTATTCATCATAAAATGTACATTTGCATGGCACATTGATTAAAACATAGCACAATAGTAAGCATGATGAATCAACAGACCATGTCAAACAACATTATACGATAAGGATATCACACAAATGAGTAAACGTATACTCTTGTTTCCATCATGGTCCTTAAGCCCACTACCCATTACTTCTTAAATATGCATTGCTCGCCTTTAATTTATTCCCCTGATTGAAAAAAATATCTCCGACTCATACAGTCTAATATATCATAAATTATGAACTGTTTTCATTATTCTAGTAAGCAGACTGCAGGTAAAGCAGTATGGCTTTACAGATATTTTACTTTGAACCTTATTTTCCTATGTTGAGTTTGTTCAGTACTAGAAATAAGCTATGGCGTTATGGGTTAAGGTTGTATAATGCAAGACCAATGCTTTATATAAATATTAGTTTTTGGAGTGTCACTAAAGAATATTTTTATCGTGCGAAAAGTTTATTCGAATTAAATACGAATCAATCACTGCATCTGTTCCGAATTAAACTACTACACTTTTAAAAGGTTTTTTAGATTTAGATTGACATAATTATGCAGTTAATGCTGGTTCAAATTGCAACCGTTCTTTTTAGGTTGTACGTTCATTAGTCCTGATACGAAAATGAAGCAATTAAATTAATATAACGTACAACATTATGGCGAACATATGTCAGCTTTGTTCCAAATAAATAGATTTCAATGTTCAAGTCACTCACTCACTCACTTATCCCTTGACTGATTGTCTCGTCGTTTGGGGGAATTCTTGCGCCGAAGAAGCTGTCCTTTGTCTCCAAACTGGTCTATCTGCAGCATACGTTATTAGCTCCGGCATTGACAGTGATGTCCATTCTTTTACGTTGTCGGACCAACTCTTCCTCTGCCTACCTCGTCTACCTCCACCTTCCACATTGTCCCTTGGAGGATAGTTTTGCTTAGACTGTTGTGGCTTGTGGTGTGAACAAACTACTTTAACATCCATTTTTTGACAGTGCTGAGTAGGGGTTCTTGGGCGCCAACAAGGCTCCGTACCCGATCCTTCACATGTTCGTTTGTTTTTCTCTCAAAGTAAGAGATGCAAAGTAGCTTCCCTATGCATTTCATCTCGAAAACTTTATTCACATGTCTGTCTCCGCCAGTAAATTCCACGATTCACACCCATATAAGAGGGTGGACAATACCAGGGACTTGTAGAGCTTGAACTTTGTTTTGAAGTTGAGCTGATAGTCAACTGGTAGTTTAACATTCTGCACGCTACCTGGTTGTCGTCTGCAAAATTGTCGTTTGCAGCAATTCTTAAAGCTGAATTATTTGTATTTTCTTTCAGATGTTACATGTACATGTATCGTGAGAGTGTCAAACAGTTTGGATTCAGAGGTGACGCCAAGTTACACGGCGTCTCATCTGGATCCAGCCTGTTTGCCATTGGAAACAGAAATTAGCATACAACGCGAAACGTCAAAGCAAGTTGAGAAAATCAGAGGGCTCCGTACGTTTCCCCCATAGAAGCGCCTTTTAGCGAATATAATTTATTCCTCCGCTGAAGAAATAGTTCCAATTTAATAAGTCATGAATATATATTATATGGAATATTTTCTTTATTCTAAAACATGATAGCTTAAAGCAGGCTGAAAGTAAAGCAGAATGCGCCTTAAGGCGCATTCTGCTTTACTTTCAACCTGCTTTAAGTATTCACATATCTTCAGTTCTAGAAATAGGCTATCAGGTAAAGGGTTAAGGAACAATCTGCCAATATGTTAGAACATTCTTCATGGATCTTGATTTATAACTAAACACATACATTTCTATGAAGTACATAGGTGCGTTTAAAGTTAGTTATGTTCGGGAAAAGGATTAATATGAATAATATATGCTCTTATATTTATATATACATCCATCGTGTACGGTAGAGAATATTATTTTCCATTTAAACGAAACGCAAACGCAGTGCAGCCAAATGTAGAAAATTCCATCTTTTTGACAATCTTGACAACTTACACCAGTAGGTAACCTGTCGTCTGATCTGGCTCAAAACTGTTCGTACAAGAAGTAATAACTTAAGCATAAACGCGTTTATAGGGTAATAATAACTTCTTCTCTACTGTACTCATACCAGGAAGTTGTCTGCGGACATCGTAAAGACAGGTTCAAATGTGGTTCATTTCTGAGAAACGGCACTAAATATAAATAGCTCATCATCTCAATTCCTTTAAGCAAGACGCATTTAAACACCTTTCGAGAGAAAAGTATTAAGCACTTGTCTTTTATTATGCGTTGGCTCATATTTTTTCCAACAAGCCAATGTTAATAGGTACGCCTATCAAAACGTAGAATAAAAACATATACAATAACGTTCAACTATAAGATGCAACCTTTTACACCAAGCACGAGCATAATATAAGATGAAAGCAATAACAGTATTTTATAATAGGATAACAGTTAATTTTACGTACGTTATTAACTCCTTTACTACAGTACATATAATACAATAACTATTTGCACACAGTTTTACACGGCATCTGGTCAGTATCAAAACTGTTTGACACTCATTTCAATATTTCTTAGGTCGAATATTTAAAATCTTAATTTGAGAGATTAATCGTCTGCATTCCTCAACCTTCTGCACGACGTATAACTGTCTTCAGCTCAATGCGTAACGCGGCGTTTGATCAAGAGCAAAACTGTTTGCAAAAAACCCAATTTACTCGGGATAAGGTGGGGAATGGGGACCGATTGACCTTTGTGGCAAGGTCGTACAGTGGGTTAATCATTGTAGATCCAGATGAGACACTGATTTACTCGGCGTCTCATCTAAAAAAAATACTGCTTACAATGAATATCACAATTTCACTCGCAGCGTGCATAATTATGTTTAACGTCTCCTATACTTTATTAGAAATCATTGGTATTTGCAAACAGTTTGGATCGTGATAAGTTAATCGATACCCTTTAACCATTTACCTGATAGCCTATTTCTAGAACTGAAGATAGGTGCCTACTTAAAGCAGGTTGAAAGTAAAGCAGAATGCGCCTTCAGGCGCATTCTGCTTTACTTTCAGCCTGCTTTAAGCTATCATGAGTTAGAATATAGAAAATATTCCATATAATATATATTTATGACTGATTAAATTGGAACTATTTTCTTCAGATGAGAAATAAATCATATTCGCTAAAATGCGCTTCTATGGGGGAAAGGGTTAAAAGAACTAAGTTACTTGAAACTTATTTCGAATATATGTTTCACGTCACTTACTCAAAAGTGGAATATTATTCACGAAAGAGTTAATTCATATATTCAATGAAATCATATTGATCGAGTTTTGTGTTCTGGTGAAAGGCTAACACTTAGACGGAGAAAATAGTCAGTTCAGGTTCTTGTAAATACTTCGGCATCTTATATTAAATAAACCATGAACATACCATACAATACTTTTTTCTGCTCACGTTTAACCCTTTTGGCGCCGAAATAGTCGTGAGGTTTTTATCAATTCGCTGTTATAGTGTCGTCTGCTTCAATATTGTTGTCCGCAAGAACATTTCAAAGCTATATATAAGGTATTATGATTTAGAAATATCAAAATGAGTGTCAAACAGTTTGGATGCTGATCAGACGCGCGTCGTCTGATCTGGATTCCAACTGTTTCCAAAGACGACTATATGCGATTCCGACGACGAAAGGGTTAAAAGGAAGATACAGTGTACATATACTTGTCAACGCAATGCGGTACAATATGGAAAATAAGGCATTCCAACTTCTGATATTTTGTTAGAATCTGTGTAGCAACTCTTTTTGAGCCTGATGAGACGCCATGTTACCCGGCATCATTACTAGCTTTAGACCGTCTGCTTACACCGGTAATTGCTGTTTACACCAATGCGTCTATTGGGAAATAATGTACGTTTTTCTTTACTGTATTAAACCTATGTTTTTGCTCTACATTTCACTGCATTATACATGTACTACAGTGTTCTCTCCCTGCAACGGCCCTCCGAACAACATTTCCCTTTTTACAACAACGCTTATCGCTGTTTCCCGGACAACACATTTTTGTCAAACCTTTTCACGGCTGAAGTATCGTCTGCTTGAAATTGTGGTCTGCTGTTTCTTTTTCAAAGTCACATATTAGACATTTTGACAGAAATCAGTGACAAATAGCTTGAATCCAGATCAGACGCCGCGTTACGCGGCGTCTGAACTGGATTCAAGCTGTTTACAAATGTAAACCAATTTCACTCCCTATAACAACCCCCTCCGAACAGCACACAATATTTGTCTCTTACTGGGTGTTGTTGTAGAGAGGGACTACTGTAGTCTGTTTGAATTGCAAATAATTACGAACCCTAACTGAACATGCATGCATATGCATTTCCTCATCTCTTGGGAGATAATAAGTGCGAGTTACGGGAAATATTGGCAGTACCATCAGGTTAGAGATTTATAACTGCATTGCTGATAGTATCACAGTGACTTACTAGCCAACTGTTGCTTCATGTTTTATAACATACAATGGAGAATACGTTATTCTTTCCCGTTTAAACGTAAACGAAATGCTAAATCATTGCAATAAAATGTAAAAAATGTCGATTTCAAGACAACTCTTACTATTTCATCTGAGCGGAAAACAGTTTGGAGCCTGATCAGATGCCGGGAAACCCGGCGTCTGATCTGGCTCAACCGGGTGCATTTGAAGTAATAGCTTTAGCGTTAACGCATTTTATGGGAAATACTATCGTCTTTTCCACTGTACCTACTATCGACAGCTGCAATCGTCTGTGTGGGTTCGAAATACATACCAAAGTTCGAAAGCGTTTCTGTTTTGACCTAGTGATGTGTAACCATTCATTTATATAAACCAATAAACTGCAATGTCAAATTCGTTAATTTGAGACACAATAGCAATGTGAAGTAACAGCTATTAATTTCATGGAATATAATATTTATGTTCTTACTTACTCGCAGAACAAACTGTTGCTCTAATTTTTTTCAAATATTTGAAACAAGTTATCGCTTATCAGCCCGGACCGTTTGAGCTGGAATTCTGTTTTGAAACACCCATATCGTTCAGTATAATATCAGCTAATCAACATACTACACAATTCATACGGGACGGATTACTTGCCACAATTTCCCCTTCAAGACAGTGCAGTGGTTCAGTTAATAGATCTTCACTTAGTCTCAAGTTTAATGCCAAACTGTAAATTAATTTTACAGAGTGTACCTGTAATTTAGCATTCGTAGGTTATCTTTTCAAAATAGTTCGTATGTCATACTAGGACATTTCTCGTTAAAAAATACAGCGTTCCCTCTCTTATACGACATCCAATGGGAGACAAACATTGTGTGCGTTGTTCGGAGGAAGTCGTTGAAGGGAGGTTAATTAGCTTACATTTGCAAACAGGTTGAATCCAGATCAGACGCCGCATAAAGCGGCGTCTGATCTGGATTCAAGCTGTTCGCACTCGTCATTAAGTTTTTTTCTATTAAAATGTCCATTATGTAACTTTTAGAAATCTTAAGCTGACGGTAATCAGCCATGGAAAGTTTGGACATAAATGTCTTGTTTGGTGAACTGCGACAGGGGTCGTTGTAAGGAGGGAGTCGTTGTTGGGAGGACCGTTTTAAAGAAAAAGCACTGTAGTACATTTACTTACTTACAATGTACCTACCTACAGTGGAGAATCTGTTATTCTTTCCTGTTTAAACGCAAACGTACGCAAACACAAAGCACTAAAACGTAGAAAAGAACAACTTTTGGAAAATTCTGATAATTCTTGTTTACCTTGGTGGCAAACAGTTTGGAGCCTGATCAGACGCCGGGTACCCGGCGTCTGATCTGGCTCCAAACTGTTTGCACTGCAAATAATAGTTTTAGCGTAAACGCGTTTATTGGAAAAAGAATAACAGATTCTCCACTGTACTACTACTAGTACTATTTAATATTTGTATTACCTACTAATAAAATACTTAGAAGGGGTATATATCAGAAACACTAGGGAAGAAAATTCGTTTTAACGGACAGCACAG
This sequence comes from Gari tellinella, assembly GCA_922989275.2. Taxonomy (NCBI): domain Eukaryota; kingdom Metazoa; phylum Mollusca; class Bivalvia; order Cardiida; family Psammobiidae; genus Gari; species Gari tellinella. The sequence goes on along the minus strand of OV277864.1, from coordinate 40,041,243 downwards.
GTATTTTCATGATCGTAACATTCTTAATCGGATATTCTTTGTGCACAAATCAGTTTTGCCTAGAATTGTCTGTTCTTTATCAAGTTGAACAATAATGTCACAGGCGTTTCCAGCAGATACATATACATGTATACGGTAAAGATCGATCATGTGCAATATACAGTGGAGAAAACGTTATCATTTCCCAAAAAACGCATTTACGCTAAAACTATTTTCTCCATTGCAAACAAGTTGAAACCAGATCAGACGCCAGGTAACCCGGCGTCTGATCAGGCTCCAAACTGTTTGCCACTCATATTAAAATAAATAGTAAAAATTGTCAAAAACTTGTCATTTTCAACATTTTATTACGATGCGTTTGCGTTTCGTTTGCGTTTAAACGGGAAACAATAACGTATTCTCCACTGTACATGTGCCTTACGTGTTATGATATGCCATTAGTCCATATGCATCTATCACAATCATATGCACGCTATGTAATAGTCGTCTGGATTATTTGTGGTCTGCATACTTGATTTATTTCCATATTCTGTCAGATAATATAATTAGAACATCAAATAATTTGAGTTCAGATGAGACATCAAGTGACTCGCCGTCTCACCGGGATTAACACCGTTTTCATTAGACATCACAATTAACCAGCAGCGTGCACACTATTAGATGGTCGTGTAGTCGAATTCAGACTCACTTTAACCCTTTCGCTCTCAATGCCGCTTATGAGCGCGTTTGCAAACAGTTTGGATCCTAATAAGACGCCGCATAACGCGGCGTCTGATCAGGATCCAAACTGTTTGACACTCATTTTGAAATTTCTTCAGTCAAAATGCCTTATGTTTTAATTTTGAAACGATATTGCAGACAACAAAATTGAAGCAGACGGCAATAAAGCGGTGAATGGGTAAAAAGTCTCCCGAATATTTTGATCATGAAAGGGTTAAATTGAGCTTACAGGTACCCGTATTGCAAAGTTAAAATGTTGTATAGTCAGATTTTACGTTACCTGAAAGAGTACGGATAACTTCGACCTAAGCGATTTCGATTTATCGAGGTTTATTTGTACTGCTGTTGGTTATATGATCAAATTATTCGGGATACTTTTACCCCTCCACCGCTTATTGTCGTCTGCTTCATTATTGTTGTCTGCAAGACACGTTTCAAAGTTAGATTGAAGGTTGTATGACTTAATAAATATGAATAAGAATTTCAAATAGTTTGGGCCCTGATCAGACGCCGCGTTACGCGGCGTCTGATCAGGACCCAAACTGTTTGCAAACGCGCTTTAAAGCGTCAATGAGAGTGAAAGGGTAACTGTATTACTCTAACTCCCAAGTAGACACCAAAAAACAAATATGTGTCATACAGTATGGCCAAGGCAATATATCTAAAAACATTTTTTTCGCCCTTCGACAGACAATCGTACAATAGTGCACTGTAAGTCTGTGTTTCGATGGCGTGTCTTTTGTATTAAGTATCTAAGCGTGATAACATACATGTATATTACCAAGAACAAAACCATGGCATTCCATAAGGAATAAGTTCGCCTGGTGAAAATTGTTCTTATGCGTGCGTAGGGATAGCCTGGGACTTAGCAAAGTAATGCACAACGTCTTTGTGCAAACTCAGACAAAATGGGATTATGGATAAGCTTCATACAACGTTTCTTTCCCTAGATGTCATTTGTTGGACTTAGAAAACTGTCCGCATTATGACATATCACATTGTCGTTTAACCTTACCTGGTTCAGAGATACAATGTACAATGTACAATGGAGAATACGTTATTCTTTCCCGTTTAAACGCAAACGTACGCAAACGCAAAGCACTAAAACGTAGAAAAGTACAACGTTTGGTCAATTCTGATAATTCATGTTTATATTGATGGCAAACAGTATGGAGCATTATCAGACGCCGGGTTACCCGGCGTCTGATCTGGCTCCAAAGTGTTTGTAATAAAAATAATAATTTTAGCGTCAATCCTTTCCAAATAAACTCGCTTACGCTAACATTATTGTGTGCAATGCAGATAGTTTAGAACCAGATCAAACGTCGTGTTACCCGGCATCTGATCAAGCTCCAATCTGTTGGCCATTCAAATCAAAACAAATTGTCAGAACTGTCGACAAATAGTCATTTTATATCTATGTCTACGTTTTATTACTACACGTGTCAAAACCAGGAACAAGTCACATAATGGAAAATATCGTTGTATGAATCTAAGTGTGAGTGTGTCTGATATAAGCTACAGTACTATTAACATGTCAAGAAATGTTATGAATCTACAGTATCTTACGTTGCTCCAACCCTATCCTGCCGTAATATCAGCTGCTTTAAAAGTGGCGTCTGCAAAATATGTTAATTAACAAGTTGCTCATTTTCAATTACAGAACCGCAAAGACTGGGGCCCGTTTCATACAACTTCGTACGACAAAAACGGTCGCCGGCGGTCGTAAGTTAAATCTTTAAAATGCTATTAATTTCTCGTTTCTCTATCTTATCCTGTCTTAGATGGAGAAACGCACTAATCCTGTCTTGAGAAATCTCTTTGGACTCGTCTTTTCAAGACGATTTCAAAGGGATGTCACAATACAGGATTAGATGTAGAAACACATAAAAATTGAGACTATAATTTGACTTACGACAACATTTGTCGTACGAAGTTTTATGAAACGGTCCCACTGAACAGTTTATATCCAGATCAGACATTGCGTTGCATCTTGGTCAATCTGATTGCAAATACAAGTCAGTGATGTGATCGACAAGTTTAAGCATTAGCTAAGTATATCCTTAGATGTTTTATTCCCTTGGTGGTTTGATACAGTGGAGTAGACGTTTTCATTTCCCGTTTAAACGCAAACGAAACGCAAAGGCATCGCAATAAAACGTAGAAAATGACAATGCTTCAACTAGAGTTTGAATCTTCATGCTATAATAAGTGGTCGACAGTTTGGAGCGTGATCGGACACCGGGTAACCCGGCGTCTGATCAGGTTTCAAACTGTTTCCAATGGAAATAGTAGTTCTAGCATAAACGCGTCTATTTGGAAAGAATACCGTATTCTCTACTGTTGTGTTTCATTACTTAAATACGAAGAAAGATTTATCCATACATATATCCCTTTATCTAAAAATTTTTTTATCAAATGTTAACATTTTTGTACGATTTTCAATGATAAAATGGTGTGCTACACAAGTGTTTGTTAAGAAACTGACTGACAACCAAACAACTATTGAAAAATATAACATAAACGGTGATATATTTTTCTATGCGAAAAGTCATAACACCAGTAGGGAAACACCGTATTGCGCATTCAATATTTAATTGTTGGTATAACATTTAGCCTGCGAAGCATATTGTGATTTGTGGCTGCATCCGTTTTAACACGTAATGCAACAGCGTGCTGTATAATACTTGCCTTTTAGATCAATAGACTACGATCCACGCGGCATTTCGTTTGTTTAAGTTTGTCCTAGCGTAACTGGTTCAATTCACAGCGACGACAGTGTTGTATTTCAGTTTACTTTTAATAACTTTTCCTAATCTAATTTTTATGTGTTTACAGTTTTTATTGCATTGGGGTTAAAATAAATTATATGAGCTATATCCAATGAGATATATGCTATATATCTAAATTAATATATAATTCCAAAACAAAATAATTCTCTGTCTTTAAATTTTTCAACCAAGACAAATGAAAAGGCATGGCGTTTTATATTGTTTAATATTGTTTTTGGTTCCCTAAATGTAGATTTATTATGTACTTTAATAGGAAAACCATGCAAGTGTTATAGGGCTTTGTTCATGATCTCATGGCAATTCGGGATCCGGGCGGTTAGCAAATAGCGTTGCAATCCTGTCGCTTTCCGCAGATGAGGGGATTAAACTCATTTACCAGATATTCAATTAAGACTGGAATGTAATCGATATTCTATATGAGATCGTATTTTATATGACAGTTTGTCCTTTAAGCAGAATAGCATCTGATATGTTATTACTGATACAATTATTGGAATGTTTCTAAAGTGTTTATTTTCATTCTTTTAAATATCCGATTTCTATTGACATTCAATTACCGTCCATGTTTTATAGAAAATAGTATTTGTTGAAAATAGTGTTACAGTTGTGTGATCAATCAGCTTGTATTTAAATATTTGTATATGCATATCAGTATCTATAAATGTACTTTGTGCGCTGAGCCGTGACTGCACTTTTCTATTTATAGAAGTTCCAAGTTTTGGGTCAGTCAGGGTTGAAACTTTAACTTCAAAAAATAATATTTTGAAACCTATATATCATCGTGGTCGAGACAGTAGAGTACTGTTTTACTGGGCAATGCCATGAGTTCGATACCCAGCCGATGCATTATTTATTTTAATTATTTGGTTTTCCTTTTAGTGGGGGGGGGTTAATTGATACTACACACAACGATTATCAAGAAGCTCATATTAATAGTTCATTAGTTGTATAACTTTGTTATTGTATGCCTGTATAACCACATTGTCAAAACTAAAGATGCCGCGACGGACAAAATCATCACGTCAATATTCTAAAAGTACAAGGGAGCTTGTAGAAAACGTATACGAGTTTGCAAGAAGGAGAAACTGGAGGAATTGAAAAACCCATTGGAGGTAATCTGAATCCAATAGAACTTATATGGGGTAAACTTAAAGATATTCCTAATACACTCATATATGTACACTGGTGCCATGCAAACAGTTAAGGCCCAATTCACATGGCTCATTAATCAATCCTCTGATCAGGGCTGCACTATTTATTATTTTGCAATCGTCATACAGTGGAGAATCTGTTATTCTTTCCCGTTTAAACGCAAACGTACGCAAACGCAAAGCACTAAAACGTAGAAAAGAACAACTTTTGGACAATTCTGATATTTCTTGTTTATCTTGGTGGCAAACAGTTTGGAGCCTGATCAGACGCCGGGTTACCCGGCGTCTGATCTGGCTCCAAACTGTTTGCACTGCAAATAATAGTTTTAGCGTAAACGCGTTTATTGGGAAAGAATAACAGATTCTCCACTGTACATTGACTAGACTTAATTGGAAAATTAAATTGTTCATTAAGTGTTGCAGTGATGCATGAGTAAATGCAATAGTACATGAATCTATAATTTCCACTAGTTTACAAAGCGTAACTGTTAGGTTATATTTGACACATTTTGCATTATAATTATGTTAAACATTTCAAACGAAAAAACTCTGTGCAAACTAATGAAATAATATGTGAAGATAATTATAATAAAAAAGATATAAGACCTAAATGGTATCGAACTCACAACCCTTTACCCTTTTACAAGTACCCTTTCACGCTACCAACTACTCTAACTCGATGATTGATTTAATGCTCGATACAGAAGGCACACTATCCTTATCAAACCAAGAAAGGTAGGTAACTCCAGAACAAATTCATGGTCTGTGACACGTTTTACCTCTATGGATGGACTCGTCCTAAATGGCACAGTTTAAGTGTCTAAATCCGAACATACATGTTTAGATTTTATAGATGCAATTATCGATAGTAATAACAGAACGGTTGCAGTGAATCTATATTAGAGATCATTCCTCTTTGTCTTCGAAATTAGCTTTGACTTGGAAATTGCCATGCCCAGTGATGACCAGAGTTGCAAGGAACAGGATGATGCAAAGTTACTCGGCTTCTTACTCGGATTCCCTCAACAATAACAACAATGACACCCTATTTCTATACTATATGTTTTCACAGCGCATTGTTCAAAGCATTTGAAAGTCGGAGATGCTCAAACTAGTCAAATAAACATAGCATTATTGCAACATGTAATGGCTAAACATGATTGATTTCTCAGCGTTCACTTTGCAATTTGACTGATAATCACACATTATTGCCTGGCAAAGATGACTGTCTCTTTGACGTGTCTCTTGTATTTATCATCTCAGAATTAACATTGACCACGGAATAAGGACGGAAAAGTCGAATTCCTGTAGGAGCAAGAATGTACAGCTATAATAGCCATTATGCGTGCTGGACGATATCCAAGTGTCTGTGGTCCGGTTCATAAACGAAATATACAGCAAAATGTTTAAAGGGACTCGCACCCGGATGGTGTACTTGACAAAATAAAATAAAATACTCAAATAAAAGCAAATGTGTGGCATTATTGGGCTTCTGACATTAAAACAATATGATCAGTCCAAAATATGTATCAAGAACCGTCATCGAATCTTAGGTTTTTAGATATTTTCCATCGTTTTTCTATAGCGCCTTTCAACGATATTGTTGTTGCTTCTCTACAGAAATTGAACACGGGCCCAGACGTAAACCCGAGCCGAATAATGTAGTATCCTTCGCAACACACTGAAGTACGTTAATACGGTACCAAAACAATATAGAGCCCGTAGCCGAGTGATCTGAGGGGTTTCCTTTTAGTGCTTTTCTCCGCAATGGAGGGTCACGGGTTCGAATCCCACCAGGTGTTCTTCTTTTTTTTTTTTGAAATGCATTTTTTAACAGAATGTCTTATCCTAAACTTAATCTTACCCATTTATATAAACATTTGACATATCTTTACAAATTACTAGTTTTAATGCTAACTCCGGTTGCGAGCCTCTTTACGACACAGCAAAGTCCGCTATTGCAGTCATTATTGCAGTCATTCCAAACACGAATCCGTGATGGTTTTGAACACAACAGGCCTGTTAAAGCAAGAAGGTAGTAGGACAGTCATCTAAACTAATTTACTAGTACTTCCAATACTCTGTTTTTTGTGGTAGTAATGGCATGATTTACAATGATGAAAACAGTATATTAACATACATAAAGGATGCAGCTAAGATAAATATAGATTTTGTTTAATAAATATAAGTAATTAGATAGTACTGTTTGGTAGGCAGAATTAAAATTATAAACAATCGTTTAAAGAAAAAACAAGTTATTCAAGCATTTGTTAGATTAATAGTAAACGGCCTTATTAGAGTATGTCTTATCATTGAATGGCAGTGTTTTGAAATGTGATTCAAAATATATTTGTTTACGATATGATTGTGCGATCTTCCTAGGCATTGTGTTTCTTATGATAGCATTGGTGATATTTTTGGACACAGATAATAATGGATAGATCAATAAATCCATAGTGAGACGAAAATAAATATTTCACGATTACAATAAATCAGAAAAAAGTACGTTTATTGTATCTATGATAAATCGTTATGACGTTTCTAAGGAACACTTAGTCAAATTGTATCGCATTACTTAAACGACTAACATAACATTGTGAATGTCTGTGATAGTTGATCATACCGTATCAAACATTACAGAAAGGAAAACATTATTTCAAGTTTAAACGAAAATAAACACAACACAATGCAAACAATGTACACAATTACATCTTTTTAAATTTCGGCTATATGGCGTCGGATCTAGATCACAACAATTTGCATTGGATAAAACTTGTTTATGGCATACGCGTAAGTTGAAATCAATATTCGCGGATCCGCATAGTTTGCTTGCGTGTTATGAACTTGGTAACAGGGGTCAGTTAAGTATTTAGAGGGAATATTCACGCTATCAGGCCATTGTCAAGAAATCTACAAAAGTTGTATGTTTACCATATGATTATGACATATAATTAAATCTGCCGTTTGTACTGTCGTAAGCTAATCGGACACATGTGTTCCACAACATAACATATTTCGGACAACATATAATTGCTTATGTCACACTACGTTCACCAGTCTCAGTGCAATTATTGTTTTACCAGTTGACTATTTACACATATTAGTGATTTTTCCTTTTTTCTCTCTCTAATGTTTACTATTTACTATTAGCTATTCTCATATACTTTGTTTATATCTATCTTTCTGCCTGTCCGTTTGTCTATTTGTCTGTCTAGCTCTCTATCCGTTTTCCTACTTATCTGCCTACGTATCTGCCTATCTATCTATCTATATATATCTATTTAACTATCTATATATCTATCTTTATCTAGAAATAATACGACGTCGCGTCATGACGTCACAATGACGTATTGGTTGTGACGACATGCCGCGACGTCGTTACCACGATACCATATAACACTGAGGTGCCGTAATGGCGAAGCATGTTTGTTAGTAGATTATCACATTAAAACTTACATATAAAGGCATGTGAAGTCATTTATTTATTTTTTCCGATATATCTATCTTTATCTATATATCTATCTATCTATCTATCTTCCTTCATTGTCCACGGTTCTCTATGTATGTCTGTCTGAAAATAATTTTGTCCGAGATACATTTAAGGCGATACTTGATAAATACGACATATCAAGGAAATACCGTAATATACACCTATGAATAACCAAATAATGTAGAACATCCACATACGGTAAAACCTCTGTATTATGACCACTAAATTGTGCTACTTATTTGGTTCTTCAGACAGTTGACTGCTGTATTGTTTTACAATCAATTAGCCTTTGTTTAATTGTCGTTATAGAGAGGATTTACTGTACTATGCAACATACCGCGCTTAACATATGACTATTCAACCTTAACGCACCGTACTAATAGAAGACCTTTGCCAATAGACTAATGTTCAATACTAAATGTTAGTTAGTGCACATACTCAATTTATGGTTTTAGCGTTATTGTATAACATATTGTTGTTTAAACTAACTATAAATCAGACATTATAACGAAAACAGATTAGTAATTAACATATCAATTAATTGGCACCATACTTAGTATAATTATCGCTGTCCTTAAAACACTGCATACATTGTTTACTTGTTCACTTTGGAAATAACCTCTTAGGCTTAAAGTCGAATTTCCCGAACAGTTTGGATCCATATCAGATGTCGGGTAACTCGGTGACTGACCAGGATCTACACTGATTGACTATCGTATCACTATTGATACATGTACATTGCAAACATCTCGACTATATAATTCATACATAAAGAGTACTGTTTTAACTCTATCACTGTCAACGGTCGCAAACGGCGTCTTTGCAAACAATTTGTATCCCGACCAGACGTCGCGTAACAGGATTCAAACTGGTTGACAATCATTTGGAAGTTTCACTAGTCATAATGTACTTTTGATACGATATATCAGACGGCAATATTAACGGACATGACAAAATGGGATGAGGGAGTAAAACACAGTAAGGTACATTTTGTGGTGAAAGGGATAACATTCAACATTATGAAGGTGCAGTTGGCCTCTCTCGGGATTTCTCTCGATTACCAAGAAACTTACAAGGAACCCTCAGATCGATGTTCCGAGCTCAGATGAACATCGAATGTCTGCAGCGTGTTGCACTTACCAGAATTGTATCACACTGCCATGTGTCATAAAGTTTGTGTGGACGTTTTAATAAATCAATAGTGAGAAACCGACCGTGTGATATGTTCGGGATGAAAGTATTTCATTCCATTTTTTATTGTGAGTTTGCAAAACATCATTTTCATGTCTCATTGTGATATGAAAGCTATTAAAGTAACATAATATCCACATATTTAAACGTAATCATACTTCTCGTAATTCATCAGGTCTAGTTACTATTTATACATAATTACCATACCCAATTTCATCAATAGCATATTTGTTCTAAAGCCCAGAATGTTTACTCGTATAATATAATGGTAGCCCGCTGTGCTAGTAATTTTCCGAAATATCATTGAGTTTTTTCATAGATCGAACCCATACTTTTCTATAAATAATTACATGAGGAATGTCATCAAATTAAATTCTAAATATTTATATACAGTAGAACCTCTTTATAACGACCACTAAAAGAAGGCTAATTGTCTGTATTAAAAGACAGATGGAAGCTAAAACAATGTGAAAGTGAAAAAGAAAGCTCCTGTAGGAGCTTTCTGTTTCACTTTCACATTGCTTTAAGCAGTCACATGTCTTAAGCGACCAATATTTGAAACAATTTAGTGGTCGTAATAGAGAGGTTCTACTGTATATTGTAATGGACTAATGCTGGAATCTCTTACCGTTAAATTTAACCGCCTACTTTAACGTTTTACAGAGGTCACATAGGTTCTGCCTGGTGTCCAATCATTTTATTTGAATATTACATTGTTTAAATGAAAACCTTCACCACCTTAACACCGTTGATTTTATTCTGTGATCTGAACTATGTTTTAAAGCTAAATTTACATTAAAATAACCCCAAAGATTTTTGTCGAACAGGTTTGTATCTTGAACAGTAATAGTGATATACGCATTCATATGTGTAGCTTAACCCTTTCACTCTCAAATTGTTCGCGAGAGTTTAAGCCTTCACCGTTTATTGTCGTCTGCTTCAATTGTGATGTCTGCAATGTCGTTTGAAAGTTTAAAATTAAGGCAGTATGACTGAAGAAATTTCAAAACGAGTGACAAGCAGTTTGTATCCTGATCAGTCGCCGCGTTACAAAACTGTTTACAAACTCGCTTTTAAACGTCATTGAGAGCGAAAGGGTTAACTGTTTGCAAAGTCGAATCTAAAATTATGAAAGGGTTAACATCTTTGATTCGATGGCATAGGCTTTATAAGAGATGTATTACCTTTAAGCTCGTAGATTTAACCATATACTGTTTTATTGTTTGACAAGTCTTTTATCTTAACCCTTATCCTGCTGCAAAATCGTCTGCTTCGTAATTGTCGTCTGCAAATTTTGTTAAATTTAGATTTATACATTTTAATTAAAGAAACCTTAAGACGAGTGTCAAACAGTTTGGGTCCAGATCAGACGCCGCGTTACGCGGCGTCTGATCTGGATCTAAACTGTTTGTAAAAATCAATAAAATCGCGATCAGCAGGATAAGGGTTAAACGTACTTTGTTTGTCAATGCTTTATCACTGGTGCTTTTTCCGGAACTGCTTTATCATTCAATCCTGGCAAGGGGTAAACTATGAATGAAAGGAGAAATAATGTTAAAATATTACAGGAACCGAAGCCAGTTTAATTAAACACTTTCGACACATTTTTCCTTAGAGAGCTCTGATTATATTTGCAAACAGTGCGGACGAAGATCAGAGGGCTCCTATAGGAACGTTCGCATTGGATTTTCAGTTGTATTTGTTTTCAAAGAAATCGAAATGTATTTGAAAAACATTATACATGTACTAGAAGAGCAAAATTGAATTATACATATCTGCAAGACATATTTAGGATTTAAAAAAACTGTGACAAAATAGATTGTTACATTATTCCCTGAATCATGTTGTCAATGTAACAAAAACAATACATATCGTTTATTAAGCTGTATCGTATGTGAGATCCGTTGGATATACATATATTTTAAGGCCTATTTACACATCTACAAAAAAGATTATCAAAGTGAAACACGGTGTATTAAGTTTAGAGTGTCTTCTTCTGTGTATGTAATTTGCAAACAATTAACTTTGAGACATGTTTGACACCGAATACCTCGCAGGCTTTATTAAAAAGCGCTACTCATTCAGACATTGATGGAGGTGAATAATATATTTTATTGAGTCTCGATTTATTTACACAAGAAAGTATTTCCTACTGTTTATCTGTTGCTAACTGTAAGTTTTTTGGCAGGAAAAATGTTATTAGAGTAAAACCTCTCCATTACAACCACTAAAACGAAGGCTAATTGATTACATAAAAGACAAGTGACCTGTCGTCCTTTAAGTTCTTGGCAGATAGGATTTTATCGGTGAGAAAAAAACAAAATACCCAATGGCAATTAGGCCAAGCACCACTGCAAGTTGAGACTGTCTCTGGGGCTTTGTTATTGGATGCAACCTATTTTCATATCATTTTAAAACGTATGTTTGTCATAAGTCACCTGGGGCCCGTTTCATAAAACTTCGTACGACAAAAGTTGTCGTAAGTCAGATTATAAAAGTCTCAATTCTTATTTATTTCTCCATCTAATCCTGTCTTGTGACATCTTTTTGGAATCGTCTTGAAAAGACGATTCCAAAAAGATGTCACAAGACAGGATTAAATGGAGAAATCAGAAATTAAATGAATTTAAAAGTTTAGACTTACGATCGTTTTTGTCGTACGAAGTTTTATGAAACGGCCCCTTGCACTCTGTTTGCCTTTATCTTAGGGTTTCCGGAAAAAAACGTCTTCTCCATTGTTCAATGTATGATTGTAAATGTGTAAACGAGTTCGTAAGAGACATGAAATAGCTTTGGATCGTTGCAATAACTACTACAAATGCTTTGATAGTGTAATTTACTGATAAATGGTGTTTTTATATGAAACTGTTTAAAATTATTGCAATGAATATATCAATATAATTTACTTTATGGATGTCACAATAACGCATTTGAGTGTATCATTACACATTTCTAGCTTGGCATACGAATAAAAAGTGTAATCTGATGTCGATTTCAACCTAATACGTAATTAGTTGATACTTTTGGAACCACTCTCTGTAACTGATAAAAAAACACAAAGAAGAATCTTGTGGTATCCGTAAAATATTCGTAAGAGTGAATTGAACAGGCGGTGTTCACCTAGGGATTTGATTATAATTCATTTTGCAAACAGCAAAAATACAGATGACGCGTCAGCGCGTCTATAAACGAGGTAAAGGACTCCCAGGGTGGTACTAGCAACATATTTCAATCATCAACGTATTGTCATTTATTTGTGCCGAACTATTGTTGAAGGATTTTACCCAAAACTGATTTGCAATGGTATCTAATTATAACAGAGTAGACAATTGGTGATCATTACCTACCGGACGAATTACCATATGTTTGCTGCATCATATTATTCATTGACAGCTATTTGCAAAAAGTGTGGATCCTGGACTGATTCCGGTAACCTTGGCCTCAGAACATTATGAAATTAAGTTCAGGTCTATTCAAGTAAAACATTAAAAACTAAATTCATTTAACATTTTGACAGCTTGTATTTTAAACCAAATTATATTGTACAGGTATCAGTTCCATATGTGTATTGTTCTATATGTTTGCTTTATAATACTGCTCACTGTAACTACATAAAATGCAAACAGTAAGTACACGATGTTTAAAACTTTGACAATGCTTAAATTAATTAATGCAGAAAAAAAGAAAAATGTGTGATGTATATCTATATACTTGTAACAAACAATAGCAAATCCAAAAATCGAGGAGGTAATTTTAATGGATTATCACAACGAGTTGATGGAGAAATAAGAAATGATCTTATGAACGCCTGAACAGTACTATTGATACGATGTACCAATAAAACAGTATAATGTTACATGTATCACCTAACACTTAACCACTACTTGTGCTGTTTTGTCTCAAGGTGTGAAATAATGGGCATGTCTTGTAGAAATCTGCAGACTACATTGAGGAAAATATTGTTTGTAAATACGTTCAAGCAGACCTTTGGACATCCAAAATGTAAGTGGAACGTAAGAACGAATGACTCATGGTATTACCTCTTTACACACTACAGGGTCTGTCTATTCTGGTCGTTTGATTACCGATTGAGATACTATTGTAACTAATGTTGTCATAAGTTGTAAACAATTGACAGTTATGTCTGACTGATGATTTGCTCAATTCACGAAATGTGAAACTTCATTGAATAAATCCCATTCAATCTTTACATTCATATTTCCCGCGGATTGCTATATGTATATAATGTATATAATTTTAATCGGTTTGGTTTTGCTCTATCGCAGACATGCATGCTACCATATGATCAACTTAAATTATAACATACAGTAATTTGCTGGTTCAGTATCGCTGCACACGCTTGTTTTAGCATTTACCTCCGTTTTACCTATTCCAAGATATTTATGGAGATTGCATAATGACCATGCTCTAAAACGCGTTCACCATTTGCCAGACAGCTGTCAGACTTACGTACAACGTAATCACTAGAATGTCTTGCTATTTAGTATTTGTCAGACACACTGCAGACTTTTTGACTGTTTGACGGGAAACAAATGGAAAACCAGTGGTGTGATTTACAGGTATAATCTACCTCACACATTATACTGCTGTCGTGTGTGTTATCAAATTAACTTCGAATAAAACCACATTCCTTCCACAATTTAGTGAGTACAATATAAAAGCTGCAATAATTTGAAGAACTATACTAACAGATATAACCTGAGAACTGAAATAAAGTGTCACGGAACTAATTCGTTTCAGCGTGTGAGCGGTAATACACTGCTATGGTTGCTCAAAACAGCCTGACAGTCAACCAGACGTTACAGGAACTTTGTGCTTCACTTGCAGCCTGTTATAAGCAGTCATCTGCATGAATGAAGAATTGATCTCTACGTTTCATTATCAGGGTACGGAAGAACATGGACATATCTTTCTATTAAGAAAATGTGTTCTTTAATGAAGGAAACGGTAAAACAATTTCTATATTCGACTAAGTCGAGAAAAACAAGATATTCTGATAGTTTTATTCTACAATGCCAAATATGTGTTTTGCCTTCTGCATAATTTACAATAGTTTACCACACATATATATAATTATAGAGTGATCTTTGTCATGTAATTAATACTAAACGCATACACGATGTAGTAAACTAGAGAAAAGTACAGTTTTAAAGAAAACACGTACAATACATTTAGATTTTATGTATATCTGAGTGGCAAAAAGGATCGGTGCTTATAAAGCGTTTTAACCAAACACTTTAAAATACTGGAGCCGGATTATAGGTACTCGGCGTCTGATAAAAGTCAGACTGTTTGAAGTGAACATTTTTTGTTTAGCACAAATCCGATTATTTGATTATAATGAATCTTTTTACATTGAGGCTAGCCCATTTGATAGTTGTTTTATGTATTCATGCTTATCTCTTGAAACCATTTCTTTTCAAGTAAATAATTAATTTTATTTTAGTCAAAGGCATCATCAACCCTTTCACCTTCAATGATGCTTTAAAGCGCGTTTGCAAACAGGTTAGGTCCTGATCAGACGCCGCGTTACGCGTCGTCTGATCAGGACCCAAACTGTTTGAAACTCTTATCGGTATTTATTAAGTCATACTGCATTAAATCTAACTTTGAAATGTGTCTTGCAGACAACAATATTGACGCAGACGACACTAAGGCGGTGAATGGGTAAAACTCTTCCGAATAATTTAATTAAACAAGGGTTAAACACAATTAATTTATGACAATGTCAATTTTAATATGACAAGTATTAGTGCCTGTTTGACACTATGGTTGTTCTTTCAGAGCAAAACGCTTGATTTCTTCTAGATGTTTTCAAACGTTTAACAATGCAGATGAATTCCCAAGCGACACAAATATTATATTCACATCTAGCCTTATCGGTTTGACACAATTTCACGTAGTGATATTTACAAGAAGAACCATTAATATTTCCCAATACAAGCACGCTAAACAATGGCACCCTTGTAAAACAGTTTTGAGGCAATTTGTACACTGGGTAATCCCATGTCTGAACATACTATGAACTTATCTCTCTCAGATTTCAATAACTTTCTAAAGTTACCATGCAATATTATTTGGTTGAAATAGGTTTAAGCTGATGAGTGAAAAGTCGTCATTACTGTAGCAATATTTCAAGGATACAACACCCAGTATTGCCTTCTCGTGGCAACTGTTGTAAAATACAGCTAGTACGTTATCAGAGGAGTTCTAAAATAGTTTGAATTTATGGATTTTAGAGCTTTTAATTTGTAAAACAACTGCGATCTACAGTTAGAATGAAAAAGCCTGTTTCACCCTGCCCCAGAGAGCGGTGTTCTCAGATGTGCAGACAAGCTGTCGTTTCTAACTAAATTTTGTTAGCGAGATGAAATAAAATAAAATCCCATGGTATACATTTTCTCTTTAATTTACACATTTTCTCATATACCGCGGCAGATACAGAATCTGGCAGCAAAATCAAACAATTTAAGTCGCGATCGTTCGTTGATTGTGTATAAGTTGTTCCTTCAAGCATAAATACAAGCTTATATTTTCTTTACTAAATAACAAGTCACATTGCTATATACAAAGGATCGATGATCGGTGAGTGGTTTTACGGCACTGATACACCAAAACGGTTATATAGCGCCGATTAATGATGAGGGATAGTGCGATGGGATGATTGATGGTGATTTCAGGAGGATGAATTCGGTTAATCTCATGTGTTGCTACGTGTAAGCATCTCATGATATCAAAACAACTGGCATTGCCTACCTTCCTAGCTCTTGGCAGAGGGGATTGACTCGGTCCAATAAACAGATAAGATTCCTTATCAGAACAAATCCCGAGAACTGCAACAACGTAGGAAGGTATCTGGAGTATATACAAAGGAAAAGTCATTATAAAGGAAACGTTATTATTTCAGTTGAAAAGACTTCATAAACGCGTTAACGCTAATCTTTTTATGTCCATTGCAAACAGTTTTGAATAATATTGGAACCAAACTTATAGCCAAACAGAATAGATAAATTGTTAGATATTTAAGAAACTTTCTGCATTTCATGGCATTGCATTTGCGTTTAAACGGGAAATTATAACGTCTTTTTCCGCTGTACTAACTAATACAAAACAACAATAGTCAGATTTTGGACAGATCAGAATACACGGTAACTCGGTACTTGATAAGGTTCTGAAAAAAGTCAATACAATCTTAACGAATGGTGCATATTTCCATAAACATGAACATTGTTATTGTCTTTCGTTTTTTTTAAATGTGAAAGAGTATTATCCTCATCAGTAGTGACTAATGACAATAGTTGAAACGGAACCTACTACAGTACAACCTCTCTATTACGACTACTAAATTGTGTTAATTATTAGTTGTTTACGATAGCTGGCTACTTTAAGCAAGGTGACAGTAAAACAGAAAGCTTCTTAAGGGGATTTCTGTTTTACAGTCGCCTTGCTTTAAGCTGTCACCGGTCTTGCATACATATCCTTTGTTTTAGTGATCGTAATAAAGAGTGTTTACTGTATTCAGACGAATACTGGTATTTCAGGTAACCCCGAATAAATCAAATTTACCTTAACTTACCTAAGTCTAAACTACCTGCATTGCAAAGTTGAAAGTTTAACCTTTTCAAATTGAAAATGACTTGTATTGACCGAAATCTATTTTACTGCACAAACCTGACTTCTTGACGATTACAAACAGTTCAAGTTTAGACAAGGCGCATTATGCCAGTCAATATGTCTACCTATTTGGTGTCAGACTAGTATCAAACTATGTAATTCAGGTCTAAATAAACCGTCGTTATATTCAAATATTTCTACTTTTCTTTTCACTGCGTTGTTTGTGTTTCTTGCGTTAAAATTGGAAGCAGTTCCTGACAATCTCAAATATCTCATGCTTTAAGTAGCGATACCTTTGTAATGTCTTTCCACAATTTCCAGTCAGTAATAGGCATAATACTGACCATTGTCTCAACCCTGATGACAATGGGATGACGCACCTGGAAAAGCTTATGGGGGACCATAAACCTTAGCAGTAACAACAACACACTGTCTTTTCACATTTCATTGTCGGGAAACTATACAGCAGAAATAGATATGAATTGATAATGCTTTAGTAAACAAATCGTAGAAAAAATGCAGTTTCTTTGCACGAAGTCTTCCAGAAAATGCAACTAAGCATCGAGCTCGCTAGGACTACTCTGGAACA
Organism: Gari tellinella; assembly: GCA_922989275.2. NCBI lineage: Eukaryota > Metazoa > Mollusca > Bivalvia > Cardiida > Psammobiidae > Gari > Gari tellinella. Next base: position 40,023,675 of record OV277864.1, on the reverse strand, counting down.
GCAGTACATGTAAGTCCATAAGGTCGATGGCACAAGCACTGTCTTTGAATTAACTTGACTGCATATCAAAGTTAATACATAGTTACGCCGCGTTTTAACTTTGAAAAACAGTTCTCCCTCTCTACAACAACAACTTATGGCAGACAAAGAGTGTATGTGTTATTTGGAGGGAGTTGTTATAGAGGGCTGATCATGACTTGGCTTACATTAGCAAACAGTTTGAACCCATATCAGACGCCGCGTAACGCGGCGTCTGATCTCGATTCAAACTGCTTGTCTTTCGTTTTTATAATTCTTCTGTCAAAATGTCAAATACGTAACTTTAAGAAAAAAAACGCAAACGACAATTATAAGCAGATGATTTAACAGCAGTTGAGAGTGTTACACATGCATGTCTTGTTTGGGAAACAGTGGCACTCATTATTGTAAGGAGGAAATTGTTGTTCTAATGGCGGATGTAGGGAGAGATAACTGTATGGGTATATTCGACTGAAGCAAGCTCGCGGTATTGAGGTTCGAATGCACTTGGTATCCATATTCTATCACAAAAACTTGCAGGTTGTTTGGTAATTTAATGTAAAAATAGCTTGTTCAAAGACGTAGTTGGTTTGTTTTTATGCATAACGATTTTCCCATGACATGTATTAATGACATAAACAGAACCACATGCATTTGATATATCAGCGTGCCATACAATGAAGTCAGCATGTTCAATAATTTACACAAGTGTTTAATAAAGTGAGTTGTTAATGTGCTACTATAATACACTTCAGGTTAAAATGGTGTTAAACGTCCATTTTCTGAAATAACACAACAACTTGAGTTGTTACTGTTTTGACCAAAGTAAAACAATACTTCCTAGAAATGCCAAAGTATCATTCGACAGTTTGATTACGTCGTTGTTTGTTTATTGTGTTAGTTTGCATTGCCTTTAACTAGCATTTGAACTCAAATACTGTTATTTCCATATTTACCACCATTCTAAGGAGATTGATTTGATATTTACTCCTCAGTAATTTTAGCTTTGATGGCAGACATGCAACTATGTAGATATGCAGTGACCTTTGCAATGATATGTTTACCTATTAAAGGTCGTACACTCCTAAATGCGTTTGGGCAAATTCCATTATATATCTGTATTATAAGTAGAGAGACCGATATTTCTTTCCGCTGACGGTAATTAACCAAGCTATACTCGAGCATAGGTCAGAACGGCCCGACTACTGACGAGAACGACCGATCTCTCTACGCAGAGAATATGGCTTGATTTATTTAGGGTCCTACTACCTTAAATTGCAAGGAGCAACATCTAGAACATCTGAAAACTCGTTGCATCCTATCATTAGCCGTAAGCGACCGTTAAATAGGGGACCCTGCAAACTACCGCATATGGAGTGATACTTTCGTTGTCCAGGACACTTCATAATACTGAAGGAAGATACAATACTTTGATAATCAGTCACTACCTTGTATGGTGTCCGCAGTAATACAGAACTATCCATGAGTCACAAAATGAAGTGAAGTGTGTACATTGAAATCTACCTTTTAAATATGTGAAAACAAATTATCATTTATTACACTGTGTTTGCATTGCGTTGCATTTGATTTTGTTTAAAAGGGACAAAAATCGTTCACCCCACTTGTAACTTAATCAAATATTAGTTAATTTTGATGAATTGGTGAACAGAACTTCGCTTTCATTAAAACAGTTTAAACAGTAACTACTTTGTAAACCTAATATGCAAATTCACGTAATAATATTACCATAAAGCCTGCAGTACGAACTTGTAGAAATTATTAATTCGGTCATAAACCCCTTCACTGCCTTACCCCGAGTACAATATGTATTTGCAAACGGTAAAGCGGTGTCTAATCAGAATCAAAAATGTTTGACAGTCACTTAAATATGTCTTAAATTTAGATAGATTACATTTTAATTTGAGTAAAAAAGGCAGACAAAAATTGTTTCAAATTGTTGCCGTCATGTCAGTGAAGGAGTTAAAATTAACACAATACACATTTCATCTTATTCACATTCATATAGTTTACATATATTTAAGAGATAATATCGATGTTCTACCGTTGTTAAACAGTATTCTACAACGGGGAGTTGTGATTCGCAGGAATTGACCACGAATTGTTCGAACTGACGCAAGTTCAAATTATCGTGTTTTGACTGTTTATTGTGATATCACCTGGGTCCTGATCTGGATAGATACAGTTGCATCGAACAGTAACAGTGTCATCTGATTCGTTTGTTGTTCCAATCAATGGAGTATGTGAGTCTGTGTTTTCCTAATTGTATTGTTTTCAAATGAGGGAATCTGATGTGTAATTATTGGTGTGCTATTTCAAACTTAATTAATCTGTTTATAGATGTTCGGTTCTCGTCACTGTTTACACTTAATTACCAAATTCCATGTTAGAAGATAAATATTTGCTTTTAATTTTATTGAGGGTGTTGAATGTGCGGGTAACGATGAGTCTGGCTCGTTATCAATGTCACGTACAAACATTATAATATGATGGTTGCAGTTGCACAGTTTTAACGAAACGCAAACGCACCGCATTAAAACGTTGACAATGACAACTTTCCGACAATTTTGACTTTTCATTTTAATCTGATCGGGCTTCTAACTGTTTGTGATGGAAATAACAGTTTTAGAGTTAATGCGTTTATTGGGAAAGATTAACGTATTCTCCACTGTAGAACATGAAACTCGATATACTTTAATCAAACATACCCGTACTCCAAAGTTATAAGGTTGCTTAGCAACGTTATAACTTTTAGAATACGGATTTGTTCGACTTAAGTGAGTAAGAAATAATCAAATTCAATTGCATAAATATGACTTTGTTCTCTCAATCACATACGTTTAATTGCAACAGTTACTAATATAGCTAGTAAAGATCATTATATTATTTAACCAATCATGTAAGCTTACACTATCATGTATCAGGTTTTATTTTGTGTATCTTTGTTCTATGTCAGATGGTGGATTGGTAAATATGTGTTGTGTGTTATATTTTCCGCTTTACTTCTATATTATACAGATCAGTTCGACTAAACCATGTTCGAGACATCGGGGACATACTGTGGTCGATAGAACGCGATAGTTTGCTTTTCACTAACCTCCAGTTTTACTATTGTAGTTCAAAATACTGCATTTATTGTGTTTACATGATGGAACTAATTTTGCGACAGTTATATGTCTCTTACATGAATCGTCAACTAGATGCTAGTACCATAGAATACACATTGCTGTCTAGTGAACTAATATGATAAATGTTCCTCATTCCAATTGCCTTTGTCCCGCAAAAGATGAAGAAACAAAATGTATGCAGTTTCATTGTCAGTCATTATGCTCACATTCACAGTAGTACCATTGGCTTTTTGGATATAATGGATATAAATATATTACTATCTCTGCACGAAATAGACATTTGAAATATTATATAATTAATGAAGATCTTACGAAGTAAATGAAAAAAGAAGCTTTTAAACAATTTATTTGAAGGACGTCCGTATCTTATCAATTATCTTTAAGGGTCGTTTTACCATAAGGTACATTGTACGTAAAGTCGAATATAATTTATTCTCTCTATTTACCCATTACCCGTACCGGTATTCTGTTTCTAACATTGAAGATAGGTGAAAAATTATATAACATGGAAAGTAAATCAGTTTGCGCCTTCAGGTTCGATATGTATGATGTATGTTCATGAATGTATAAATTGGAACTATATTCTTCAGTAGAGGAATGAACTAAATTTGTAGAAATGCGTATCTATGGAGTAATAGGTTGACGGTTTATGGCTTGTGTACCTTATGCCAACTGTAGCATAACAGTTATGGCTTATACAGTACAGTGTTCCCTCCCTACAACAGCCGCCCCGACAACGACTCCCTCCTTAAAACGACCCTAAACAGGACAATTATGTCTAATGACTAACGTTTTACTGCTGCAATATCGTCTGCTTGACATTGTCGTCTGCTTTTTTCTGAAAGTTACATATAAATGGGCATTTTTATAGAATTAAAATAATTATGAGTAACAAACAGCTTGAATCCAGATCTGGATTCAAGCTGTTTGCACATGTAAGCCAAGTCTTAATATTTCCTCAATATAACGACTCCCTCCAAACAGCACACACAAGCTGTGTCTCCCATTGGATGTCGTTGTAGAGAGGGAGCCATGTGTCGCCAGTCGTTTTGCTGGTACCGAACGAAACATAGGGTAGAAACAAAATGATATAGTAAAGCATCTGTCGAGCATGAATAACAATGTATTATGATATAAAATATTAATCACTTTTCCTTGAGTTTAAAGTTGGTATTTGAGATACTTAACGAATTTTAAGACAACAGCGAGTATTCGTATACTTTTAGTGACTTGTTCGCAATATACGTTTTGCAATACTTTGATAATGTAGTATTGTCACACTTTTGATATCAAGCCTAAATGCATGCCTAATTATAACAGCTTGAAGGATTACCCTAATTCAGGGTAGACACATTAAAATACCGAACTAGTGTGTCTGAACCATTTGCTTTTGTATTGAACGATTTATCATACATGCGTGCCCCACAATTCATCATAATCCTGACATGTAATGTATACAGTGGATAATCTGTTATTATTTCCCGTTTAAACGCAAACGTACGCATACGCAAAGCACAAAAACGTAGAAAAGAACAACTTTTGGACAATTCTGATACTTCTTGTTTATCTTGGTGGCAAACAGTTTGGAGCCTTATCAGACGCCGGGTTACCCGGCGTCTGATCTGGCTCCAGACTGTTTGCACTGCAAAAATTAGTTTTAGCGTAAACGTGTTTATTGGGAAATAATAACAAATTCTCCACTGTACCAACCATTAGATATAAATGCTGTAGACTATGTATATACTTGAGCTAACAATAGTCGTGAACATATATGTATAAATGATTGCCATTCATGTGAATCCATAGACACAAAGGGTGTACGGATTATTTTTCTTTTTGTTAAATGTTTCTCCTTAAAAATGAACTTAAGATATCTGTCTAGTTCAAAGAATGAATGTCCCCGTTATTCCTTTCCCTAAAAGAATTGCATTTGGCGTATTTGGTTTATTCCTTCACTGAAAGAATTAGTTCAAACTCATACAGTAATAAACATATATCAAAATATATGTTTTCTATATCCTAGCAGACGGTAGCCTAAAGTAGGCTGAAAACAAAGCAGATAAGTGTGCCTTAAAGCCCATACGGCTTTACTTTCAACATTGCCTTCAAATCTAGAAACAGGCTATTGAGTAAAGGATTATACTAAGTCGGTGATATATTATACAGAATGCGGGAAACACTCTTGCTGATCATTGCGGTCTCTATCCGAGGACGGTTGAAAAACGTAATGTATTGATATGCTACCACTATCATAATATGTATTAAATTTGGAACAATTTTAGCGGTATTCACTCTACAGTGATGCAGTGATACTATAGTCAGATAAGAAATCAAGAATATTCATGAACTAAGACAGTACATTACATTCCGTACTCTGAATGTTGAATACTTGGCAAACGAATATGAAATTTCAATCAGGCGAAACAAAATAATTATGTATTCAACAGTCTGTTTATCTTTCAGTAAAAATGATCAACATACCAATAGTGTTAGTTCTGTGATATGACTGTACAGTAAAACCTCTCTTTTACGACCACAATAACGAAGGCTAATTGATTATGAAAAAATACAGGTGACAGCTAAAAGCCAAGTGACAGTAAAACGGAAAGCTCCTAAAGGAGCTTTCTGTTGTTACTTTCACCTGGCTTTAAGCAGTCACCTGTCGTAAACACCAACTATTAATCACAATTAAGTGGAAGTAATAGAACGTTTTTACTGTATCTACAGTCAAACATGTGTCATTAATCCACGTAGCAACGACGATTCTCTAAAGACAAATTGTTGATTCATACCGAGTGAAAAACCTACATAAAATCTCACTTGGGATAGTTTGGCATACATTTATACTGCGTTTAGTTTTGGCTTAAAGGCTGTCACGGCATTTTGTTTGAAATGGTCGCTTAGCAAGTGCTTGAATGCTGCAACAAAAATTCACGATACGCAACATTTATATAATTACACCACACCTCGTACAACATCTTCTGTGCCAAATTCAGATGCTCAAGTTTAATGTACGTGTTGTTTCAGTGGTTTAATCAAATGTACAGTCGAACTTCGATATCTCGAACTCGGTTAAGTCGAACATACCCGTATTTTAAACTTAAAACGTGGCCCAGCCACGTTTTAACTTTAAAATATGGGTATGTTCGACTAAACCGAGCATGAAATAATGAAGTTCATATGTCGACATATCGGATAGTTCGAGTTAAGCGAGTTCGAGATATCGAAGTTCGACTATACTTAGTAATGTGTTCATATTCTTATTAATTTATATCCTGCTTTTTCAGCAAAAGCCACTCAGAAGACGACCATCTTTCCAAATTAACTTTATGCTACATAAAAAAGTATGCCAACTGCAAACAATATACAGCTCGTTCAGATTTCAAACTTCATGCAAGTCAACTTTTAGTAAGCGTCAATATGTCCGTAAACCCATCATATTTTTGCATTGAATTGCATTGCGTTTTCATTTCAGTCAAATCTTTGCAGGTGGTTTTCAAAACTTGGAATAAGATGTTTGTCAAACTATGTACAACGTTTATTATCAAATGCATAAAGGATATAGAATAAGTGTATGTTCAGTATTGCATAGTCTAAAGGAACGGGTTGGATAAACTAATATGTTGTGAGCCTTTGGCAACATATCGTTTTATTCAACGAGTTCAAAATAAAGTATTGCTGAAAGCAGGTAAATTTACTATTATACGTATAATACATAAATCTTATAACGAGTTACTGTTAATATTACGAAGCTTTTGCGTGTGTGAGTTGATTTGGGAAATAATATATATACCTTTTTGGACATTTCAAATGTTTTTTGGGCTAGTTGGTTCAAAATGTGCTAATCTAAACTGTTTCTTACAGTCGGCGAAGTAATACGTAGCGTAGTTTTTTTCTTCTTAACTCATTGAGTCCTAGTGACGCATTTATGCGTCCTTTATCAACATTGTACCTGTGAAAAGTACACTTTACTAATGCAAACAGCGAAGTTCCTGATTAGAGGGCTCATGCAGGAGCCCTCTAATCAGGGATTGCACCGTTTGTCGTTGTGCAATTATAAATCAAGAAAACCAACCCTAAATCGTCTAAAATGGACCAGCCTTTATTGTAAATTGGAATTGTCGATTGGACGTTTCAGGGGATAATGAGTTAAATTTAATTTAGTATAGTATGTGCACACTGTGTCATATAGCTTCTACGGTATTGTAGTTTGCATGTTTATTTGACAATTCATCCACTGATAACTTCATTTTGATTTTAGAACGCTAAGCCGATTCCAACAGAACAATGCCCACTGCTCACAGAAATGTTTAATATTTGAACCATTTTACTGTCTTACCCCGGATACTATTGGTATTTGCAAAACAATTTGGATCCTGTCTCGAAACGTGGCGACTGAACCGGATCTAAACTGTTTTACATTCATTACGATATTGCTTTAGTTAAATAACCTACAATTTAGTTTCGAGTTGTGACAACAGACGAGTAAACCCTTTACTCAATAGCCAGTTATGAAGACTTAAAACAGGTTGAAAGTAAAGCAAAATGTATGTTTAACTACAGTCGAGAAAACGTTATTCTTTCCCAATAAACGCGTTTACGCTAAAACTATTATTTGCAGTGCAAACAGTTTGGAGCCAGATCAGACGCCGGGTAACCCGGCGTCTGATCAGACTCCAAACTGTTTGCCACCAAGATAAAGATGAAATATCAGAATTGTCCAAAAGTTGTACTTATCTACATTTTAGTGATTTGCGTTTGCGTACGTTTGCGTTTAAACGGGAAAGAATAACAGAGTCTCAACTGTACCATGTGATAGAATAAAGACACATGTTTCTTAAGATGTATACATTGTCATGGCTGTATAAAATTGAACTATATTTTTCAGTGAGAGAATAAGTTAAATGTTTCAAATCGATGGAATATACATTTGCATGTACCAGTTTAAAGTAGCTGACGTCATTTAAGCTAATTGGTAAAGATTTTGGATAAAAAATACAAACAGTTTTGCCAAATTACTAGTATCATCGCCCACTCCATATCTAAATGTTTTCAAAAGTATGATAATTTTGCCCACATTTATGTTGAATGTTAGGATGCTTCCCTCGCTATGACAATAAAGACTCGTATACATGTTAACGAAAATGCAAAATATAATTCTTTAGATATGTTCAATAAACTTTCTCTCTTTCGAGCGCTCAGAACAGATCATTGATTAGATTTAAAATACTCCCATCGTAAATCTGGAAGACACTATGACAGAAAACTCATCTAGGACTGTGTTGCTATTTAGTATTCTTGTGTTAGTAATTTCACTGCCATACCCCAAATGCCATGGTAGTTGCAAACAGTTGGAATTCTGATCAAACGTCGCGTTACGCGGTGTTCGGTCTTGATCCAAATATAAACACATTTCATCAAGTGTTAAGTCATACTATTTGAAGTTAAGATTTGATCAACGAAAGCAGACTGCAATTGTTTAGCACAGGCATGCAGAAGCTGTCACATGACAGGAAGAGATTAAGCACCAATCTTAAAACTCAATGTTATTTGTTACAGTAAATGGTGTTATCTGTAGATATATGCTTTGTTAAAAGTATACTGCTGTGATACGACTTTATGTAACGATAAATGTTATTAAACGCTATGAAAATCCTCTACAGGGATTTTACTACATGTATTTAAACTCACAAAATCATGGAAACAGATTATCTGCAAAGAATTCCATTACATAAATTAGCCAGACACCAACCATTGCGTGCTGTCAAATCGCATCATCTTTATGTGTCTCGAGAGCGTCATAGTACATTAGATGTTTCTTATTTGCAACAGACCTGATTTTGCGGCTGTAAATATGTTAGCTGTGTTAAACCTGTTGAACCATTATTACGCATATATGCATCATTGCACACATTGTACGGCGAAAAATGCGCTATTCTTGCCCGTCTAAACGCAAACGAAACGCAATACAATAAAATGTAGAAAATTAAATTGTGAGAAATGTTAACGAATTCTAATTTTCTATATTTTAATGTATTGCGGCGTTTGCGTTTCGTTTGTGTTTTAACGGTCAAACAGTTTTGAGCCTGATCAGACGCCGGGTTAACCGGCGTTTGATCTAGGTCCAAACTGTTTGCAATGACAATACATGTAATAGTTTCCGCGTAAACACGTTTAATGGGAAAGAATAATTTATTCTCCACTATACATGTGAAGAGTACACGTCTTCCTATAGGATTTTTCTACTCATGTACCATATTGCACTACATTGACAACAAAACTGAATAGTAACTTAATGGACTTGACTGAATTGGAAACTGAGGTTGTTCATTAGAGGTTTCAGAGGTGAAATTATAAACCCATTGACTGCCTTGTCCTAAGGATTCATTGCGCCCCCCCCCTTCACTGACTTACTCCGAGTACAATGTTTATTTGTAAACAGTTTGGATCCTGATCAGACGCCGCGTAACATTAATTTCAATATAACATAAGTCAAAATACCTAAAAGTTCGCGTTAGAAATAAAGCAGTCGGCACTTGCTTAAACTTGATGACTTTGAGGCAGTGAAGGGGGTTAACCCTTTACCTGATAGCATTGTTTCTAGTATTGAAGATATGTGACTACTTAAAGCAGGTTGAAAGTAAAGCAGAATGCGCACTAAGGCGCATTCTGCTTTACTTTCAGCCTGCTTTAAGCTATTAACTGCTAGAATAAGGAAAGTATTTAATATGACACATATTCATTACGGTATAAATTGGAACTATTTTCTTCAGCGGATGAATAAAATGAATGTGCTAAAAGTCGCTTCTATAAGGTAAAGGGTTAAACACCGTAAAGCCAGTGTACAGTAGACATATGATAAGGAACCATTAATATACAGTGGAGAATCTGTTATTCTTTCCCGTTTAAACGCAAACGTACGCAAACGCAAAACACTAAAACGTAGAAAAGTACAACTTTTTGACAATTCTGACAATTCATATTTATCTTGGTGGCAGACAGTTTGGAGCCTGATCAGACGCCGGGTTACCCGGCGTCTGATCTGGCTCCAAACTGTTTGCACTGCAAATAATAGTTTGAGCGTAAACGCGTTTATTGGGAAAGAATAACAGATTCTCCACTGTACATTATTATACAAGACAAACAAAATACAGAGACCACTGAAAAAGCTTATTGTTTCTCCTTAACTTTTTTACCCCGTAGCCTGTTTTTAGTATTGAAGTAAGGGGACACTTGAAGCAGGTTGAAGGTAATGCATAATGCCCCTTAAGTAGTCATATGCTAGATTTTTAGAATATGTTTTGCATGATACATATCTATGACTATATAAATTGAAACTATTTTCGTTAGTTGAGGAACAAGCTAAGGCCGTACAAATGTGCATGCTATATTCATTTAAGACTGCCATACAATATTTATTTTGGTGTTCGGTCGCAAAGAAGGTATGTTTTTCGCATCTTTGAGAATTCACTTATCTATAAAGGCACACACATTCATTTCAACAATTACACATTAAGAATTCACTTAGCTGTTTACATAATTATGCAACTAAAGCATGTGGTCACTCCTTTTACTGAGATTTAAATATGCGTATTTCGCTACAGTGGAGAAGTCGTTATTCTTTTTAAAGATACGCTAATATTTTTATTTCTATTACAAACTGTTTGCCACTCAGATTAAACTAAATCATAAAAATGTCAAAATTTGTAATTTTCTACATTTGAATGCATTGTTTTCGTGTTTCGTTTGCGTTTAAACGGGAAAGTATAACGTCTTCCTCACCGAAAGAAGTTACTTAAGAAACACGTTTTTTCAATATGTTCAGAAAGGCTCATTGCAATAGGTTGTAAGGTACAGTTGAGAATGTGTTATTCTTTCCCAATAAACGCGTTTACGCTAAACCTATTATTTACATTGCAAACAGTTCGGAGCCAGATCAGACGCCGGGTAACCCGGCGTCTGATAAGGCTCCAAACTGTTTGCCACCAAGATAAACATGAAATATCAGAATTGTCCAAAAGTTGTTCTTTTCTACGTTTTTGTGGTTTGCGTTTGCGTACGTTTGCGTTTAAACGGGAAAGAATAACAGATTCTCCACTGTATGTCCTGTAGTGACATATTATATCACAAAATATTAAGACTTTACGACATTATGTGCTCAGAAATATGTAATGTAGCCTTAGCTAAACAAGACTACTGCAGGAATGTTGCTTTTACTTAAATTAACCAGACATAAACCATTGTTAGCTGTCAAAACACAACGCCTTCGTATGCCTCGGGAGCGTAATTATAGTACTTTACATATTGTTTTCTAAGTTGTATCATATTAATTATCAACATGTGATCCAGTTTACATGGAATTCTAGCTAGTTTAATAAATACGGCTTTAAATTAAAAAACATTGTAGACCCAGATCATAGGACTTCTATATGAGCCCTCCGATCTGGATCTACACTGTTTTTAAATGTAATTAGTATATTTCAAACAAGTTCATGGTGTAGAAAGAATAAAACATAGTACTGCTTATGCGACCTTCATGTTTTACGTTTCCTGTATTGAGCTGTTGTCATAGTTAAGACTTTCATGTATTTTATTTTATTTTGATATTTAACTGTACGCAGTTTGATATACAGTTTGCGATGTGCTCTACTTCAAACAATCTATAAATTATGTAAATAATTTAGTGAACGATTTCTCGTCCATTTTTCCATATACATGTACATTATATTCCGCTAAAATTATATGCTACTGGATTCAGGTTAACAGTGTGTATTAAGGCACACTTTTAAAACTCATTATTGACCAATTCAATACCATGGCTACATCAACTTTAATTCCATTGACCTCTGCTTTTATATTTCTACACTTTATATTTTATGTCTCTTATATGCAGAAACACAAAACAAGAGTCAAACAATTATTGATCAGACGCTGCCTGGTCAGAATCAAAACTGCTTAAGCTGTTTGCAAAAACAATTTAACAAATGGTACAGAAGAGAAGAGGATCGCTTCATCCGATATCGAGCATTTTTTTCCTTTATAGCGATGAACTCTGGGCTCAACTAAATCAATGATTCGATCATTCACATCTAGTTTTTATTTGCATAAGCCGTCAGCACGCTAATTGTCGAATTCGTGAGAATTTTGCAACCATTTGGGATCTAGGTGAGACCAAACATTACACACAGAATTATCTTGATTCAAATTGGTTGGCGTTCTGACGATATTGTCTAACATTGAATTTTATATATTTCTTTAATTCTGTCTCTTCTTTGTACATCAGAGTTACATTACAGTTCATGCAAATTACAGTTTTACATGTATGTACAAAGTCATTCATTATTGAATTATAAGAGACGACCACAGTTATCCATGATACATAGCATAATCATAGGAACATAATATAGTATATACAGAATGTAAATGCACATTTCACATTTTAATGCTGCACACCAAACTCTTACATTGTAAGCATTTAGTGTGTTTAAAAAAATACTATGATTAAGTTCAATAAAAGCTAACGACAGCAATTGAAGGCCAACAAGCCATTCAATGAAGTGGTTTTTAAAACATCGAATATTACCTCAAGCCAGACTTGAAGTAAACTGGTTAAAAGGTGATATCTACTATATGTAAAAGATGAAATGTTCTAGAATAATGACGGCATTATATACAATAAAAGGTTATTGATTCAATAAAATACTGATTAAATATAAACTAAACACCATGCTTGGTAAATGAATACATGTTTTAAGAAGTGTACAAGAGACCTGAGCGCCTCCTTAAAATTAAAAAGCAGGATTTGGCAGCAATACGTACAATTAATGGACATGAAAATATAAATATGAGTTTATCACAGTTACTTTTCAGCTCGAAACACGCATCGATCTCTGATGCTTTGCTAAATAGAACATTTCTAATATCTGTATATTTTGGACATTCTGTAATTACATGCAATTCATTTTCAAGTTCAGCTATACAAAACGGACATACTCTTCTTTCAACATCTAGTCGTTCATAACTCCCTGTCTCTAGACGCAGGGGCGCAACACCACAACGAAACTTAGCAAAATCACTCCGATGTTTAGACGGGATAATCATTTTTACATAACATTCTTGTAAAATTTCATGCTTGAACAATGCATAAGTACGCAATTTATTTCCATCATTTCTGGACATAGACTGCTCCCTTGTTATTGTGTTGCTCCACTGTGTTTTAAATCTAGATAATGCATTACATTTTAATTTATTTACTAATGTATGTTTATCTATGACAGTATCAATCCTACAAAACTCATTGCAATTTAGGTCATGAAATATTTTACATACATTAAAATTCCAATTTTTACATGATCTGTCAGCTTTAGCATGACAGTATAGAAATATACGTTTATTAATTTGTTCAGAGCTCATATTACAGCATCTAGACCAATGATTTGCTACAGCATTAAACTGTCTGACTGAGACCGGGTCCCACCCCATATCTCCTATTACTGCTGCAGTAGGTGTGTAACGTCCTACTCCCAGGTAAAAGCGCGGTAAAAGCGCATTGCACGATTGTGCATTGCTTCAATGCAAGAAAAAGTGTTTGTGCCCCAAACAGCGGCTCCATAACTAATGACAGGCCCAACTGTACTATCATAAAGTTTTGTATATACATTATATGGCAAACCTCCAGCATGTTTGTGCTTTACTACCAACAGACCAAATGCTCTACTTGCAGCGTTAGCAACAAATTTAGCTGTTATGTTAAAATCCAGGAATTCGTTTAAATGTAGGCCGAGATAGACATATATATCTGTAACAGCAATAGTGTCATCTCCACATGTAAAATTGGACAAGGTTTGTCTGACAGACGGGGGTCTAAAATAAATGGACAACATTACTTTTTTGACAGTTTAAAGAGATATGATTGTTAACACTCCATTTATGTAAAACATCAAGAAGAGCTTTCGGCCAGCAATACAACATCGTCTGCATATAATAAAATACAAAGAGTTTCCCCATTTCCAACAGCTATACCAATACCTAATTCTTTTGCAGCAGTAGCCAAATCGTCAATAAAACAGTTAAAAGAACAGGTGAAATATTACATCCTTGTCTAAGACCAACAGACACATCAAACCAAGCTGTATACATATTATTCAATCGTACACATGACTTTACTGAGGTATACAAAGAGATTAAAATATGACCTAGGCGTGCCTTCTGCCCATAATGGCACAACTGGTGTCATAATGGCCTGAGGGCTATTGTGACTCCAGGCGTGCCATTATGGGCAGAAGGCACGCCTAGGTCATGTTTTGACCTTTTTATTGTACAGGTATACCGTTAAGCAAATGACGTGTTTTCAAACTTAAACTGCAAATCAACTGCTCACAAATTTGAAACGATAGGAGTGACAAAGTATCGGTAGCTCTAGATATATCAGAAATGCTCAGATATTAAGGTCTCGAACATATGGAGACCCCCCCCCCCCGAGTTAGCTATAGGGATTTTAGCCCACGCTAAAACTTTGTAGTAGAATCAGAATGTGAAACGTTAAAACCCGCTACGCTATCGAGTACATTTTGACGACGTCTGTTTTTATCTTTTGAAATTTCCGAATAATGACGTCATAACTGTCATTTTGAATAACATAAACAACGTCAAGTCAATTCACACTGTGACACACATAAGACTTTACCATGTATAAACAGGAACCGTACCTTTTACGTTAAGACCCTTCTGTGTCAGAATTCAAGTTCTAGAATACGATTTGACAATGACGCCAAAGCCCTTCTCCTGCTATGTTTGAATAGATCTAAGTTGCTAACATCAACGAGTTTCACGTGAAAAACTTCGAGGGCGATTATCCATAATCGGCCCACTTGGCCATTATGGATTGGTCACATGACCTCCGTAAAGACAGTTTTCAACGGCAATTTTGTTACTATTGATAGTAAGGTATACAATAAAATGACTTAATAGCATTATGTAGCTTTCCGTGTACACCCATACGTTTTAATGTATGCCAAAGAAGGTCTCTGTCGATCGAGTCATAAGCTTTTTTAAAGTCAATGAAAGCAGCAAATGTAGACTTTTTGTGTTTCATTCTAGTTTCTATTAAAGATGTTAAAGATGACAAGTGGTCTATAGTACTTCGTTTTGATCTAAACCCATTCTGTTCGTCATTTAATTTACCCGTAGACTCAACCCACTTAGACATTCTAGTATTTAGTACACTACAATACAACTTATACATCACAGGTGCTAAGGTTATACCCCTGTAGCTCAGAGGATCTCTAAAATCATTTGTTCCTGACTTTGGAATAGGATTAATTATGCCGTTTCCCCAGTCAGTTTGACTTTTACCACTAGTAAAACATGTATTGAAGAGAATATGTAAAAACGAAACAGATGTCACGTTTTTAAATATCTCTACGTGCATGCGATCTATACCACAAGCCTTGCCATTATTTGCATTATTCATCGCCTTTCGCACCTCTTCAATTGATATGCAATCATTAAAACCTTCCAAATCATTAACATCTTGATTAAAAACTTCAGTATCATCATGCACTGTTTCATTATCTAATTTCAAACTGTTTGCAGGGTTGTACAATTGTTTAAAACTTGATTTCCATTCATCCAGTACCAAGTTCACATCATTAAGTATACTACCATCGTCCGTTTTAATTTCCATTGTTCATTCCTTCCTTTTCCCCGACGATATACATGAATTTGCTTCAATCCTATCCACACCCAAATTGATCATATATAACGGCATCTTGACGTGTAATAAAGCCATTCAATAAATGATAATGAAATATCAATGGTTGTGCTCCGGCCCAACCCGTTCGTTCACAAGCGCTGCATGACGCGGGACGCCAAATGACGTAATTTGTCATTACGTTACCGTAAACAACGCAAGATTTTGCGGAACATTCTTATTGCGGAGAGGGTTCACACTACGGATTCAGTTGATTTAATAGGGTTTTAATATGTTTATTTGATAAATAGAATCAAACATTCGTGCTCATTTATTATCATTTTTTATAACCTCGTTTATTAAAATAAATATAACGTTCGCCAAGGCTCGCGTCATATTATTTTATTCAACTCGTTTATCGAACATGCTAATTAATAAGCACTCATGTAAGTTCCTCTATGTACATACAAAGAGTCATTGGACAATTTTACTACATTGGGGACCCGTCTTACGAAACGTCGAACTACAAATATTGTCGAACATCATATTCTAAAATTCTCAAGCACTATTTATTTTCTCCATCTAATCCTGTCTTGTGACATCTTTTTTTGGAATCGTCATAAAATTAGATGTTTTTTAAAGTTTTGACTAACGACCTTTTTGCAAGTTCTGTAAAATAACTTAATATTAAAATGATGAATCCTGATCAAATAAAAAGCTATTCAGCGTCTGATCCGATCAAATCTCATTACAAATGTTTACAATATTAAGTCTATATACATGTACTTAGTTGCCGGAGTATGTTGATGTATATCATTTTTAAACAATAACAACAAATAAATATGAATTCAATAATGTGTAACTTAGAGAAAGACATTTTCTCTAAATTGTTTAGCTTTTTAACCAATGACAATCAAATAGCATGCGCGATTTCTGTAACATGTGCAAAAAGTATAGGTCCATATCATAGGAATTTTGTTTGTGATCAACAACTATAAAACAAATGGAAACGGAGATTATTTAGCCATTTGTCTTAAATAATATTATGAGAAATAACAGCTGCTGGAAATACATAGGCTAGAAGTACAAGGGAAACGTTATTCTTCTTACCCAGTAAACGCGTTTACGCTTAAATAAGTATGCCCTTTCAAACTGTTTGAGACCAAATCGGACACAAAATTACGCGGTGTTTGATCAGGCTCCGACATTATGGTCACACATGTATGTATAAATCGGCAAACGTTTGTGAACGTGTCATTGTCTTTAACTAATATTACGCTCTAGCGTTAATTTTCATTTCCGCGGAAAAGTATAGTGTCGTCCCCGCTGTATCCAGGTTTTTGGGAGTTAACCATGAACTTAATTAAACAGCAGAGTGGTACGGAGCCAGTGTCTATTCCTGGTAAAACATGCAACACAGTAACATTTATTACAATACTTTTCTAATGCATGTTCTGTTTAACAGTCAGCATACTGGGTGCATTAATGATAACCGCTATAAATAGCTTAAATTCTGACGCGACATCGTATAATGAATTCGGCATCTCATATGGCACTAAACTGTTTGATTATCTGGTCACACTGTTAGAAAGAAGGTGTAGTTAAAATCTCAGAACTGTACAGATGGCAAATACAAAAACGCGATAATGGTTAACTCTTTAATTGCATATGGCGCCAAAAGCGTAAAGCGGTGTCTGATCAGTATCCAAACTGTTTGACACTCATATCAATATTTCTTCAGTAAGAAATGCTCTAAATCTGACTTGTAGACAAAATAGTGCAGACAACACTATGAGTGCAGATGATAATTTGGCGGTGAGATTGTTACAGCAGACGAAAAACAAATTAATAAGACAATAAGTGTAGTATAAACGTGTACAACAATTTTACACTAGGGACGAGTATTCACGTCATTTACAAACAGTGTGCATGCGAAGAAGATACTCATCCTATGCAAACTGTTTCGAACCTTATCAGAGGGCACCTACAGAAACCGTCTGACAAGAGTCTGCACTGTATTTTTGTTTTAAATACATTTTAATTTCTTAAACATTTGACTAGATGTAATTGGAAGGTTCATGTGTAAATGAATTAAGCTACATGTACCGCATTGATACGTTCTCCTAGGAAATGTGTGTATAAATGTTTGGTCTTATTAATGCCTTTAGTTACAAAACGGCATTACTCTGGATCTAATAGGGCAAACACTGTTTGCAGATTAGCTTCGTGCATCGTTATGGTGTTTTTGAACATGTAATTTCCACCATGATATTAAAATGAGTTTAATATTGTTTTTTAAATAACACCCACTCCATTGTCTATACAGTGATTTTTATCACAGATATGTTGCAAACGTGATTAAACCTTTACAACAAACGCTCAACGTCAGGTTATAACGCATAGTTGCCGCAATTTTCCTAACAACAAGTAAATCATTCTAGTGTACAGAAAGTGTCTTCCTAGCTGTCCATATGTACCAAAAGTGTATTCTCTCAATTTGCTTAGAGTTTGTGTATCACTATATTTCACAATTACAGATGAAGATAGCTCAAGCAAAATCATCAAATATCTGAAATATCAAACTCGTTTTATAGATCAATATACCTTATGTTTACTTTAAATGGGTTTAGAGCTCGTAATCCTTTCCCAGGTAGGATTCATGGCTAAATACAAAGTTACCTGACATAACTAAAGACTGTACATGTACCTATGAGTTAAAATCATTAACAAATTATATATTCGCCTCCACGTGGAAATATCTTCATTTTCCTTTAAGCACAATTGTTACAAATACCATAACCTTTGTCTTTACCCAACGCAGAGGGTTTGAAAGGTCATTTATTGCAATAACCTGTGAGTTCCTAAATTTTGTTGAAGTCCATTTGGGTTATCCTTTTTGCGCCAGTGGATTATTCCATGCTTATACATAAAATGTGACTATTTTTTGCTAAGGGATAACTGTACCTGGTCTAAACTTTCATTTTCGTTGTGTGTTATGTTATAATTCCTATCAGCAAAAAGTGTAGACTCTGATCAGACGCAGCATAAGCGGCGTCTGATCAGAGTTTTCACTATTTGTCTATGTCCTATTTATAGGACCGTAGACCCAAATGTGTTAAGGTTCATTTAAACTGAAAATTATAACGTCTTTCCCACTGTACAAGTATGCAATTCGTTATGCATTGTCTTTCAAGCAAATGTAAATATGCATCGAGTTTACCTCAATAGATCTGTTAATACTATTATCACCTACTTGGTGTCTTTTATGTCTAATGAAAAACAGGTAGTGTTTGGCAATAAATTGTTGATGCGGTTTTTTAAAACTTTCTGTTATAAATTTATGTTTTATTCCCAGACAAATGTTATGAAAACAAAGTAAAGCGTATGTGTTTGATGTGTCCGTTTGATGAAAGAGATAATCAGCTTTTTTATACATAAATAATGGGGAAGATGTTATTTTCTCCCCTTTAACACATTCAACCCTAGCGACGAGTATACTCGTCATTTACAAACAGTATACCTGTGAGGTTTACACATTTCCCGTGCGAACAATGTATACCCTGATTAGAGGGCTCCTTAAAAAGCCCTCTAATCAGGGTCTACACGGTTTGTCATTTTGAAATATATCGTTAAAATCAACCCTAAATATTCAAAAAGACTTATATTGAAATTGGAATGATTCAGGGGTGAATGAGTTAAACTCAACTAAACGGAAATACAAGGCTATAAAATGTAAAATTGACAGCCATTTTCAAAGTTCTCACTAATTAATTTTATCTCAGTGGCCAACAGTTTTGAACCAGATCCGTCGCTTGATTCAAAAAACAGTTTTGCCACATACACGTTTATTTGAATATAATAACGTCTTCTCCATATTATTCAGCGAAAGTGAACGTCTGTTTATGATTTACTTTTTACACGGCGCATGTAAATAAAGATTATGTAAACAAGTGAAAGAAACCGTTAAAAAGGAAACTAGTTTGGAAGCGTTACGCATCGATTTACTCCTTCATTAATCAGCCAACAAACATAAACACTGAATAGGACAGGTTTGAATGACGCCATTGATAGTAATAGCAATTGCTTCTTCAAAAAATATGCATTCACATTTTAAACTGAGGCATCATACGCTAAAGTGCGTTGTGTATACTTTCCTCGTCAAGATATGGTTGTATAATCGGTTTGCAATTAGGACAAACAAATTCATATTTTTATTACAATCCGCAAATAGTCAATAATATATAGAATATTTTACTTAAATATCCTTGTAAAATAATACCTACTGTTTGAAATAACTATTATATATTTGATCTGTGCCATGAGAAACCCAGACTCATTACACTGCGAAATTATATAAGACAAAATTATTATTATTATTATTATTATTATACATGTACCAGATTTATATAGCGCTCTTTTCACACAGGGGTAGTGCGTTCAAAGGCGCTCCCCATGAAATTACACAAATGTACCTACAAAGCAAGAAAAGACAAAATAACTACAATAAGATCTAAAATAAACATGAATAAACTTATGAAAGACAGTCCCCAAAATGGCAATCACATTACTCCCATCAATCAGCAATGAAGCGACCGGCTTCTGATTGTCGACCGATAGAAACAATAGTAGAGCGCCCAAATGCAGGCCGCCAGGAAAAGACAAAAAACTACAATTAGATCTAAAATAAACATGAATAAACATACAAAAGACAGCCCTCAAAATGGCGATCACGTTACCCCATCAATCAATTAGCAATGAAGGTAAAGGCTTCTTAATGCCGACTGATAGAAATAACAGTAGAGCGCCCAATGAAGGCCACTAAATATACAAAAGACAGTCCCCAAAACGGCGATTGCATTACCTCATCAATCAATTACATGTAGCAACGAAGGCAATGGCTTCTTAATGCCGACTGATAGAAATAATAGCAGAACGCCCAATGCAGGCCGCCCAATGTAACATAACTAGGAAAAATAGCATGCGACAATAACTAAAAAAATTTCTATAAGAGACCAAAAACCAGATAAAACCCCAGAACTCCCATTTGGACCCACAACATCTACAGCAAGAACATATCGCATAGGTAGCAGTGTTCTAATAACAAATATTAAAGAAATGTGTTTTCAGACGCTTTTTGAAAACTGCAACTGAGCTCGCATCTCTGATGTCTGATGGTAGACTGTTCCAGAGCGTTGGGGCTGCACGCATAAAACTTCTATCTCCAAACCTCACCAAACGACTCATCGGTACAACCAGCGATACTGATTTAGTCGCAGACCGCAGCTCTCTTCGAGGTTTATACACGTCAAGCATATTGACAATGTACCTTGGAGAATCATTGCACATTGTATGTGAGTGTCAGAATTTTGAATTTAATTCTGTGTTGAACTGGACGCCAGTGAAGATCCTTCAAGACTGGAGTGATGTGATTGTACCGAGGGGTTCTGGTAATGATGCGGGCTGCTGTATTTAGCACACGCTGTAGTTTGCATAGTGAGTTTTGGGGAATCCCATACAGCAGTGAGTTTCAGTAGTCAATTTTTGAAGTGACCAGAGAAGCCGTCGTCATCTCATACTCTGCTGATGAGAAAATTCCGCACTGTACTACTGTAAATATAATAAGACAACTGCTAAATAAACATGATACAGTTGATGCGTATGACTCTCTACAATCAGCGACTTTGTGTCGTGGCTGTTGGTCTGGCTCGACACTGTTTGCAATGAAATAATTATGGTATTCTGATGACACAGCTCATATACCTGTACGAGCTCATATATTTCGTACTTTTATATTTTGTCGCTGTGCATTATTTTAATTTTACCGTCTTGTTTATTTAGCGAACGATGCGTTATTCCGTTTTGACTTTGACTGACTCTAAACTAAACATGTACTTTTGACAGGTACACTGGTTAAATATAGCTCCCAGGCTACTGCCAATTAACTTAAAAGTATGACCCACTTAACTACTAAACTAAAAAACGTAAATTATTCTGAGGTATAGTGTTTTTATTCGGACACCTCGACAGCTGATTTGTTCTAATAAAGCTGATTTAAAAATTTTAAAAGATACATTTAAGACCGGCATCCAAATGATTTAAATTCTGACCAGGCGCCGAGATGCCGCGTTTCAACACTTATCGTCGCTATTATAACGAGTCTCTCAGGTAAATACTTTGAAACTTTGAAACTTTATTGAAAATTAACAATAATACAAATAGTAAACATACATTACATGCATCAATAAGGAGGACATTCGTTGGGACAGTTGGGTTGACAATTTGAATGTCACGCAAACTACAATCTAATATTTATTTTATGACACCGAGCTTATCAACCCTGGCTGTGGAATCGTTTCGTTTGTATTTTATAACATGTGTTGTAAATACCAATTTAGCGCCACCGTGCACGAAACGCGGGAAACGATGTTGACGTCTACGACGTCACATGGTTTATATCATTACAAAAACTGAATAATGACGATAAGACAAGTAGATTGAAGAAACAACGATATTTTCATTTTTAGTTGGCAAATATCCTCCTCCGATATTGTTGCAAATTGTTTGGATGCCATGTTTGATGTATTCTGATGACAATAATCTGGGTCAAAAGAAGCATGACCAAATTGTCTACATGCTTAAATTGTTGGTAGGAGTAGTCAAAAGGAAGCAACTCGAACAGGAAAATGCTAAAAGCTGATAAGACATTCACATGGCGAAATTAATTTCACATAGTGGCATTTATTTTTGCCAAATGTTTCATTTTTGTCTATGGGATATAAACAATGTAACTCAAAGCGAGGTGTAATCATACAATATATTACACTGTACTTAGGTGACCTTCGGACTGTCCGGTAGCAATTGTATGTCTGTGCCGTGATGGCGTTTTGTCATGGTTTGTTTTTCGTGCTTTTTTCGATTTTCTGTGTTTTTGTCTTTAGTGTTTGCATGTAGCGGCTCCCCATGACCATGTTATGTGTCGCGGTGCTCTTAACCAATGTCAATATATCATTTAATCAACCTTAATAGGAATACCAACTTCTTCTCTGTATGACACAGTTATCTATTCTCCAGAATCTATGAGTTCAAAGTTTGTTAATCCCATGACATACATGAACCTAAATTATTTACATTATTTTAAAGTCAGACTAACCACCACTTATGTTGTTTGGCTCTTGAAATCCAAATATAGCTATAAAATTATGTTATTCCCTAAAGTGTTGTAAATACCGTATTATATAAGGAGTACTTACTTTGTGTAGTGTTTCTGGTAGACACATGTTGTTTGAACTTCATACCTCTCTCTGCTTCTCAAGCTAGTTTCTATTTGCAAACAGGTAAGATCAAGATCAAAGATATATTAACAAATTTATCCCTAACGACGAGTAAACTCGTATAAGTAGTGTACCTCTAGAAAGTACATTGTTCCTTGAAAATAGTGTATACATGTACCAAGATCACGTGGTTCTTTTATGGGCACTTTTATCTGGGTCTAATCAGTTCGTCTTTTTGCAATATTTGGCAGTTGGCAGAAAACAACCATTAATAGTCAAAAATGAAATAAACCTTATTGCAAAATGGACATTTTCCATAAGATATTTCGTATGATTAAGTTAACTATGTTTTAATACGGTCGCAACTGTTCGACAGCCGTATTTATAGTTCTCCAACAAACAGTATATACTCTCTGAATTTGACTTTCTACGGGCGGCAAAATGCTTCATCATGAAACTGGTTAATTGTGTGAAATAAAGTCTTTATTTAACCAATTACTCAATAAATGCGCTCTTCTATGCCTTTGATATATTCCTCCACTTAGTAAAGCATTCCACTATAGAGCTTTACTTTCACCTGTTTTAAATAGTCGCTTGCCTTCAACACAACTAGAATCGTGCTACATAGTTTAAAGGATTAACTAGCCGAGTTTATCGATCATAAATGTGCAAAGTAGGAAGACATTCGTGTAACTCTTTTCAGAGACAAATGATTAGAAAATATAAGCCCAATAAGAGAATTTTATGTTGTGTTCTAGTACCTAATAGTCCAAGAAACGAACGGCAGTTGCCTTACAAACATATACAGTTGTATACAGTGAACGTTGCTCTTTCCTGTTTAAACGCAAATTAAATGAAAACGCATTTGCAATAATTTGTAAAAAGAAAAAAGAACAGCACCTTTTGACGATTCTGAATAGTTATTTTGATACAGTGGAGAATCTGTTATTCTAACCCAATAAACGCGTTTACGCTAAAACTATTAATTGCAGTGCAAACAGTTTGGAGCCAGAGCAGACGCCGGGTAACCCGGCGTCTGATCAGGCTCCAAACTGTTTGCCACCAAGATAAACATGAAATATCAGAATTGTCCAAATATTGTTCTTTTCTACGTTTTAGCGCTTTGCGTTTGCGTACGTTTGCGTTTAAACGGGAAAGAATAACAGATTATCCACTGTATGAATGGAAAACAGTTTGTAACCAGATCAGACACTGTTTGCAACGGAAGTATAAGCTTTAGCACAAACGCAAATAATGACGTCTTCTCCACTGCACGTTTGAGAAATGCGTTGTTTTATTTAGTATCAAAACATTCTACTGTTCTATACCTCCGCTACGTTTTGTGTATAATTACATGTAGTGTTTCGATGACAAAATTTCGACATTTGATCGGACTTAAACTGTTTTCTCCCCGATTCTAATAATGCGTCAATAGTTTAAGGAACCAGCCATTTTTACTTAGTACTGCATTAAGATTGCATTTCGTTCTTTTTGTAAGGTAAGGAATACACCCCACTGTACAGTGGAGAAAACGTTATTCTTTCCCAATAAACGCTTTACGCTAAAACTATTATCTCCGTTAAAACAGTTGGGAGCAAGATCAGACGCCGGGTCACCCGGTGTCTGATCAGGCTCCAAACTGTCCGACACTCTTATAAAAATGAATTGTCAGAGTTGTCAAAAAATTGTTATTTTTTACATTTTATTACAAAGCGTTTGCGTTTCGTATGCGTTTAAACGGAAAATAATAACGTTTTCTCCACTGTAACACCTGCTTGTTCATAATATGCTTATCTCTTTAACTGCTGGGTATTTATGTCGTCTTTTACAATTTTCATCTTCTACATGGTACTTTGTAACAAAAGATGTGTTTCTAAATTTCTTTTCAAATTGGTTCCAGATATCAGACAATTATGCGTTACGCAGCATCCTATCGGAATCAAAACTGTTTGAAAAGGTACAATGTAATCATGGCTTCGTCGATACAGTGGTGAAAACGTTATTCTTTCCCAATAAACGCGTTTACGCTAAAACTATTATTTCCATTGCAAACAGTTTGGAGCCAGATCAGACGCCGGGTAACCCGGCGTTTAATCAGGCTCTAAACTGTTTGCCACTCAGAACAAAATGAAAAGTCAAATTTTTTGAAAAGTTGTCCTTTTCAACGTTTTATTGCGATGCGTTTGCGTTTCTGTTGCGTTTAAACGGGAAAGAATAACGTTTTCTCCACTGTACATGTGTAGCATGCTAAGGGTTAATGTTGAGGTTAATCCTTTCATTATCTATCTTATATTGGACACCCGATTATGAAATTGAATTATTGAAAATATGGGTAATAAAGCTTAATCTAAGCCGATAGAATGGCAAGTATTTAAAGAAAAGGATGTTCAGAATTAAGGGTTTAGTGTCCTGTAGAGCTGTTGCTGGTGAATTATCTATTTCTTGCCCATCCCTCAGATACACTGGGAATAAATATGCTATACTACATGTATCCAGCTTAACCTTTTATCCCATACTCTGTTGTTGTTTTTGAAGACAGAATGCTAGAAATTAAGGTACAATTCGCCTTAGTTCTGTTTTACTTCTAGTCTGCTTTTAGCTACAATATGTTAGGATATAGAAAATAGTTCTTATGGAACAAACTGTGCACTAACCTGACTCTATAACTTTGAACTATTTTTTTCAATCGAGGAGTAGATTAGAGGCGAAAAAAGGCATTTGTGTGAAATAATTGGTTGAAGCTATCTTACTGCAATAACAATGAAATAAAAGGTTAAAAATGATATCTTTAATATTGGTGACAAACTGTTTGCATTGGAAATATAGTGGAGAAGACGTTATTCTTTCCAGTTTAAACTCAAATGAAATATTAACTTTTGTAATCTTTTTCCTAGGCTTTGACAGTGTCGTCCTGTTGAAAAAATGCAAACAAATTATTCGGTCCTGTTGAAAAATGCAAACAAATTATTCGGTCCTTAATAAAACCGCACCACAGTTTCCTAAGCAATATAGGTTAACTAATTGATCTACATAACTCGACGTCGACTTTAAGTTTTAATCTGTAAGTTCTTTGATTTCAAATGCTGCTCTTGATCTGCAATGTAAGCGATGGAGTACTTCTTGTTTTGCAATGTCACTACATTGCAATAAAATGGAGAAATTGACAACTGTTTGACAATTCTGACAATTTATTTAATCTGAATGACAAACAGTTTTGAGCCTGGTCAGACGCCGGGGTAACCCGGCGTCTGCTCTGGCTCAAAACTGTTTGCATTGGAAATAACAGTTTTAGCGTAAACGCGTTTATTGGGAAAGAAAAACGTTTTTTACACTGTAGTTCTTTTCTACTGTCAGACTAAACACATTTATCATATATGGCAATCAAATAATCATTATGTATTTACGATGTTAAACGTTTTAATAATAATAGAGATCAGGGGGATTTCAGTGGAGCCAGTCGAAATTCTTATTACAGTGGAGAAAACGTTTTTATTTCCCGTTTAAACGCAAACGAAACGCAAACGCATCGCAATAAAACGTTGAAAGGGACAACTTTTCGAAAATGTTGACTTTTTCATTTTGTTCTGACTGGCAAGCAGTTTGGAGCCTGATCAGACGCCGGGTTACCCGGCGTCTGATCTAGCTCCAAACTGTTTGCAATGGAAATAATAGTTTTTAGCGTAAACGCGTTTATTGGGAAAGAATAACGTTTTCTCCACTGTAATCCCTTAACCTGTCGGAATATCGTTCGCCTTAAAATGTTTCTTCAAAATTCGTCAAATTTACTTTTTGTATTTGCTCCAAGAAGAAACGTAAACAAAGTGGTCAAATATTCTGAATCCAGATCAGACACCACGTTATGCAACATATGACATTGATCCAAACGGTTTGCAAATACCAATCAATTCGCGATCAGCAAGATAAGTGTTCACCCTTATTATTAGTATTATTATTATACCTGATTTATACGTTTCTTAGTTTCAAACTCAAATGATCTAAATTGCAAAATAAAAACAAAACAAAAAACAGAAAATCCTTTTAAAATGAACAAAAATACAATACTAGTGGTATACAGTTTATACGCAGAGCAGGCATTGCGCTATTCGTTTAGAACTGGATACAAGACAATTGTTAGCAGATACAGTGGAGAAAACGTTATTCTTTCCCGTTTAAACGCAAACGTACGCAAACGCATTATACTAAAACGTAGAAAAAGACAACTTATTGACAATCCTGAAAAATTATTTTGATCTGAGTGGTAAACAGTTTGGAGCCTGATCAGACACCGCGTTACCCTGCGTCTGATCTGGCCCCAAACTGTTTGTACTGCAAAAAATAGTTTTAGCGTAAACGCGTTTATTGGGAAAGGATAACGTTTTCTCCACTGTATTTGCAGTGTTGCGATTAGCCAGATACGCGAATATCGCGGATAACTTAAGAAAGTTCAAAGAAATGTAAGATACGCGTCATTTTAACATCCACTATACCCGTAGGAATTCCATAATATTTCGATTTGCAAACAACCAAATTAGCACAGAAACGCCAGCTTGTCTACATAGATGAACACAAGAGGTTCCGAAGTGGAACAAAAAACAAATTTGGGTCACAGAAATGTTACTCTTGGCTGTGTAAATGTTGTAGTATAAAGATTTCTTTGTAATGTGTTATATTTGTAAATTAAACGACAAATACGGAACGTATTTGTACGGTTGATTGTAATCGAATTATATGGGCGTCTCACAGAACGTATTGTAACATTACTAACATTACTAACTAGTGGATTCAGCAATTGTTTCTAAGGGCAAACTATTGTACCTTTCCCCACAGAAGAACCTGAACACACCCCTTATTACTACTCTTATATGTAATGCAGATGAATATTGATTATTTAATGTCAAATACAGATGACAGCTTACCTGGCGTCTGATCAGGCTTCAATCTGTTTGCCATAAAAAGAAAAGTCAGAATTATAAAAAAAGTTGTAATTTTCTATATTTTAGTGCATAGTGTTTGCGTTTCGTTTGCGTTTAAACGGGGAAATATAACGTCTTCCCAACTGTTTACGCGTTCATATTGGGACTGTTATGACCATCGCAAACAGTTTTGAACCTGGTCAGTGGTCGAGTTACCCGGCAACCGATCAGGTTCCATAATATTTGCCTCTCATTATTGCAAATAACTCGAAATTATTTTCTACAGGATGTCATTTTGTACGGCAATATTATAGCGTTCATCTAAGTAGCAATGTAGCCCCTCTGTAACAGAAATGGTATTCCCTATCGAGCATGGAAAAAGGCAAACGAGTCCGACATTTCTATTATATCCCAGGGCAAAGTCTCAATATCACGACCGTTGATCTTATGTCTTCATAGTATTAAAAGGACTACACGAACATTTCAAATAATGGTGAAATTAAAGTAGAAAGCTCCAATAGGAGCTTTCCGCTTTACTGTTACCTTTCTGAAAACAGCCATCGCAAATATAACACCGATGATAATTTTTCTGCCGAATGTTAACAATAATTGTACCACTTCACGTGCCTTATCATACAATTAAGCTATGTAGATATTTGAAGAAATCATATTTGCTAAATGGTTTGACAGAATTAATGACTATGCTAATAGTTCAGCCTTATCCAAATAGTAATTGACACTTCTTCTGTGATAAATGGTCTGAAAATTGACAGCACCAGACAGATCCAATTTATTTTCATACAAGTTTTTCTCCCCACTTAGGAAGTACGTTTCCCAGTCAATATCACCCACTGTAAGACTTGTGGTTATCATCCATTGGACACATTGAAAACAATGGTATTTTGATCCAATTAACAGCTTAATGCGTGACAAAAGTAAAGCATAAAGCTCCTTTAGGAGCTTTCTGTTTTACGTCTGTCCTACATTAAAATAGCATATGTCTTCAGAGAGTATTATGCTCTCCGAAGTGTGGTCGCTGAACGCAAAAGTGACTGGATATCTGTTTGATCATTTTTTTTCCAGACTAGAAAAATATGTCTGTCGGGGAAATAGATTTCTAATACATACATTGTCTGAATCAAAGTTGTCGTCGACAATTAGTTTCAAAGTGAGGAGCTTATGTTATATCCGAAAACTAGTCCTAGAACGACTGACAAATAGTATGGACCCTGATCACACGTCAAATTAGAAGGTAAATGACTGGTATTTATATCAATGTCTAATTCCGAAGAAACCGAGCTTTGTATGGTAAGGGGTACAAGAATAGAGCCATTTAGTCACACCATATAGATTTGAACATACTATTTTAGAATACATTACACATCTCAGGATTCGTGAATGAATTATAGATGGGTTTAGTGTTTATTGCCACACTTACGACGACGTTGTTCTTTCCCAGTAAATGTGAAAGTGCTGAAATAAGTATTTCTTTTTTCTATTTAGTCAGGATCTTGACCAGAATTCGGAAAACCCGTAGTCTGATCAGATTCAGAATTGTTTGTATGTCCCCAGAACAATTAGCCGATGTTGACCGTAGTTGCAAATAATGGAATTATGCATCATTACATTGCTTTGAGCGGACGAAAGTCCCTCTTAGAAAAAGCAGCAAAGGATCGTCATTTTCTTTATTTCATTGAGTTGATTTTGTATGTCATTTAATGCATGTATAGTGATTAGTTTGCAAACTGTTTTAACAAAAAATGTAAACGTAAAACAATAACATGTAGAAAATAGCAGGTTTTTGAAAAAATGCCAATCTGATTTTCAATCTGTTCGAGCCTGATCAGACACCGGGCTACATGTATACGGCGTCTTACATGTTTAAGGCTCCATACAGATTTAAAGAGAAATAATTGCTTTTAAACAAATGTGTTAAAAAAAGAGTGTCTCCTTCGTTGTTTTGTTGCCCCTCATATTGCCACTCAGTAGCAAACGACGAAATTAGCTTGGTTAAAATTTATAGTGCAGCATCTTAAAAAATGATAACTCGTTTAAGGCAAGCTATCTATTTATCATAATTGAGAAGAAGCGCAAACTAATTCTTTGCAGGATAGTGAAGCATTTACAAATGATGAGTTTGTATTTGTAAATAGTTTTAGCATAAGCACGTTTATTGGCGGAAAATCTATTCACTAAGTGAAGGTTTAACGTTGTTTCTTAATTATGACACTCTTAAGATAATGATAATGATTCAGCTGCGTTTAACTACTCGGGTGTAGTGATCAGATCAATATAT
Organism: Gari tellinella; assembly: GCA_922989275.2. Lineage (NCBI taxonomy): Eukaryota > Metazoa > Mollusca > Bivalvia > Cardiida > Psammobiidae > Gari > Gari tellinella. The sequence goes on along the minus strand of OV277864.1, from coordinate 39,993,340 downwards.
AGCTCACATGTCTGTCAAATAGAAAATGATAAGTTTTTTACGTTGACCATTTGTCTCAATTAATCGTATTGAATGAAAGATAGGGAGAACAAATAATATAATTCATCTCCAATGTCATAAACATTAGCGATCCGTAACACCTGTCGTTCGCCCTTTAACCCGTTCGCTCTCAATGACGTTTAAAAAGGCCGTTTGCAAACAGTTTGGATCCTGATCAGACGCCGTGTCAAACCCTGTTTGACACTCGTTTTGAAATTGCTTCAGTCATACTGCGTATTTTCTTTAATTTTGAAACGACATTGCAGAGAACAAACTTGAAGCAGACGATTGAACAGTGAGAGAAACACAGAAATTGAGTAAAAAAAAAAAAAAAAATGTATGTACTCTTGTATTGGAAATATAGCGTTATTTTCCTGTATTTCCGAAATGCGTGCACACTCAGACAAATGCAGTGAATACGAGTTAATCTATGCTTATGGCAAAAAACTTAATCCGTATCCTGCTGCCAATCGCGACTTGATATTTGCAAACCGTTCTGATCTAGATCAGACGCAGCATAACGGAACCTCTGATCTGGTTCCACACACTGTGTCACTCGTATTTAAGTTTCTGCACTTAAAAGGTGTATAAATATTAATTACATGATTTGTGCAGACGACACTTTCAAAGCAGACGATGTTACGACGAGGTAGGTGTTAACGCTTATAATACTTACTTGTCGTCTGTATCAATTACAGTAGAACTTCGATGTGTCGAACTTCGAAGAGTCGAGTTTCTCGATGTGTCGATCTTTTTTTAAAGTCCCTACTTTTCTCCCTATATAACCGTATTTAAAATCTATGTTTGACTCGAGTTTTTATAAGTCGAGTTTTTCGCTATATCGACTTTTTTTCTTGGTCCGTACGTACTGTTTCACTCAAAATTCACTACACATGTGTCGATGTTCGACTGTACGATGGACCGGAATTGTGCGTGTTGAGTTTTTCACACCTCTGTGACCATCTTTACTCGTTTGAATGTCGTGAATGAAAATTACCTGACTGCCCAATTATCCAGGAAACAGGCCAACACCTTCTCATTGTGTCAACGGCCCTGTGTATTCCTTGATTCATCTACTCTTTTCCATATTTTATTCGTCACAGACTTTATCGAAGCGCCCTTATTCATTTTCGTGTAACGTCAAATATAAACCGAATGTTAAAGCATATTCGTAGATCTGTCGATGTTTTTTTATGCCGGCAGAGAAATGTGTGTGTAAAAGACAAAGAACAACTCACGCGGAACCCATCCCGAAATGTGTAGCATCAATAGTTATGCAATTATCCTTGAAGTATCCCTCTAAGGAGATATTGTTACTATTTTAAGAAAGGGGTTTCCCCTGAATTTGGTTCCAGCGTTTCGAGAGAATGTATATGCTGGAATGGGTAAACGAACCGGTGCGCAGATAAAAAGCGACTTCCGTTCATACCCCTGTGTTGTTATTTTCTGAAAATCGAGTTACGGCAAACGTATTTTCGCCTGACGATTCGTTTCAAGTTGAAGTTTTTGTAAAATGAGAAAATATGCATCCAGTTTGGATGTGATACGAGCGTTACATCATTGCATTTTAATGTTTTTAATTTGAAATAACCGATATCAACAAGTAACATAATAAACATACGGACATGTCGGCTATTATGGAGAACGAGTATTTTTGAGAGAAAAAAAAGCGAGGGAGCATAAGGTAAAACATGAGTCGAGGCTTCGATGTGTCGAGTTTTTTCTGCTGGTCCCTTCAAACTCGACACATCGAAGTTCTACTGTATATCGTCTGCTAAAAAAATAAAAAAAATAGTTTCCATGGTTTTGAAATGAAGAAAAATTGAATGGAATGAAAAAACGAATACGTGTGACAAACAGTTTGGATTCAGACCAGACGCGCTTAGCATGGTAAGTGTTAAGCCGCTACTATTTTTTTCAGTCAGCAAAATACTATCATAAACCTACAGCGTTGCCAGATACACCGTCCGAGCCAATCGTCAACATGTCATCTTGGTTAGGTTCCTATCTCTATGACGAGATTGGAAACGATCTTCCCGGGGAATGCAATATCTTTCACTGTTTCTTCCAAGATAAAAACGCCGATGTTTCCTGTTTTATGTTCCTAGGCCCGGAACACAGCAGCGATAGCAATCTTGGCATTGTTGAGTTTTCTTATAATTCGGGCAATGTTGCTCTCGTAAGAAGCAATGTCATTGAACGTCACAATTAATTAACAGGAACAAGAGTGATGTCATAATGAGTTGACTGTGTATTTGTAATCGTCCATGATGCAGTAAAACTATTACGACAACTCAGAATATGAGTTGTTTTGCAGTGGTTTTTAAAGCAGGTGTTTTTAATTTTAAATATAGTTGAACATTTAGTTGATATAGATCTAGATTCTGAAATCTACATATCAGATTGGTCCTTATTGTTTTGCTTTGTGTGTTTTAATAGCGAGTCCTCAGTAGATTTAGGAGTTTAGAGTATAATTATTAAGTGGTATGTCAACTAATATTGGGAGTGTGTTATTCTATCCCGTCATTTCTACCCATTCATTGACTAACCCCGAGTGCAGTAGTTATTTTAAAACAGTTAGGCGGCGTCTAATCAGGATCCAAACTGTTTTAAATGTACACTCATTTCAATATTGACCATGTCAAATTACTAGCATTTGAATTTGAGAAGTAAAAGGAGAGAACAATTGTTTAACTCATTGAGCCCTAGTGACGCATATATGCGTCCTTTACCAAAAGTGTACCTGTGACGACTACACTTGTCCTATGCAAACAGTGAAGTCCCTGATCAGAGGGCTCCTGCAGGAGCCCTCTGATCAGGGACTTCACTGTTTGTTATTTTGCAATTTATTACAAAAAACAACCCTAAATAGTCTAAAATGGACCATCCTTTATTGCAAACTGAAACTGTCCATTAGAAGTTCCAGGGGATAATGAGTTAAAAGTGATGCCGGCATGGCAGTGGAGATGTTAAAACGAAACGAAACGCAGACATAGTTAACCCATTTGTGCCTACGATCCAATATATGGGACATAGGCAAACAGTGTAGACTCTAATCAGACGCCGCATTATGCGGCGTCTGATCAGAGTCTACACTATTTGCTGAATTTCAATATAAAACAAAATGAAAATGAAAATTTTGACCAGGCATCTCTTTGATAAAAATGGACTAATCCAATATATAAACATGGAAGAATCCACTGGGCACAAATGGGTTAAATTAAATACGTTTGTTGGGAACGAATGACGTCTTCTCACCTGTATGAGCAGACTTAGTAGACTAAATAAAGCTTATGGTGTGAAACGAATAACATCCCATGTTTTCCAAATTAAATCAACGCTGTTACTGTTGAAAACTCATCAGAATCACTGGAGGTAGAGTAACATAATATGAATGGGTGTTCACAGTGGGAATACTTTAATAATAAACGTGTTTCTGATAAAACAATGATGTCAATAGCAAACAATTTTAGCCCCGTAGGATACAGAGGCTGAGTAACAATGCGTACAATATGGTTCAAAACTGTTCGCCATCGAGACTTTACAAAGTGTTAACAAACAGTGTTAAAGTTAACAAAACGTTCATAATCCTGTCATGTCCCGTCAAATATTGCTCTTAACATTATGATTATACAATTTGGAAGACGATACAGTGTAGGATACGTTATTGGTTCCCGTTTAAACGCATACAATACGCAAACGCAATGCACTAAATTGCAGAATTTTACGACTATTTGAATTGTAAATTACTATTTATTTAAATCTAAATCGCAAAGAGTTAGGAGCCTGGTCAGTGGCCGGGTAACCCGGCGTCTGATCTAGCTCCAGACTGTTTGCAATTGAAATAGTAGTTAAGATGTAAAACGCGTTTATTGGGAAATAATAACGTTTTCCCCATAGTACAATTTCCATATAAACATCTTTGTGCTTAAACATTTCCATTGCAAACACTTTGGAACCAGACAAGACACTATAAGTTATCCGAAGTCTGATCAGGTTCCGAATATTTGCAACTTATAATAACAACAATCCCCAGTACTTTTTAGAACCTAATAACTTTTATATTCATTGTATAGTGCTCGGGTTAAATTTTGTTTACACATACAATAATGATGCTTCCTTATCTGCAGTACTGTTGAAAGGACGTTATGAAACTGAACGCATACGCATTACAAATATCTGTTTTGAAATGTTGATGATTTTAACTGAGTGACAAACAGTTAAAAATACTCTGCATCTGTATTTGACCTAGGTCCAAACTGTTTGCGCTGGTAAGAAGGTTTTAAAGACATCTCCTGGTGGCCTTTTGATCATAAGGCCTTGCCAGACAATTTCCTTGCAAAAATCATGGGTCTTGTGGACATCTAGGTAGCAAAGAACCATTAGAGCTTCTCATGTGAGACCCGACCTTTATATTTGATAGTTTGGTTAGAAATAACCATTGAAAATCACTAGAGCATGAGTATAATCTGGGCTTCACCAGATAAACTCAGGGCTGCCATTTCTCCGGATTTTTACTAAACCTCCGGATTATTTCAGAGTTCATGGTAGTTTAAAGCAGGCTGAAAGTTAAGCAGAATGCGCCATAATGCGCATTCTGCTTTACTTACAGCCTGCTTTAAGTTTTCGCATGCCAACAAAACATGAAAAGGCTATGGGCTAAAGGTACGATTCGTAAATTCGCACTTGAAAAATGCAAATTTGGAAATCTTAGGATTTTTCATGTTAACTTATGGCAGCACTGTGAACTGGTTGTGATGCATGCTTTCACAGTTAAATTCTCACACTATCGAGACAATGTGGGGGGAGTCCCTCAATGGACTGAGGAAAAGTCTTTAAGCATAAACGCGTTTATTTGAAAAGAAAAGCGTCTTTCCCACTGTCGTTACAGTGGAGAAAACGTTATCCTTTCCCAATAAACGCGTTTACGCTAAAACTATTATTTCAATGGGAAACAGACTGGAGCCTGACAGACGCCGGGTTACCCGGCGTCTGTCAGGCTTTAAACTGTTTGCCACTAAGATTAACATGAAGAGTCAAAATAGTCGAAAATGTGTTATGATCTACGTTTCATTGCAATTCGTTTTCGTTTCGTTTGCGTTGGGAAAGAACTTTGTCTCCACTGTACCAGTGTTCTAACCTTTGCATTGAGCACGTATTGCACGTAAACTAAATTCAGGAAACTATGATAGACATTCTGCATCCGTACCACGCCTTTATGTCCCCTTTGTACAAATATTTGAACAGCCTGATTAGTTCCTGGTACGGAAATTTGTAGGACTGATATATCATATCGGCATACTACCATCCCACACCTTAATCATCCCTAAGCTAACCGACGTCATCCCTTTTAAACAATTGTCGTCTGCTTTTTATTTTCCAAACTTAAAATTTAAGAATGTTTTCTTAATAAATGTTGCAAGAAGTGTCAAACAGTTTGGATCCTAATCAGACGATCAAAACTGTTTGCAAATAATCATTGCACTTGGGGTAAGGCGGCACAATTAATGGAGACTCATCGAAATGATTGTCAGACAGTTTGAATCCTGATCAGACCCCGTGTGATGTGGATTCGTCTGATCAAGAACCATATTGTTAGCAAAAGATATTGTAGTAGCATTTGCCAATGAAAGGCTTCACTGCCAGTATTGCTATTAGTACATATCGCGTTAGAAGCAACGACAGATAACTCTTGCCGTCATAATGATTGAGCTATCAGCGGTTACATAACTTACTCAATAGAAAGAGCTAATACATAAGAAGTGTTCGTATTCATACGTTATATTCTGATTTCATGTCATAGGTCCATATCAATGATATACATTACATTCACAAGGCATATGGTTTAAGGTCATGACCTTTGCAGTAATAGGGTGCATAAAAAACAGACGGCAGGTTAAAGAAAGGCGACAGTAACACAAAGAACTACTCAAGAATGGTCCTGTTTTACTGGCACATTGGTTGAAGCAGTCACCTGTTGTAAGCAACTAATGATTCGCACAATTCAATATTATCACAATAGGTTCTCCACGTAATATATAGTTCTACATGTAACTCATATCGGCAGGAATATGCACCATAAGAAACAGTTTTTATATCCTAAGAAATTGTAATTTGAATGTTGTCTGAAAGTAAAGCAGAATGCGCCGAAAAGCACACATACTTTACTTTTATCCTGCCGTAATTGATCTAATGTCTATATAACTAGAAACATGGTATGTGGTTAAGGGGGTTCTATATTGTACATGTATAACACTAGAAATTCAAGTTAGTTGTCTACATCAGAGGTCACGATACATGTAAGTGCTGTTATCTTTGGCATGAATCAGGGACGTTTTTGCGATGTAAGTACATCTCGTTTGTTTCTAAAATGTCAACTTGGTTATCATACTCTGAATAGAAATATGACGCATTTCAACAGTTGAATTTTGAATCATTTGGGTACTTTCAATAATCAAATCGAAGTTATAGAATGCTTTTAACCCTTTACCGCATAGTCTGTTACTAATTTTGAAGTAAACTGACCACATAATAAGGACAGGTTGAGAGTAGATCAGAATGCGTCCCAATTCTTCTTTACTTTCAGTTTGCTTTAAGTTAAAATCTTAAAGTATATAAAAGTATGTTTTTGGTGCACATATATAACTGTTTAAAGTAAAACAATTATCCGATTTGAGGAGTTTAATAAAAAAAAAAGTAACAAAACGTCGTATTTATAAAGTAAGATGGTCGATATAAAAGCTATTCATTCATGAAAATCAACATTTTTACAGACACAGGCAAACATACAAGATAGAAAAAGTCGAGACGTACAGACAGAGAGAGGCAGATTAATAGAGATAGACTGACAGAGACATATATATATATATATATATATTATTTTTTTTAAAAATTTTTTTTTTTTTATATATATATAAATAGAGAGAGAGAGATAGTTAGTGAGATACAGACAGAGAAATTAATATAAAGAGAATGAGATAAAGAGAGAGACAGAAGAAAGAGAAAAATAGATAGAGAAAGATTTATTAATATAAATTAATAACACGTAAAAGTACAAATGTTCCCTGCCGAAACACATTGTTAAACTATCACCTGTAGGGTTAAATTGCGAAGCGGTTTACCCGGTGTCTGATCTGGCTAAAGACTTTGCCAAACAAATAATGTTTTACATGTAGCACAAACGCGTTTATTTGGAAAGAACTTCATTGTACGACTTGCATGACACACAGCTGACCAAACAATGCATCAACGATCAGCGTCTCTATAGGGTCCAAACTGCTTGTGAGGTTTTCAAATAAACGTGTAGTTTATAATGCTGCGTTTATGCTGCGTTTACACTCAGCCACGATAGCTACGATTGCCACGATTTAGAAAAAGCGCAGAGCTTCACGATTTATTATCTTTTTCTACGCTATACCACGCTTTCTTACGCTCTAGGCACGTCTTGTTACCTCCTGCAGCGTTTTGTTGCGAACCCAATAAGATTCTGATGAGGGTCTGCCACGATTTCATCACGTTCTCTCAAGCTACCCTACTGTAACCACGATACGCTATCACGTTGTATCACGTTCTGTTAAGATCTAACACGATATAACGTTCTGTTACAGTGGTAAATACGCTATTCCTACCCATTTACGCGTTTATCTATGCGTAAGAAACGCATAGTGAACGGTTAACGAACGCTTAATGAACGCTTATCGAACGGTTAAGGACTAACGATTTGAACGCGTTTAAACGCGTTAATAAACGGTTATACCCGAGATGCTGCGATTGGGGCGTCCGTTTTTCGTTTCACGCGGAGATTTCGGATCTTATCGATGATTGCCGTTTTAGAAAAATCCGAATGAAACGGGTTAATCAAAAACAAGAATCGATTTGTCACTGGAGCATTTTCGCGATCAAACTCATATTGTAATGCGATTTTTGAAAACATTTTCTGTAAATGAGACGCCTCTTATCAGGATCTAAACGGGGTTCGCTTTTAGAATTTATATAAATATAGACAGTTTGGATCTCGATCATAATGCTGAGTGACTCGGCGTTTCATCGAGATTATTTCTCTGTTTGATATGTATTAGAATAATTCCTTCCATGTTGATTTATATTCAAACTGTTTGAATCCAGATCAAACGCCTGGCTGTATAGATCGGCATAGCATCAGGATCCAAACTGACAGCTTTGAATAAACCCAATTACTTTTCATAATAGTTAACACTATCGATTTAGATGTAGATGGGACGCCGAGTATTTCGGTTCTTATGTTTTACAGCTAAGAATGAAGCATACAGTCTTGATTTCATTTTTACAGTTTGGCTCTAGATGAAATGCCGAGTTACGGGAGTCTCATCCATATTCAAACTATACAGATATCTTTTACTTTGATGAGAGAGTAAGATAACTGACACATACTCGCATATAAGATTTGGTTTATTTGGTTGATATTCCAATCAACCCCAATGGGGCATTAGGATACTTACTTTGATAAGCCGCAGTTTTATTACCCCCCTGTCCGGCTTGTGACGCAACAGTGTTAGCGGCTAGCCCTGCATGCCACATGTGGCATTTGGGAATTCCGCATGTTCATAGTAATAGTAATAAACACAATTTACATAATCCTTTTTAAACCGTATCCTTTATATGGGAAAATAAATGTATATTCATAAAACTCTCACAGGATAACCTTTCTTCTTAAAGAAAATGATTTCATAAAATTTTGTAAGATTATATTTACTCCACAGTAACGATATTTACTAAATTCTTAAGTAGGATAAGAGCGGCCCGCAAGTCATACATGGATTACCTCCCTTTCTCCATGATTACTCCCCTTTCATCCGGGCTCTTTTAAACGCGTTTAAACGCGTTAAGAAACGCGTTAAGAAACGGGTAGTAAACGCGTTAAACGAAACGGGTAACGAACGCTTAACGAACGCTTAACGAACGCGTAAGAAACGCGTAAGAAACGCGTAAAGTGGGTAGGAATAGCGTATTTACCACTGTAAGCTCTCCTGCGATTTATGGCAACGATTTCATCAAGAGTGTTGCGTTTTGAGCACGATTGGGGTATAAAAAGGAGGCATGGGCCACCCACTCATTCTCTGGATGCTGATGTCAAACTCTGATTACATTGGGATTACGCATCTGAAAATATTTGGTGGGAAGCTTAACCTGTCACTCGTATTTATATTTATTCTATCAAAATGTCAACTCTTATATAACTTTGAGGAAAGGAAGCAGACGACAATTTGTAGCAGACAAAATTCCAGCATTGAAAGCGCTTTAAATACGGTTATTGCCTTGTTTAAAGGAAACTTCGGTAAGTGCCCTTGTAAAGAGGGGATCGCTGTTGGGAGGTCCGTTGTAGGGAGGGAGCACTATATTAACTTAGTAATACATGTACAAACTAAAATAATCGCCTTTCCAAGTTAACAAAGATCCCCTACGTTTGGGCTTCACGCTGTGATGCTTTATGATAAGTTCTGTAATGCTGCGTTTACACTCAGCCACGATATCTACGATGGCCACGATTTAGGAAAAGCGCAGAGCTTCACGATTTATTATCTTTTTCTACGCTATACCACGCTTTCTTACGCTCTATGCACGTCTTGTTACATGTACCTCCTGCAGCTCTTTGTTGCGAACCCAACAAGATTCTGATGAGGATCTGCCACGATTTCATCACGTTCTCTCAAGCTCTCTTGCGCTAACCACGATACGCTATCACGTTTTATCACGTTCTGTTAAGATCTAACACCATATAACGTTCTGTTAAGCTCTCCTGCGCTTTATGGCAGCGATTTTACAAAGAGTGTTGCGTTTTGAGCACGATTGGGGTATAAAAAAGGAGGCATAGGCCACCTACTCATTCTCTGGATGCTGGTGTTAAACTCTGATTACATTGGGATGACGCATCTGAAAATATTTGGTGGGAAGCTTAACCTGTCACTCGTATTTATATTTATTCTGTCAAAATGTCAACTCTTATGTAATTTTGAGGAAATGAAGCAGACGACAATTTTTAGCAGACAAAATTCCAGCAGTGATAGCGCTTGAAATACGGTTATTGTCTTGTTTAAAAGAAACTTCGGTAAGTGCCGTTGTAAAGAGGGAGTCGCTGTTGGGAGGGTCGTTGTAGGGAGGGAGCACTATATTAACTTAATAATGCATGTATACAAACTTAAGAATCTCCTTTCCAAGGTAACAAAGATCCCCTACGTTTGGGCTTCACGCTGTGATGCGTTCTGTTAAGTTCTGTTAAGCTCTGTTAAGCTGTATGACGCTCTACTAAGATTCCCAAGTTCTATTACGCTCTCTCACCATATAAAAACCAATCGGCATAATCGTGCCAAAATTTTTGACCGTCAAAAAATCTGCCACGATCTTTGCGATTCTCCCGATTCTTCCACGCTCTCTCAAGATAAGCACGATTCGTCCCACGATCCGCCACGCTCACCGAGATTCCCTCAAATCGTGGGCATCGCAGCTATCGTGGCTGAGTGTAAACGCAGCATTAAGCTCTGTTACATGTAAGCTGTACGACGCTCTACTAAGATTCTCAAGTTCTATTACGCTCTCTCACCATATAAAAACCAATCGGCATAATCGTGCCAAAATTTTTGACCGTCAAAAAATCTGCCACGATCCCTGCGATTCTCCCGATTCTTCCACGCTCTCTCAAGATCACCACGATTCGCCCCACGGTCCGCCACGCTCACCGAGATTCCCTCAAATCGTGGGCATCGCAGCTATCGTGGCTGAGTGTAAATGCAGTGCAATATATGGACTTACTGGTCGCCTTAGAGAGAAGGGAGCGGAAACAGAATTATCTGGTTCTTTGGTATTCCCGGTGTAAAACACTGATACATCGGGCCTCAGATTATAACGTTTCATTCGAAGGAGTTGGTCCATCGGTTTCAGATGTACAATGCAGTACATATAAGAAGTTATGGTTTCCCGTTATAACTAAACTAAAGCAAACGAAATGCAATCAAAATCAATAAATGATATATCGTTTTTGTTAGTTTTAAAAAAGCAACAACATCAAACACACAATGTTAAGTATCATCGAACTTGCAAACAGTTCGGAGATTGCTTAGATTCAGGGTTACCAGGCGTTCTATCTAGATACAGTGGATAAAACTTTATTATTTTCCTTTGAAACGCACTAGAAACGCAAAGGAATCGTATAACATGTAGAGAATAACGATTTGATGACTATTCTGACCCATTATTTTAATCGAGTTGCATACAGTTTGGAGTCTGATCTGGCTCCAAACTGTTTGCATGGGAAATATTAGTTTGAGCCTTATCGCGTTGATGTGGAAAGAACAACGTCTTCTCTACTGTACAGTGGAGAAAACGTTATTCTTTCCCAATAAACGCGTTTACGCTAAAACTATTTTTTCCGTTACAAATATAAACATGAATTATCAGAAATTTCCAAAAGTTGTATTTTTCTACGTTTTAGTGTTTTGCGTTTGCGTACGTTTGCGTTTAAACGGGAAAGAATAACAGATTATCCACTGTACGAACGGTATCAAATAAAAACAAAAATCTGTCTCAGCATAAACACGTTCATGTGAAAGATTACTGTTTTCCCCATTGCACATGTCGACGTTCCAGTTTCTGTTTCAGAACACATCCCACCATGTGGACGACTGGGACGATCATCAGTTGCCTATGTGTTCAGCTGTGTCTGTCATTGTACTCTCTGAGACAGCTGTCCTACATACAGCTGCCTACTGGGATATCGAATGGAATACCGCAGTTTGCCGGATTGAATCTCCAGGCAGCCACAGACGGTGCTTATGACAGCAAAAACAACATACTCTACGTCATAGGTAGTAATGAGTTTTACCATGACACCGTCTCTATAAATTAATTCTTAAACTGTCATTTGCACAATATTCTTATTTACAAACAGTTTTAGATCAAGATCGCGTAACACGGCGTCTGACCAGGATTCAAACTGTATGACACTCATTTCAAACACGAGGCAGACGACATATATTTAACAGACGAAAATATGATAGTAAAACAGTTAAAATGTCGCCTGCTGCAAATGGGATTTAGCCTGATTCGCGCTACATCAATTATAGTTTTTATAGTTTTATAGTTTTTTTGTTAATAAAGGAACGAATAAAGTAGTTCACACTTTTTTATTGAATTTAAAAGCTAAGCCGTCTGGTTAAACTTTAAACTTAGTGAGTTAAAGAAACATTGTTTTCCGCTTTATTATCATTGTTACAATATGGACAGGTCGTTTGTGCTATAACAATTACTTCAATGCTAAGTTTTAAACGGTAAAATGAATCTGGAGAAATTTCAAGAAATAAACACTGTCATTGTCCACTCTTAATTGTATCTTGTTTGCGATTAGTTTCGAATAACGGTTTTACAAACGGGACAGCAGAGCGTTTTCGCCTCTGTATACTTTCTTTTTCTACAGGAAACCATTATCTTCATGTGATAGACATAGCCGACCCACGCCAAGCACACATTGTGTTTACAAAACAGTTTTCTCCTGACGAGGGAATTCTTAAGTCTGTAGACATTTGTGGAGGAGAGTTAGCGATAGCCATCAACGCCAAAGTTGATGTTAATCCGGGGAAAGTGCTGTTTTATCAGACCTACACAGTCGGTACAAACTCCTCAGACATTGCACTTCTAAGCAATATAACCGGTAAGATTCCTGTAATTTGACAGTTTTAACCCTTAACATAATGCGTATCCAAATAGACCTTTCTGTTTATATACATTGACATTTTAGTGGGGTTTTTTTTCTCAAATATATTTTAAGATTATGTCACATAGTGCAGACGTTTATCAGAGGTTTCAGAAGCCCTTTTATGAATGGGTCTACAATGTTTTTAAATTATTTATATACTCGTTTCCGGATTACCATCATTGAAACCCTTTAAACTAAGATGGTCAATTTGTTTCTTAAACGACCCTATAACTATCATTTAGACATTAGTAAGAATTAATAATCGCAAATAACTCTCCTTGTGTGCTAGCTGAAAACATATGAGTGAAGATATAAAAAAGTTATCTAAAGTAATTGAAGTGTTTTATACAGCAAATCAGTGCATATAAAATATCAAAGAGCGCAGACCTCGAGGACACACAGTGTAATTTCAGAGTCAACATGTATTTCCAATATCCCCTCTAGTAGATATTAAGCTTAAATGTGTGAATCATCAACGTGGGAAGAAGAAATTATTTCAACACGCCATTCTTACCCAATACTCTTTTTTGTACTCCGATAATTAAATCAGACAATACGGACGATTTAACCCATTTGTGCCCACGAACCCATAAATGGGACATAGGCAAACAGTGTAGACTCTGATCAGAGTCTACATTGTTTGCTGATAGGAATTTCAATATAAAACAAAATGAAAAATGAAATTTTTGACCAGGCATCCCTTTGATAAGAAATGGACTACATGTAATCAAATGTATAAACGTGGAATAATCCACTGGGCGTAAATAGGTTAATGGCAATTACTTGCAAATGTTGACATTTGTTTTATTCTTCGCTGCAAACAGTTTGAAATCAAGTCGGACACTGGATTACCCGCTGATCTGACTCAAAGTGAGTTGGAATGGAAATTATTAATTTATCATACACGCTTTTGTTGAGAAATTATAACTTCACCACTGTGCAAATAAAACGAGTCTGATCTGGTATCGCACAATAGGACTCTTAGATATAAAGCAAATCAACAATATTTTCAAAATATTAGGATTTGCTGTATTTCATATTACTGCCTTTGCCATAGTTTTGACATTTCATATAAGGTGCATTGTGTAAATTCTGATAAAGGTATACACTTGTAACCAAGTTAGCTAACAAACAACTGAATATGCTCTTTAGTTTCAAACAGTGTAGATGCTTACCAGACACATCATCAAGTAAGAACCATGCCACTGTTAATACACTGTATTTGTTTTATGATTCAAATATTCTAGTTGGTGCTCATCCGGACAATATTCAGTACACACGAGACTGTCGCAAGTTAATTGTACCGAACGCAGGTGTCGCCGGTAGGGACGACCAGAACATGTACAACGATCCGCTGGGAACTGTTTCCATCATAAACATCGGACAAGCAGGGACATCTTTACAGAGATTTATCAACTTTACCAGTTTTGATTATGGTCAACCGAGATACAAGTAAGTACTTTGAACTTCTTTGTACTCATGACATTATTAATCCAATCAATTTTTAGCCTAATGACATTCACTTACGTCGTAGGCGTTTACTAGGTAAAACAATCGACCTTCTTAACATTTGTCCTGCCAATAGCAAAAACAGTTTGGGTCCACATCAGCTGTTCCTTTTGAAAATACACAACTTCAAAGTGAACCATAAATTTGCAGACAACACCTTCAAAGAAGACGTAAATACGGCAGAACATCATTCTCAATCGAATACAAAAATATCTACCGGTAAACACAATTTCCTAAATCAAATTTATCCCTTAGGAACCTTGTCTAGCCTATACGTACCCATTGCGAAAAAAGTGTACTTGTTAAAAGTACATTTGTACTATACAAAATGTGAAACTCCACATCAGTGGGCTTCTAAATGAGCCATCTAACAGGATCCTAAGTTTTTGTCATATTGTCATACATTGATTAAATAACAACCATTATAGTCAAACATAAACTGAACTAAGTTGGCGACTGGATTTGTATATTCTAAAGTTTCATGGAGATAAAATGTATAAGGCGTGCAGTGAGAAGACCTGTTTTGCTAATAGTCAAATTGTTCAAGTGTATACCTTGATCAAAATTTTTAAGATTAAACGCTGAGTCTGATATGTCTGTGTCGGTACGGTTTTGCAATGCTGAATGTCTGTATTTTCATGGTGCAGCTCATAAGCCGTTGTGATTAAAGATAATACTTATTTGAAGAGAATGTAATTCCAGCCCAGCAATACGCGTACCGTCTATGTACATACCTGCTACACTTCTGCCGACATTGACTACATTCTCACAAGACGTGGAACCAGAGTACGTGGCCATATCAGCCAACGGCGACACTGTGTGGGTCACTTTACCGGTATACATGTTTTGTAATTTGTATAATCTTTGTCATTGAAATTCACTCTATCTTTATTATACACTCGCATACAGGGAAACAATAAAACGTCATTTTAAGTCATCGCTGGAGACCAGTTTGGAAAGAAACTTGACATAAAAAAGTTACATTAAGTTCGTGAAATCTATGTCTTATACATCTTTCGATAAAAGCTGTAAGGTATTTGGTATATCTGTATAAGGAATTGAACAATCATTAGGATACACACAATGCTATAGGGTGATTTTAGAGAGATGCATTCAAACGTCATTCTATTTGTTAAAGTAGGCACACCAGTGTCCCTAGTTACAATGGTAATCATGTCTAATAGGGTAACATTGCAACTCTTGAAACTCATTTATCTTTAACTATCATAGCTGTTGCTTTCAGTGCAAAGCAGATGTAGTCGCTTAAAACAGGCTGGAAATATAGGAGAAAATTAATCGTCAAACATTTGCTTTTCCGGACACACGAACACACTTCTATGTCTTTGAATCTGGACAGGGTCGAAATAATCCTATGGATAATGCGTAATTGTGTCAAAAGGCGAATCTTTTTGCGACGAGTAAAACAATACGTTCATTTATATATTTCATTTGTTTCAAGCTTTCATTGTTGATTCATTACTTTGTATATAAACAATTAATGCAACCATGCCAAAGTCATTTCAATACAATACGAAAAGTGTGAATTGTTTTATAGGAAAATAATGCCATAGCAAAGTTGAATATCACTGATGGCACAGTGGGTGACATATCACCTTTACCGTTTAAAGACTGGTCGAAAAGTCCGATCGATACAAGTGATGAGGATGGAGGTTTGTTTCTTTCAGTTCCTGTGTCCAAGGTTATAAAGCGTTTGAGCTGAGTCTGAGGGTGTTCTAAAGCATTTGATTGGTCAGATTTGAGCTTAGGCTCAAATCTGGCCAATCAAATGCTTGAGAACGACTTTAAACTCACCTCAAAATCTTTATAAACTTGGACTTATTAGTTTGATTGATGTCTGTCTATGGGATGCTTTCTACTTAAGTTTATAATGTTTATTAGAACTACAGTCGGACTTCGATATCTCGATATCGGTTAAGTCGAACATACACGTATTTCAAAGTTAAAACGCGGCTAAGCCGCGATTTAACTTTGAAACACGGGTATGTTCACCTAAACAAAGCTTGAAATAAGGCAAATTCCTATTTCGAAATATCGCATAATTCGAGTTAAGCGAGTTAGAAATATCGAAGTTCGATTGTAATTTACAATACTTATTACTTTGATCCAATCCAAGTAAAGTGATGCCTGATCTTATTATAACATCATCAGCATCATTATTATCGGTTGTTAATTTAGATCTAAAGATGGATGTTTGTTTAAATCAAGAATGTTTAACTATATACCTGACCTTGAGTACAATATTTTCCAAACAAATCACAACAATCAGATAGCAACTTAGACGTTAAATAAAATACAGGGCTCCCTCTCTACATAACGTCCAATTGGAATGTGTGTGTTGTTCAGAGGGAGTTGTTATAGGGATGATAATTGGCTTATATTTACAATCAGTTTGACTTCAGATCAGACATCGCGTAACCCTGCGTCTGATCTGGATTCAAGCTGGTTTTCACACGTCATTTTGTTTCTTTTATGTCAAAATATTTAATATCTGACTTTGAGAAAACAGTAGACGACACTTTTAAGCAGACGATATTGCAGCCGCGAAAAGGTTAAACATAATTGGCATGTATAGGGGCACCCGCAAGCACTGTTGTAAGGAGAGAATAGTTGTTAAGAGGGTCATTGTGGGGAGGGAGCACTGTAGCCCCCCCCCCCCCCCCCCCCCCAAAAAAAAAATACCTGATGTCATAATTAGCTTCAAACATGTGTCTACTATTTTTTATTTTTCAACTTAAGGTTTATGTAAATTTGATAAAATGATATCTTGATTAGTGTGTCAAAAAGATTACACGTTGTCTGATTAGGGTCCAAACTGTTTCCAAACAACAATAGTGCTCGTGGTAAGACAGCAAATGAGATAACTGGTCAGAACATAGCCTCAACTTATATCAACCCTAAAACATTTGATGAACAATTCCAATTTCAAAATAAATCCAGTCCTTTTTTGACTATTTAGGGTTGATTTTAACAATATATTTTAAAATGACAAACAGTGTAGACCCGGATCAAAGGGCGCCTTCAGGAGCCCTCTGATTAGGGTATACACTATGTGCATGGGACAAGTGTAATCTTTACAGCTACGCTGTTTGTAAATGACGAGTATATTCGTTGCTAGGGTTGAATGTGTTAAATATGTCTATCAGAAAGAGGATCGCAAAAGATGCGTATGCTTCAAATTTAATATTCATTTTCTTAATATGTATAGAATCTGTTGATTTCAGGAGATCATCGTCGCGTTTATTCGGGGCTTCTGGCTATGAGGCAGCCTTCGTCAATGAAATTAATTACTGTTGGCAAAAGATCATTTTTACTCACTGCTGACGAAGGAGCGATAAAGACCTACACGAAAACAAAACATGGGTTTGATTGGTCCGATGGAACAATTGGAGGAAAACTCCGTAAGTTACGTGACCTATCACTAAGTGCTACCCGATCTTTCATAGAGACACTTCTGCATTGCCTTGGTCTTGAATGAAGTAAACACCAGGGTCCAAGGTTATAAAGCGCTTGAGTTTAGTCTGAGTTCGTTCTCAAGCATATGAGCAAAAGCTCAAATCTGACTAATCATTTGCCTGCAAACGATTTCAGACTCAACTTAAAATCTGTATAACCTTGTGACCTATTTTTTTTTATTCCACGTGTCTTAATACATGATTTCTGGACATAGGTTTCTTACACATCGCATTTTCTTCAATGAAAGTTTATACGACAGGCTCAATCTAATCGAACCTATTTTCTTTTACAGCAATTGAAAGAACTCAAACAGAACTTAAAGCGAATGCACAGAACATCGAACGCCTTGGTACGTCCAAAATCTTTTTTTTCGTGTATTTCATTATTAAACATACATGTATTATAATAAAGCAAACTCCATTCGGTCGACTACACCAATCGGTATTCGCACTAAATTTCAAATTCAATTTACCGTAACAGACATTTAAAAGATGTTATATGTGCAATGTTAATATTAGACCCTTTCGAATATCGATGTGAACAAGCCCTAACTGGCTAGAACATTGGATAAAACTGTAGACGAATGAGAAGAGACTTTACAAAAGATGGTCATTCATTCAAGTGTACATTGACGTATCAAAAACAATAAAATTGTATGTTTACATAAAAGGTATGCCCGCGATTTATGGGGCATAAATGGCGCAGTGTAGACTCTAATCAGATGTCGTATAATGCGGTGCCTGATCAGTCTACACTTTGTTGATAGGAATGTGCAATATAAAATTAAACGGAAAATACAATTTAGTCCAGGTACATCTTTGATAACATATTAACTAATTGAATAAATATGCATGGGAGAGTCCAGTGGGCGCATTTGGATAAACTCACATACAATGCAATATATATCCAAACATTTACATGTTAATATTTCCCCTAGGTAGGTTACAGGTGAGCCGTATAGATGGCAAGCACTTCTTTAACGAGGAGTATCGGAATTTATTTGCATTTGGTGGGCGTGGCTTTAGCGTCTGGGATGCCAGTGACTTGACTGCTCCTGTATATGACAGCGAGGGTACACTAGAAGCACTGATGGAGAAGTCCTACCGATCTGTCTTTAACACTGACTATGTACCCTCAAAAGAAATCTTCGACTCACCAGAAAACTTGCGAGATACTGTATCAGATAATTTGGTATGTAAAGACGAGTGTGCTCATTTCTAATTAACGCTGGCATGCTTAACATTTTACCGGGTCTCTAATCAAAAGGCAACGTCTAGCAAAGCTGATTTTAGATTAAATAGTTGACAGCGATTGTTCAAATCGTTATGTCAAAGCCGAATGTGAGTAAAACAGTTATTTTGAACTGATCAATTTACCCTTTCCCTAAAACCTTCCAATACAAATCACCAATACTATATGCATGTGTTCTATAATTTTTGTACTGAATACATACTTGTTTCCGGTGTTTCAGGCAGAGTGTTGCATAAAGTTTAATGAAAGTAAAGACAAACACTCACGTGAGGATTTGCAGTACATTTGTATTTGTTCTAAACAGGGAGACATATTTGAAACATAATCACTGATTAAAGACACCCTGATGCGTTTGCATGGAATAATAGCTAAACATCTCCGAATACCCTTCCGATGACGATAGGAATATTGAATATACCTTTTCAATACTTTCAACATAAACACGCGTGTTTAGAAGCATTTATGTTAATTGCACGAATTATGAAGCAAAATATAACGCTAACAATCTGTACAATTTAAAAGCAATTTCTACAATAATTTACATTGTGTTAAATTTCGTTTAAACGCGAACAAATAACGTATTTCTAACTGTCTCAGGGTGCAAAAGTGACAGCATTAGGCGTAGAGGATGACGTTAACAATACATTTCTTGTGGTCGGAACGTCATCCGCGGGAACGTTATACATCTACACAATCGACAAGTCCACTGGTCAACCGATACCACAGTTGCAACATATCCATCGCTCAGGTCAGACGGATCTGCCATGGAGAGATCTTTACAATAATGCAACGGCTGGTGACTTGTACATCAGAGACATAGGGTATGCATAGTGGAGGATATTTATTGTTTTTTAAGTTTAGTTGTTATTGGGATGAAAATGCATTCTGCAATAAACTGCATCAACCAAACTACGGTCTCCCATCAATTTTGGTAAGCATAATTTCAATTTCGGATACAAATAACCACATAATTTAAACGTGTTAGAACTCATGTAAATTGACATATAATGCCAATCCATTGTACTTATATGCACTGATTAGATTTTTCTCTTAGCGAAAGTCATCCTGGTTTAAATGAAAACGTCCGTTATTTCGTTTAAATTCAAAATTCAAATATTTGTAACATTTACATTTTCTAAGGCGTATGACAGACAAATGGTTAAATAATTACTCACATGTAAAATGACAGTTTTGTACACGTAAACTGCCTACATGTATATAGTTTTTATTTAACCCTTTCAACGCCAAATGATACCGTCTACCTTTAAGACTTTCAATGCCATAATATCATCTCCTAAATTATTACGTCTGAAGTTTAGTTCCAAAGTCAAATATCAAGAAGTATGACCAAAGGAAAAAAATACGAGTGTCAAACAGGTGCTATCATACAGTGGAGAATCTGTTATTCTTTCCCAATAAACGCGTTTACGCTAAAACTATTATTTGCAGTGCAAACAGTTTGGAGCCAGATCAGACGCCGGGTAACCCGGCGTCGGATCAGGCTCCGAACTGTTTGCCACCAAGATAAACAAGAATTATCAGAATTGTCTAAAAGTTGTTCTTTTCTACGTTTTAGTGCTTTGCGTTTGCGTACGTTTGCGTTTAAACGGGAAAGAATAACATTTTCTCCACTGTATTCGTCTTTTCTCGGAGTATACTATTTTTTTTGTAAATTTCAGAATCATCTCAAGTCAGGACAGTTCTGCCCAGAAAACACTGGTGTATGTAGTCAGCTCTGGTTCTGGATCCGTGTCGTTGTATGAGATTATCAAAAGCTGACATTGAGTTGCAAGTTAATGCCAATAAAATTGAGAAGTTTCATTTGTATCTCAATTGTTTATCCGATCCAAATTATGGTGTACAGAAAAGACAAAGTTATAATTTCCCGCTTTGAAAACGAAACCGAATTTAACTTTCTTACATTTATGAAAATGTAGTAGGGTTTGAATGGACATCATTGTTTAAGCTCAAACGCTTTATTCAGAAAAAATTACGTTTTCTCCACTGTATGTAATAAAAAGCTTGATATCATTTGACCATTTGTCCTGTGTTGTGAATAAATCTTAAAGTTCTAGTATACATTAAATTGTTCAAGCGGACAATTTTAATTCATGTCCATGCTGCATGATTTGATATCCCTTTAAGTGGCTGAGGTAAAGTTTTCCCTATAAGTATTGCAGTCAAATTTAAAGGGTTTGTTTAAAGTTTTGTGAGTATTTTAAAAACACATTTGAACCAATTTCAAACAGCGATTCCAACGCTGTTCTTATTTGTAATTTGTTCAAATTTGGAAGAACCATTAAGTAATAAACTGACTCTTTTCAGCGTTTAAGCGAAATAAAGACAGAAGATGATCGGCGGTAGCGATTCATGGTAAATTTGCCGATCGTTTTATGTCGTTTATTTTGCTTGAACATCAATATGTTAATGTTATTTTCATTTTATTTGCTCTAATTTCTACGAATACGAATAGTGTGTACCACTGAAAGGAACAACAATAACCACATTACTGAAGCTGTTTACTATTCGAATGAAAACAAATAAGTTTCACTGTAAACATTAAACGTCGTCAATTTGACAGTTTGAATATAGGAGATAAGTGTGAGGTTGGGCGCCCCTAAACCCAGGTTTAACCCCCCAGTGGTTCCCCCCAGTGGTTGTTAATAGTTAATTAATTTATAATTGATTATTGATTGCTACTGACCGTACCAAGGCGGGCTCCTATGTTCACTTAGCTTTATGTTTGTCTTGCGTGTTGTTTTCTATTTAGTGTGTAGATGAAGGAATGGTATTGCGTGTGTGTGTTTGTGTGTGTGTTTGTTATAGTATGGATGTGTGTGTGTTCTGCTTTAGAGATGGGTGTATTGTTTGTGTTGCGTTTCCTGCTTGAGTCTTCTTTCGTATTTATTTGGCGCAAAAATGCTGATTTTACGTTATATTTAAATGACGTCATTTTTAAACTGATACATACGAGGGGTGTTTCATAATTAATGCAACTCCATTAATAGCTTCGATATAGTAATTGTAATATACATGTGTGATATATCGTTGGAAAGGGCAATAATTCCTCACCTACACGATGGTATAATGCACGATTAGATCACATAACGGGGTAATTCACAATACTTATCTAAATGACCCCTGCTCAAGGGCACTAGAGTATGGCAATTTTCAGACATTACTTATTGACCTAATAACTTTTTTAAAAGTAAAACTTCTATACCTTGTTGAAACATATCAGTTTATGTCTGAATTGTAATATAAATAAGAATTACAATTAAAAGACTCAGCTGTTTTAAATATCAATTTTAAAAAAAATAGAATTTATCATGTTGCTAATGGAACAAGTTGACATGAATTTTCGAACGCTATGACATTTTTCTAGATTTGTATATCTATAATTCGATTTTAAAACATGAACATCTACTTCAATTGCTTCAATTATAGCCCTGGTTTGATATATCAAAATGTGTTCTAGGTTTCAACAAAACCTCTTGAACATACCGGAAGGGTCATTTTTTATGATATTTTCAGTAAGAGCTAAATATTACCTATAGTTTTGTCATTTTGTAAAATAATATAATTTTAAATTGCGTAATTTGTGTATAGTTGTCTGAATTAATATGACCGAAAGTTTCATAAAATTATTTCAAATAATAAAACCGTAATGGTAATTATAGTATCCAAATTTGTTCGAAACGTTACCTCAAAAATACACAAAAACGGTCCAGTGCCCTTGACTTGGGGTCATTTAGGCTCGTGATGTGACTTTTCTAGTCGTGTTAGCTTACTGTGCATTATACCATTGTGTAGGTGAAGAATGGCTTTTTCGACTGATATATAACATATGCATTTTGCATCTATATGATTAAAGTTATTGATATAGTTGCATTAATTATGAAACACCCCTCGTATATTGATTATTTTAATATAAATAAACGCAGACATATTCTGTTTATTTACGTACTGTCATTTTCTTGAACTTTGTCTCAATTATAAAGAAGAATTTTAGAAGATAATCATAGTTTCCGCTAAACAGGAAGTCATAAATCGTTTAGGAAGCACATTTGAAAATTCCGCCAATTGTATGATGTCCGAGTTCGAAAATAGATTAGCGGATACAATATATATAAGCCCAACCGCCACTACAAAATATACCCAAAATTCCCGACTACTCAAGAAATTGAATTTATGCGAATTAAATGTAAATGTTTACAATGGAAATGAATTTGACGGAAGTAAATATACTATATTATCATATTAATAGACTATAGATTCATTAGTAATACTTTAAATACTCTCTTAATTTCGAGTCATGTAACTGAAAATATCTTGTACCATTGAAAGCCGACCTTCTTGATAGAACGCAACACTTTGATCTGAAAAGTAGGAATCTGAGACATAGATCCATCAAGGAGAAATAGAGGATATAAGTTCGTTACAGTGTGATATATTCATTAGAAGGGTATAAGAATAACTCAATATTTCTACGAGTCTATTTATTCTATGACAAGGGATGGACGAAACAGAACGATGCGTAGTCAACTATGAACAGATCATGAACGTAATGGATAGTTGTTCTTCAAGTGAGAACTATGTCTTTAAACTAAGATCATAACTCGGAACTACAGACTCTTTTTATTGAATCCAAACAATTTCGTATAGGAATAGTTATCACAACGACCCTTTCTTCCTTTATATACAGTAATCATTCAACTCATGACAACAATGGACTTCATGAATTCACGTATTAATAAGAAACAAGGCAACACGAAATGAAATAGGGATTTCATCCGTTGTCATAGAACAAACACTTGTCTGACTTACTATAAACCAACTATGACACTTAAACATGTTCTAAGACGTAAATTAACGGTTGTTACTTTCAATTAACGACGTGAACTAAACACCAATTAGCTGATTAACATTGATTAGCGTTTGACATACATTTACATATTATGTTTTTCTATGCTAGCTTTGGTTGGCAGTCCCCCAAAAATACAAATTCTATAATAATATGATTTTAACATGAGCAATGGCCAAATCACCTGCCAACAGTTAGGGAACTCTAATTTAGTCATGTACCTGAACTTTCGGAGAGCTAATGAGGTGGGATTCATTTGTAAAACAACTGTTGTTATGGTTATAGAGACCTTGGAGCAGACTACCAATTTTAAGAATCTGCTAAACATTAGAATCACAAATGTTGCAGCATTACATGTATCTCAGAAACTTCAGTTACAAATCGACCGCTTATATCACCTTCAAGGAGATTTTGAAAGGACAATATCAATTTTATGTAACATGTAAAATAAAAAATACACCGCTTACCATTATTTCTATTTTGGTAAACGAAACTAAACCAATCTACCTCTTTTTTAAATTCAAACATTTTAAGACTGTATCAAATTCTAGATTTGGTTGCATTGCATATCTGATAATACATATGAGCCGCGCTCCAGGAAAAGGGGGTTTAATGACAAAAATATCGATGTTTGAGTGTTGGCTTTTTCTAAAAGATCAGATATTTCTGAGAATATACTTGAAAACGGTTTCTCAAAATTCCTTTTAATAACGGAGTTACGCTCTGTTTACTGACTACGGTGTTTAAACAACATGACGTCATTTTCAGTTTGCATCAGTTTTCTTTTAAAACGACGTCATTTGATATAAATTTCCAAAAGTGTTGTACGAGACCAGCCATTGATAAACACATTTTATCAACACTGACATAAAATAATGTGCTTCAGTCATAACGGTTTGCATGTCTCGTTCAAAACTATTTGCAAAGCCGGGCTGCTGTTACATTTACTTTGCGATACCACCGGTGTAGATCTACCTCTTAATGCACAGTATTACCTCTCTTTAACGACACTTGCATTAATGCTTTCCATTATAATTCAATACGAGTGACGGGTTTGTTAAGGACAAAATTTATGCACGAAGCATCTTCATGACCTTTCTGCATTGCTTTTGTCCTGCATGAAATGACATTAAGCATTATTATGTTCTCTGAATTACAATTCTAACCTAATAGTATGTTGCTCAAGAGAGGAAGTGCTGCAGCTTCATTCTTATGTTTCCTATTACTATATGGATAGTAAACTATAAAAAACAAAAAATAAACAAATCTTGATATTTTAATTTTGTTCCCACGTATATAGAGGATATTGAATGAGTGTGTGTTCAGTCGTGAATTTATTGAACGAGTTGGATAAAATCATATGTTGCGAGCCTTGCCAACCAAAGCACATGTTTTGACGTCACTTTGTGGTTGTTTTTCTAACGTCATTAGCGATGTCACTAAACCCCCTTTTCCTGGACGACAATTGTTTAAATGTGATGACGTCATTGCAGTGAAGGGGTTAAAATGGTGTGCCATATTCTGATATCCCACGATTTATCCACACATACAAAATGGGTCATCACTACATGATGTGGTGTAGGGAATATGATCCAGACAACCTGTTATATGTACATGACGACAAAGGCCGGGATCAAGATTTCATTGACTTGTTTCTAGATATTTTACCATCCAAATACTCTGACAATTAATTTGGTAAAATATACCATTAGCTGTTGTTAAAGATAATAACCTCTGGGCATGATTTTTCTTATTTCTATAATGAGGCAAAATGTAAAGTTCAATGTGACCTTAAAATAGTACGGGAAAATCTGCCAGCCCACAATGTACACACAGACAAAATTGTACCCGACGTTGAAGTTTTACAGCAAATACAATGTATGCTCCAGACAAAAGGTGAGTATGGGCTAATATACGCAGAGTTTAATAACTCTATGATTTAGGTTCTCCGTTTAACTTATTAATTCCTAGAATTTGCAGCGTACTCTCCAAGTGGGTTCGTTGAAAGATTAAGATAAGTTTCACAAGGGAGATCAACGTATAAAATCTAAAAAAAAACATGCATTCCCCAATGAAACGACGCGTGAAGCGGTATCTTATCTGGATCTACACAGTTAGCTTACATCTATTTTAGTAGACTCTAGTTTCAAATTGGTTGTAACGAAAACATAGTCGTTAACAATTTCCAAACACAGGGAAAAGTAAACAAGTCGAATCGTGTGCAATGCTTTATTCACATATAGTACATGGTAGTTGTACAGTGGAGACTATGTTATCCTTTCCCGTTTAAACGCAAACAAAACTCAAACGCAAAGTACTAAAACGTAGAAAAGTACAACTTTTGGACACTTCTGATAATTCATGTTTATATTTGTGGCAAACAGTTTGGAGCCTGATGAGACGCCGGGTAACCCGGCGTCTGATCTGGCTCGAAACTGTTTGTAATAGAAAAAATAGTTTCCGAGTAAACGCGTTTTTTGGGAATGAATAATGTTTTCTCCACTGTATTAGCCAATCGAACTGGTTTCTTCTACTATCTCATACAGAGACATTGACCCAGAACCTTTACTGATGACATAGACAAGTGGGCGGTCGACAGGGCTGTGGTCGCTCGGGATTATACTGAAAAATAAATGCAAAATTAACTCATTTACCCCTGAAACTTTTAATGGACTAACCAGTTTCAAATTAAGTGTGGTATATTTTTGGCCATTGAAGGATGCTAGTTTACCAGAGCACAAAGTGTTCAGTGTGAGATTTTGTAGCATCATTCTGTCCGTCTGTCCGTCCGTCAAATTTCTGGGCACTAATCACATGTACAGTGGAGAAAACGTTATTCTTTCCCAATAAACGCGTTTACGCTAAAACTATTTTTACCGTTACAAACAGTTTGGAGCCAGATCAGACGCCGGGTAACCCGGCGTCTGATCAGGCTCCAAACTGTTTGCCACCAATATAAAAATGAATTATCAGAATTTTCCAAAAGTTGTATTTTTCTACGTTTTAGTGTTTTGCGTTTGCGTACGTTTGCGTTTAAACGGGAAAGAATAACAGATTATCCACTGTACAATGTTTGCGTTAACGACTTTGTCTCTGAAACCAATAACCAAAATGTGACAAAACTTCTTCAGATACATACATGTTCTGTTGGTTTGAGCTTCAAAACTGGTTTAAAGAAAGTTGATTGGACTATTTGTTGCCATAGCAACCGTGCACAGTATGTATAAAAGTTCTCACATTTTAACAAAGGTCCTGGTAAATAAAGTCATTGTGGTCCTTCTTACTTGTGTTTGTATGATATCGGCATATGTATATTTCACCGTCAATTTTGCATTATTTGACCAATTTGTGCCTATTAATTTTTCAATGCTTTTATATATATTGGATTGGTCAATTACTGACCTAAAGTTAACCTGGTCTAAATTTTCATTTTCTTTTTGTTTTATATTTATAGTCCTATTTGATAGTTAATCATGGCAAGTTCAAATTAAACTATTAAACACTATTGCAGGGCTGCCATAAGTTGATAATAAAAATCCTAAGATTTCAAATTTTCAATTTTTCAGACGCTATTTTACTAATCGTACCTTTACCCCATAGTCTGTTTTCTTGTTTTGAATACACATGACTGCTTAAAACATGCATTCTGCTTTACTTTAAACCTGTTTTAAGCTACGATCTGCTAGGATAAACATCCGAATACTTAGGAAAAATCATGAGAAATTGCAGCCCTGCTATTGATTGATATTAGTCACCCAATATCTGATATGAAAAGGTCCCCTGCTGTCTTGTTCTTATAAAGGTCATTCCATGGCAGGTCCGTTTGCCCAGCTCTATATATGCTCTGGAATGATGGGTTAGGCTGTCCGGAGCTCGTGTCCACGTCATATAGGAACAGGGTGCCTGTTGAGGATGTTCCGACCACCAAAAAGGTCGTACCGTTGTCATCTTTTACATCAAGAGCACCTACTACTGCGCCCTGAAAGGAACGGGTGTTTTAATTTGTCAGTTTTGCCAATACATGACGTTGGTCATAGTTATTAAAACGATGTCATTTAGTTTCCCGCTTCATGCAGCGCTCGTTGGGAAAGAAGTTAGTATGTCCCGTTTGTCCCTTTCGGTGCCACATTAATCGTGCGTTGTTTACCCCTACACTTTTATTTTGTCGTCAGCTTCAATATCGTTGTCTTCCAGATCGTTTCACATTTAGATTTAGGGTTGAATGATATAACTAGTATCGATACGATTCTCAAATGGATTGGATCCTGATAAGATACCACGTATCGCGGATTCTGATCTTGATCCATACTGTTTGCAAAGTCGACTTTATGCGACTCCGTCGACGAAAGGGTAAACCCATTTGTGCCCACGATCCTATATATGGGACAAAGGCAAGCAGTGCAGACTCTGATCAGACGCCGCATTATGCGGCGTCTGATCAGAGTCTTCACTGTTTGCTGATAGGAATTTCAATATAAAACATAAAGAAAATGAAACTTTTGACTAAGCATCCCTTTGATAAAAAATGGACTAATCCAATGTAAAACATGGAAGAATTCACTCGGCGCAAATGGGTTAAGCGCGAAAGTGACCATTACATGCAAGACAAGGATTATGAAAACAACAGACAATCTATCACACTTGCATATCCAGTTAACCCGTTCGCTCTCAAAGACGCTGCGTCTGATCAGGATCCAAACTGATTGACAATATTTTTGAATTTTCTTCAGTCATACTGCCTGATTTCTTAGCTATAAAACGACATTCTAGACAACAACATTGAAGCAGACGGCAATGAAACGGTGAATGGGTAAAACATTCATGAACAATTAAGCAGTGAAAGGGTTAACATTTAAAGGCAGACACTGTTACTTACCCAATTGCAAACAATCTTTACAATGTAAAACAAATATGTGACAAAGATGCAAACAGTTTTGATCCTGGCCAGACTTCGCGTTACATGTATGCGTTTGGCAGGAACAAATACAAGTTTTATTTAGAGTCGGGGTACAGCAAAATTTCTCTATTACGTGTTAATCATAAGATGTTTTAGAGAGGTAACTACTTAAAGCCTAGTGACAATTAAACTGAAAGCTCCTTTAGGAGCTTACTGTTTTACTGTCATCTTGCTTTAAGCTGTCACCTGTCTTTTAAACAACCAATTAGCCTTCTTTTTAGTGGTCGTAATATACAGGTTTTACTGTATTTACAAACAGCTACCATTACATTTGAATAGCTATTGGCCGACATATGAATAGTTATTGGCCGACATTAGTATACATGCTTCTTCAGTCAACGTGACTTATACAGTGGAGAATCTGTTATTCTTTCCCGTTTAAACGCAAACGTACGCAAACGCAAAACACTAAAACGTAGAAAAATACAACTTTTGGAAAATTCTGATAATTCATGTTTATATCGGTGGCAAACAGTTTGGAGCCTGATCAGACGCCGGGTTACCCGGCGTCTGATCTGGCTCCAAACTGCTTGTAACGGAGAAAACAATAGTTTTAGCGTAAACGCGTTTATTGGGAAAGAATAACGTTTTCTCCACTGTATACATGTAGCTTGGTAACCGTCGAAAAATTCACAGTTCTAAATCAAACGATGTTATGATAATGAAAATGTTAAAGCAGACGATGCCCTTTGTCAATGAAAGGGTTAAGTAGCCTTCATTTTAGTTTTTGTAAATGCGAAATTTTACTGCATGTAACCTGATTCTCTGAAGCTTCGTCCCTCATTCCCTCAGGGGATTTCACTATGTTCAACGATGCTGTATTATAATCAGTGTTAAAGACGTTCTTCTGGTAAGCCTCCATATATTCCTCCAAGGATCCATCGCTGTCGAAGATGGGATGTCTGAAATCCGTAGAGTCCCAGATTGAGAAGCCACGCCCGCCGAAAGCTACGAGATTGTCGTATGTCAGTACCCGGTTTTGTCCGTCTATCTTGCTAACCAGTAATCTGCCTGTAAGATATTTCAAACACAAATCAAACTACAGTGGAGAAAATGTTATTTTTTTTCCAATAAACGCGTTTAGGCTAAAAATATTAATTTTATTACAAACAGTTTGGAGTCAGATCAGACCCCGGGTAACCTGGCGTCTGATCAGCCCCCAAACTGATTGCCACCAATACAAACATAAATTATCAGAAATGTCCAAAAGGTATACTATTCTACTTGTAAGTGCTATACGTTTGCGTTTCGTTTGCGTTTAAACGGGAAAGAATAACGTTTTCTCCACTTTAACCCCGACACAGGGCAGCAGTTTCTTTAGTTTATCTGAGATATTTGGAATTTTTCTTAATTCCTCCAGGCCTACCGATTTTCCGAAATCTTCGGATTTCTGCTCTTACATGTACTTTTACAATTTAGAACGTCATGCGTTTTTACTTAGGAAACATTACTATGATTTTCAAACAGTTTAGATCCAGATCAGACGCCGCATGACGCGGTGTCTGATCAATATACAAACTGTGTGCATACTTATGTAAGAGCCTGGCAGTGAAAGGGTTAAACGTATTATCCCTAAAATCGCGCTTGAAAAATTCGAAATCGTTTTAATTAGCAATTTAAGGTAGCCCTGATTACGTAATCACCAGTCTTACACAGTCTCTACAATTGTTTATAGGTTGTGGAATTATATGGGTTTAATACATACAATATTGTCATGAGTCTCAAACTGCATGAAACCTGATCAGTCGGCGCATAGCGCTGATTCTGATCATGCTCCAGACTATTTGCAAATGTTAGTTTTATCGGAATCTGCAGTAACCGGCCTTGAAATTGAGGTATAAAATGTGTTATGTTTAGATAAAAGTTTACGACAGATGACTGCTTAACTCATGGTGACAGTAAACCAGATAGCTCCTGTCCGAATGTTCTGGTTTACTGTAACCTTGCTTTAAGGGTGTATCAATGTCATGAATTTGGGAACTTTTCAAAGTACATGGAAACACTCTATGATGGTTTTGTATTGAAGAGCTATTTAAGATGAATGAAAAAGTGTACATTTTGATGAACAACAGTTGGCTCTACGGCCATGTAAAATTTACCCCACCCACTTCCTCTTATTTTGTCCTTTTTAAACAGCCCGCTTCAATAAAACCCATTTTAAATGAAAACAAATATGATAATTTGGTTTTGTGTTATTTATTTCCTATCTATGGTAGTATTTCTTCATACAAAAACTAATTTAAGAAAAAAAAGGCACCAAATGTGAAATGAATAAAGCTCTAAATATCATCGGTATGGTACTTTTTTGTCAATTTTGTAAGTAACTCTTTTTACTTTAATAACTCAAAATTTTCGACACTGACCTTTCAATTTCTTTTCATATTTTGAACTGCCTTAGTATGGGCTTTCATCTGGTAGAATATAAGAAAAAGTTAAATACTAGAACTATTTCATTTTCAAACTTTTTTACTTTTTTTCATAAAATAAAAAATCTAATAAAATCATGCCCTATATAAAGCATATTTTTGATATTCAAGGATCCATATTGTACAAACCTGGTGCCTGCTTTGTCTAAATTTGGTTTATATATGTGAACATACCACCATAGACATGAAATAAATAAAGAAAACCCAAATTAACATTTTTGTTTTGTTTTGAAATAGATTTTACTGAAGCTTGTACTCTGAATGGGTAAAATTTCAGAAAAAAAATCCAAATTTGACATACCTTTTTCAAATCGCTGTAGCTAAAAAAAAAGGACACCACCATATATATTTTTTTTCATTTTTTCATTCATCATAAATAGGTCTTCCAAAAAAACAATGATAGAAAAAAAGTTTAATACTTTGAAAAAATGGCTCATGACATTGATACACCCTTA
This sequence comes from Gari tellinella, assembly GCA_922989275.2. Classification (NCBI taxonomy): domain Eukaryota; kingdom Metazoa; phylum Mollusca; class Bivalvia; order Cardiida; family Psammobiidae; genus Gari; species Gari tellinella. Next base: position 39,961,641 of record OV277864.1, on the reverse strand, counting down.
AGCTGTTACCTGTCTTTCAAACAGCCAATTAGGCATATTTTTATTGTCCGTTATATAGGTTTTACTGTACTATTTACGAGTACATTTGTTTCTGTTTGTGCATGTAATAGCGGTATTTACTGACTTCATATTTGTGCACAAATTCCATGCAATTCTTACCTAAATACTCGTCATTGCTTGCAGCTGCCTTGAGATCCGGGTTATTTATTTTGGTTACTGTAAGTATGAAAAAACAATAATAAACATGTTATAAATTATATTCAAGTCTTCATCTGTAAACACGAAATGGCATACATGTATGCAACGAATTTAGATCAGTTTCAGCTATTAGAATCAGCAAAATGAAAAACATAAAAATTGCAATTTCAAAGGTAATACGACACATTTAGCTTTTTAAGTTAAACGCAAAAGTGATCACACAAAACAATAGAATAACCATATATAATAAAATGTTGTGATTTGTTGATGGTTTTAAATCTTGGATTTGAATTCTTCATAGTCGCCATCGTTCCCAAGACTTTAACTCAGTACTCATCCGCTCAAGAAAGCAACACTCAGTAACATCGCTTAAAAACGTAAACTCAAATAGTTTTGAAAAATGTATTAGAAGAAACAGCGACACGCTTTTTAAATAATAAACTTTAGGTGAATAAACATAACACTCTAAAGTAAATAATGCAAAAGTATGATGATCACAAACCGACTTTTACTTTCGTTGTGTACGAATGGTAACAGGCGCTCTCTGTGAATGAGATAAGGTTACTGGTCGTTTCGGCCCTTGTTCGTTTCGGCCTATATTCTTTTGACATAATTATGTCGTTACAGCTTATTGTTAGAGGTATGTCGTTTCGGTCGATTAAGTGCGTCGTTTTTAGTCCAATACTTCCATAACTTATATTAATATCTAACGCTTAAACTCGGTCCTGCATTAGCATGCTGTACAAACAATGTGAACCCTGATCGGATATGTATCCAGACAAGATGCTGAATAACACTGCAATAGTTACTCAGCATCTGGTCTACTTCTGATCTGAAAGTTTGTGTGAAAGAGATCTTACTTATGAATGTTTAAATATGCTTGAAGAATATTCTATTTTGTTTTCTCCGAAATTTTATATTTAGTAAACTCCTGGTTTTATTTAATTCAGTTTGAAACCAACATCAGTGCTCTCAAGAACTTTGATATTAACCCTTTCAATCCTAAATATCTATTGTGGGTATTTATAGTCCTTTTGTACTCTTCAAGTACAGGTATTTTGAGCCAGTCTACTGTTGTATTTTTTATATGACAATAAAAACCAATGGAAATATCAAACAGTGCAGATCCTGATCAGAGGGCTCCTATAGGAGCCCTCTGATCAGGATCTACACTGCTTGCATATGTAATCAGTAATCTCTACAGAGGGCTGTAGGGCGGAAAGGGTTAATATCAGTTAGCAGCTCGATCAGACGTTATGTTAGTTGGCATCTGATAAGACGTTTTAGGAATGGCATTTGTTCCTACGAATTCAAACTCGTATGTTTAGCAAAACAACGTTCTGACATTCAATACAGGGCTCTAGATAAGAGGGAGTAAAAAGGGACAAATCCAACATTTTCTACCTTATTTTAGCACTAAATCCTATGGTGTTACTACTCATTAGAATCGTCTCGAAGAGACGATTCTAATGAGTAGTGACATCATAGGATTTAGAGCAGAAAAACAGATTTTAGATTTTTGAAAAAGGTCCTTATCTGGAGTTCTTTTGACTATACCTAGGGATTTGGCTGTGACAGCATCAGACCAGGTAAACCCGTGCTCTGCAGCGGTGAAACTTCTGATTTCTCCCTTGTCGGCGGTAATGAGGAAAGTCTTTGATCCTATTGTCAAGGGCTTTATAACTGTTGGCTGTCTCAGAGACATCAATCCTGGGTATAAGCGCCGATGTACACCTAAAATGCATGCATTAGAGTATTTAAAGTGTGCATTTCAAATACTAATTAACGTATGGTTGCCAAACCATACGTTGTGATTACTAATTAGAAACAAACAAACAAACGGTTATTATGATTGTTGATCATACCGAGTGTAGTGTAGACACGAAGAAAAAAGGTTAGGACAAAATCTGTTGACACACTTTTGTCTTGAGCCTTGATAAATTAAAATTTACCCATTGCCCTTCTCTGATATCGTTGGTTGGAATGTTGTATGCAGTTTTGTCAAAATACAGTACAGACTCTGTTAGCAGTGCTCAATATTATAGGCAATATGGCTCAATGATCAGGGGAGTAAATGTACTGTAGGCTGAAAGGTCATTCGGAATGAAAGTAGACTTTCACTTGGTATATTATCTTTTATTATCACTCTTCATCACGACCACCTACTCAAAGGTTAATTGATTGCATTAGGTACAGGTGACAGCTTAAAGGAAGATGTCCGATATGACAATTTGCAATGAATACACAATGATTGTTTTAAGCAGAGACAATAATGTTATTTGTTGGTGAACAGGATAAAATCAGATGTTATAATTCGGCGATAAAAGGGTAGAGGCACGGTGATTCTTAAATCAAAGAATGAACATAGCTGTTTCAGGACATGCTTGTATGCGTTCATAATGAGATAAAATATATATTTTATATACATGTATTTTCAACTCGTACCTCCATCTCTGTCACTTGCATCGATAGCACTCTTGGTCCAGTTTTTCAGTGGTAAATTATAGATATTATTGATCAATCCATCTCTCATGTCCATCTCGGCTATCGCGCTGGTTGCCTGGAACAAAATCAATTGGTAAATTTAGGTAGTTCGCCCCTAATGGGGTCGGGCAAATGTCGGTCAATATCAGTGCCTTATGAAGAGCAATTAGCCATTAACAAAAACTGACTACTCGCACTAAACCCTGTTCGAGTTTAGTTTCCGTTTGGTATAGACAGTTCATACACGAGAATGGCCGAATACTATATGTACAGTACCAATATTGACCGATTTTAGTCCAGTCCCATTAGGGCGTTCTACATTTATTCTAACTTAAACAGTATTGCACACTTTAAAGACTCGACGTCTGATCGGGATCCGAATAACGTGTTGACACCTGTCAAAAATACCTAATGTATTAATGTTGATGACACAATTTTTGGCTAATGGTTTAACTATCACAATACTTTATTCTGTGACTGAATATTAGTTGTAAAATTGCTGAAAACCAAGCCCTATCCGAAGTGAGAACAACATTCGTTTTTAAAAACAATTAACATATAGAGATATCCCCGGTTTTTCCGACCCGGCCTGTGATTCGGATCCAAACTGTTTGCATTGGAAATTATCATTTATCCCTTTCACTCTCAATTGCACTTCAAAGCGCGCTTGCAAACATTTTGGATCTTGATCAGACGCCGCGTTACGCGGCGTCTGATCAGGATCCAAAATGATTGGCACTCGTTTTGAAATATCTTTAGCCATACTGCCTATTTTTTAACTTTGAAACGACATAGCAGACAAAAAAATTAAAGCAGACGACAATGAAACGATGAAGGAATAAAAATCTCACGAAATATTTGAGAGTGAAAGAGTTAAGCATACACGCGTTTAATTAGAAAGAGTAACGTCATACAGTGGAGAAAATGTTATTTTTTCCCAATAAACGCGTTTACCCTAAAACTATCCTTTCCATTGCAAACAGTTAAGAGCCAGATCAGACGCTGGGTAACGCGGCGTCTGACCAGGCTCCAAACTGTTTGCCGCTCAGCTTAAAATAAAATGTCAGAATTACCGAAAAGTTGTCCTTTGCAAAGTTTTATTGCGATGCGTTTTCGTTTGCGTTTAAACGGGAAAGAATAAAGTTTTCTCTAGTCTATCCAGTGTACAAGTTAGTACAAGTGTTTGCCTTACTGGTAAAGTAAGCCACGCAGTTCTCATGTCATCGCTGATTGCTGCATACTCTGGTTCCACGCTCTGAGAAAGAGTTGTAGTAGTTGGCAAGAGAGTTGTAGGGATAAACATCGATGGTACCCGAATGTCGGCCCTGAAAACAACACAGTAGATACAGTTTTATTAACAAGAAATAAATCAATTTGTCCGGCATGTGTATTAAAAAACACGGAATCTGAATATCATTTAATTAAGATAGAAACATTTGTAGTATGTGTATTTTTAGGGTCGTACTTGAACAATTATATTTAACCACACTAAGACAAGTAACCGCTAGTATTATGTTACCTCTGGAAAGTAGTACACCTAGTGTGTATTGTATCTTCTGAATAATATTAGTGATTTCAATACATAAATTCTTACAAATAATCAAATAAAACATGCTTAAGAAAATTGGATAACCTTTGGTTATTATATCGAACACTTGAGTGTACATTCACGTGCATGTCGTTATATACTTGAAATAAAATGCATGAGAGAAGGGTGCATATTACATGTATTACGATACATAATCTAAAAATATTAATAGAATTCCTTTGAATCCACCGGACTGCTATAACACCAGTAGATGTCAACGTGATATAATGAAGCTAACTTATAACAAAATTGTATATAGCGTTCCCTCTCTACAACGGCCCTCCAAACATCGACTCCCTCCTTACAACGATCCTTGTCTCAGTTCCGTAAACCGGACAATTATGTCAACTCTTTTACTGCTGCAATGTCGGCTGCTTAAAATTTAGTATGCTGTTTTTCTGAAAATTACATATAAGTGGACATTTTGATAGAACAAATATAATTGTGAGTTACTAACTAACAGCTTGAATTCAGATCAGACGCCGCGTTATGCGGCGGCTGATCTGGATTCAAGCTGTTTGCAAATGTAAGCCAAGTCTTACATTATGTATTTCCCTCTCTATAACGACCCCATCCGAACATCACCCACAATATGTGTCCCCTATTTGATGTCGTTGTAGAGAGGGACACTGTTTAACAAAATATTGGATATAGCATACCAAATACTTTGTCAATCCCATATACGAAAACCTATATAGTAAAACTTGATTTGCTAAAACTAAAATTAGCTACAATGAAAAGAATCAGATGGTCACGAGAACTTCTTTATAAATTAGCTTTGCTGTAGAGACATTATTATACCTATACTTGGGTTGTCCGAAGTCAAATTCCTTAAAGTCTACACGCTTAACCGAAGGGTTCCCAGTTTTCTCTGAGTGAATTATGGTAATGCTTGCTTCCGGGTCCCTGAAATGCGCCGTCTCATCCTTTCCTGGTTCCCCTTCGTTCGGTACCACAATGGAGCCACAGTCACGAGTATACTGAATATGATCAGGATGGGAACCAACTGATTGTACAGAGAAGAATATGTTATTATTACCAGATTGACTCTTTCACTACCAACGGCACCAAAAGAAGACTTAGCGATGATCAGACACCGCGTAACGCGACGTCTGTTCATGATCCAAACGGTTTGTCAATCGTATAGACATTTCTTCAGTCAAGGAGCCCTAAAGCTGACTTTAGAAATAGTGCCGACCACACTGCCAATACTGACGATACTTTGGCAGTAAGAGAATAAAATAGACGATACAATTTGGCAGTGAAATAAATAAACGAAAATAAACGCAATGCAATTAAATGTAGGAACACAAACAAAGTGTGACTGGTCTGGCGAGGTATTCTTAGCCGGAGAGCAAATAGTTTTGAGACTGATCATACACCGGGTTACCGAGCATATGGTTTTGCTCCAAACTGTTTGTAAACTCAAACTGTTTTTATCAGAATTGAGTGTATTAGTACATACATGTACGTGTTAATTGGGAAAACGTCTATCCCACAGTACGACAACGTAAGGTTCTGCATGCTTTAAATTATCTGAATTACCAGGAACAAGAGAATATCTGTAATCAGTGCATATATAAAGTAACATCCCACTAGTACGATCACTAAAAAGAAGGCTCATATACTGTATTAAAGATGGGTGGTAGGAACTTCCTGTAGTGGTCGTAATACATGTAGACTGGTTTTACTGTAACCTATTTCTTTTCCTGTCTGTAATCTAATTACAGGTACAGTGGATAAAACGTTATTCTTTTTAAACGCAAACGATACGCAAACGCAATGCACAAAACTATAGAAAATAACAACTTTTTGTCAATGTTGACTAACAACATTAAGCTGAGTTGCAAACAGTTTTGAGCCTGATCAGACGCCGGGTTACTCGGTGTCTGATCTGGCACCAAACTGTTTGCAATGGAAATAATAGTTTTAGTGTAACCGCGTTTATGTGGAAGAATAACGTTTTCTCCACTGTATTTTGCTTAATTTTTGGCTCGGAGAGCTTATATCGAATCCTTGAGAAAAATATTGGTGCGAGTCTAGCTCCCCCTACAAACAAATCCTGTCATACAGGGTTTACATATGCTATCTAACGAAACTTCAGTTGCTGGATACGTCACTATCAGATAACCCGTGTAGTAGCAGCACTGAGTTAAACTCAGGATCCTGAGTCTGTACCTGTGGTGAATTAAACACCGTATTTACTCCCTTGTAATAAACATTCACCTAGTAGTCATATCAGACGATGCATTATAAGACATGCACATTACAAAATGCTTTAGGGTCTTTAAGCGCTGCAGATTTCTGCTTAATGCATGGCAATGGTAATGCAGAAACTCCATAATTAGCTTTCTGCATTACTTTATTCTACATTAAACTGAAAGTCCGAGCATGCAGTACTACAGTACTTTGATTTCAAATGAACTAGTGGATGTGCCAAAAATGACACTAGAGTAAACCCTGTGTTAATCTTCCCCTTAATAAAAATCACATAAAATCGATTTATTCAGGTTTTCGCTAGATATATGATAAAAGTAATATAAACATCTCCTGTAAGAGTTGTCTGTGTTTTTTAAATTCCTGCATTAAGCTTTCACTGTTTTTGTGACTGATACATGTAAACACGTGCTTTACATGGAACCAATTCGAAAACAAATTAACACACATACCATACAGTTTTCATTCCCAAAATAGGCATCTTCGCTAAAACTTTTATTTCCATAGAAAATAGTTTTTAGTATTTTCCTCATTTAGTTCTTTCCGTGTGTTTTAAAGGAAATAATAACATCTGCTCCCCTGTGTACTTAACAGTTACTGTATTTCACTCTACCTGTAATGTATCCATCGAGGCTTAAGTCAGTTGCTCCAGAACCTTTCTTGTATGTATGGTAATACCGTACATGACCTTCGTTCACATCAGTATATGCGTCAAGACCAATGGCTACTTCACCGCCACAGAGTGAGATAGAGTTGGGTATGCCATCACTTGTAGTAAACTCATGGGTAAGTATTCTTCTTGGATTGGATGGATCGGCGATGTCGACTAAATGTAGGAGGTGGTTGGACTTCCCTTTGAAATAGAGGTTCAGAGGTAGTTAACAATTCACTACCGTTACCATCAACTAGAACCACTTTCTTACGACGACTAAGTTGTGTTGATTATAAGGTGTTTAAAGCATATTGCCGCTTCAAGCAATGTGAAAGTAAAACAAAAATCTCCTGAAGGAGATTTTTGTTTTATGTTCACCTTGCTTTAAAGCCCTATATCAAGTTCTATATACCAGTCCCCCCCCAATCACAGCTTGATACTTGGTGATTAGATCGCCCTTATCAGGGTATGTTTATTACAAACAAATTATCACAGCAGGGTACTAATTGATAGATGTAGACCAATATAGGGGCAAGTGATAGCTGTGCATTTAAGCCTTAAGCTGTGGATCGTGAGTTGACTGTTATTTTTTCAAACATTTTGGATCCAGATCTGATGCTGCATAATGTCGCATCTGATCTGTATCCAAACTGTATACCAGTTATCGCTCAAACTTTTTTAATTGAAATATGTACAAATCTAATTTAAATATTGTTTGCAGACGACAATTTAAAAGCAGAAGCTATTACTGCAGGGTAAGGGTTAAGCACACAGTGATATTGTCTGTAGATTAAAAATTGATGAAATTGATTTGATTTTATTAATCTGTAATTTTGGGTCTTATAATATAATACATAACAAAACAGTGGGTTAGCAATCTAGCTTTAATAAATAACATCAAGCATAATACCAAGCAAGTCAAAACATTACATTTACAATCATCAACTATCAAACTACATTTAAAAAAGGCAAACTGCATAGATCCAGATCAAATTTTCTGTTACAAAGCACATGAGCTGGAGCCATACTAAAGACTTTAGGGCAAATAGTTATTAGCTAAATATTTGATATGTTTGATCAGCATGAATCATTTTAATAACAATTCCAGTTTCTCAAAAAGTCTAGTCCATTGTAACTATAAAGAAAATGCTTTACTTTCTTGGCATTTTCTTGTGATTTCCCGGCTGTACTTTTTCCAAGGTTCAGTGTAAAATTTCCATGGAATATGAATAATTTACGTGGAATTTACATGGAATTCTAAAAGTTCCATGGTTATTCGTAACAATTTCCAAGGTTTTTGTTTAGTCACCAAAATTTCCATGGTTTATGCATGCTTATGAACAAAAAAACCACGTTAATATCAAGAAAAAACCTTGGAAACTCTTAAAACCTTGGCAAAAGCTCGGAAAAATTGGACTTTGGCAAAAATAAACACGGAACAATCTCGGAAATAAGAACTTAACCATTTTTTAGCACGGAAAATCCTTGTAAAATAATAACTTAAACAATTTGCACCTCGTAAAAATTGTACTTAGACATTTTCCAGCACGGAAAAACCTTGGAAGTACAACTTAGTGAATTATAAATATGAGTATTGTAAGTTTCACAAAACAGTGAATATTATACACACCCAGGACACCATCTCACAACAATCAGAGGTCAGAGATTTAAGTTGTCTGTTTATCTATACTTTAAAATGTGAATGTGGCAAAAATTAAAGACTCCAAACCAGTTCAGACTCCTGACAAAAGATTCATGGTAAGTTACATAACTTACATAAATACAATTTTATCATGATCATAATATATTTTGGATATTTACATGATACAAACAAAAGCATGTGGTACCCCACCCACTAGTAGTTAACTATTCCTCGTATATATATACTTTTCCATGGTATTTTGTCGAAACCACGTAAAATGGTTCTAATATTTCCATGGTTTTTTTCTAAATATTTTACAAGGATTCCTCGTAAACTTTTCCGAGGATTTTTTGTTTCCGTGGTTTCCTTGGAAATTAAATATTTTACAAGGATTCCTCGTAAACTTTTCCGAGGTATTTTGTCAAACCATGTAAAAACCAAGGTCTTGTATTTTCTAAGGTTTTCTCGTCTTTTTTCCAAGGTTTTTGTAATATGACCGTCCGAATACTCCGTGGTTTTTTCCATGGTTTTTTTTCATAAAACCTAGGAAAAAGTACAGCCGGGTTAACCCATTACTCCATAAAAACACGTTTGACACATTTTATGTATTAGATCTACTACACTGAAGAGAAAACTTCCACTTTTTACTACATGAATATGCAAAATAATATATCCTAGCAGATTGTAGCAGAGATTAATCGGAATTTGCCTTCTGTTTCATTCTGCTTTACTTTCAACGTGCTGTATGTGGTCACATGTTGTTTACACACTACCCCATAAACACACCTTTTTACACATTTTCTTTAATTCATCCATTGAAGAAAATTTATCCATTTGAAATTGTTATAAATGGGAAAAATAAGATATGTATCCTATATAATAGCAAATGGTAGCTTAAAGCAGAGTGAAAGTAAAGAAAAATGCCTTAACCCTATACCCCATAAATATACCCTTTTTACGTTTGTAATTTATTTCTCCTTCGAGGAAAATAGCTCCAATTTATACAGTTATGAAAATGTATGCAAAGAAATATTTTCAATATTCTAGCAGATGGTAGCTTAAAGCAGGCTGAAAGTAAAGCAGAATGTGCCTTAAGGCACATTCTGCTCTACTTTCAACCTGCTTTAAGTGGCCACTTGTATTCAAACAAAGAATTAATCCTCTGCAAACATGGTCTAAATATATATATAACTCTGAATAAGAACTTTACGATATATAGTATTTATCCTAGCAGACGGTTGCTTAAAGCAGGATGAAAGTAAAGCACATTCTGCTCTACTTTCAACCTGCTTTAAATGATCACCTGTATTCAAACAAAGCATTTTAAAGGGTTAATCTTCTAGAAAAAATTGTATACATATAACTTATACGACAGTTTTTAGTTGACAAAATATAGATGTTAAATAGTGTAGAAAAAGGTTTCATAACTTGATAATTTGACAATTAAAGCAAATGATCTAGATGCAAACTTTTGATTTTTTGTGAAGGCCTATTCTTATCTTTATATTTATGCAACAATATCACAGTGTTGAAATGGTTCAGCTAGATCCCTTATCTACCTGTATTAATACCTAGTACCCTATCCCATGATGCCCTATGTGCCTCTGGGTAATATGATGTAACAGTTGTGTATTAAGCCTGTTGTGTGACCCTGGCACAATATACAATCCGATAGACATCCTGCTGAGCCAGAAATAGGTCTTTAAGCTATCACCTGGATTTCATACACTCAATTCGCCCTCGTTTTATTGGTCGAAATAGGGGCTATACTGTACTGCATTTTGCATGTGCAAACAGTTTGGGCCCTGGTCATTCGCATAGTTCGTCGGTCTCTGATCAGGATTCCAAATGGCGAAACTTCAATATTTTTTGTTTCACTTTTCTGTTATCACGATTACCACGATTTCTGTTATCACGATTACCACTGAAACTTCAAATAAAATACAAAGATTCCAATGATGTCTAAGCTCTAGATGAAAAAGATCCTTTGAAAGCATCAACACAAATATTAGAAAATTATAGACTTAGGTTGATTGATTGCTCACAACCCAAGCACAGGATGAAGTGGAATTCAATTTGTAAAATTAAATGCTCTGAAATTAATGATCCGCCAGGACCACGAGGTATAACAACTGAACACATTATGACAGTGAAGTGTTGAGATACATTCTAAGGTCGATACTCAAGCACTTAGTGTTTGCTGTTTTGAAATGATAAGCCATGTTTTGACTGTTTATGTTTTTGTTTTTACATTTTTACAAAATATAACAAACATATTAGACCCATATCAGACGGCTGGGAACGCTCTGATCTATGTCTACATTGTTTGAGCTATGGTTATGTTCTCTCTCAAATACACCGTTTGTTATTGAGGCATATCTGCTTTACTGTGTGTTTAGGTAAATTCAGACTCATTGCATTGCACCATTGTACAGACCAAGCACCGCTGTCATTCCGGGCTCTGTATCAACATTGCCAAATACCATAATTATATAATACAGCTACATCAAATGCTTTTGATGCATTGGGGAAATTTGGGGTAAATCAAGGCCAGTAGCGAGTCTTGGACCGGCGTTTGGCATTGATCTACACTATGCGAAATGCAATAAGGCAGGTTATCTCATGACACGGCTCATACATGTATGCTATAAATATTTAACACTTACCGATGATATAGACAATATTGTTGACAAAATCATAGGCGCCACTGGTGACGGCGTGTTTATCCAGGCCTTCAAATCTTTCAACTCCGCTGACAATACGAGTAGGGAACTGGATGTGGGACAGTGGCTGTAGTCTGTAGTACGCCAGGCTGACGGTGACACAGAGTGACCCCAGGAGTAGAGTTTGAAGCAGTCTGTTTTCCATGACTGTGAGTTTCTTGATACAGATTGTTAATACATACATGTATGCTTAACCAATTCGTGCCCACGATCCCATATATGGGACAAATGCAAACAGCGTAGACTCTGATCAGACGCCGCATAATTCGGCGTCTGATCAGGGTCTACACTGTTTGCTGATAGGAATTTCAATATAAAACAAAATGAAAATGAAAAATTTGACCAGGCATTCCTTTGATAAAAAATGGACTAATCCAATGTATAAATATGGAAGAATCCACTGGGCACAAATGGGTTAAAGCTTAAAAATCAAGTCTGTATGAAAGATCAGCAAATGTACATGTATGACCCACTGAAGATATGTTTCTAATATTACCAGCAATTTGTTTTAATTTTAACAGTTTTTTATACTTGTGTTTTACCTGAAACGCCAATTACCTTTGAGTTATCGAATCTAATTAAGCTTGGTGTCTATTAAAGAAGACCTTGGTGAGACGCCGCGTTACACAACTTCATATTGTTATTTCATATGAAATATGATTCTATAGTTTCAAACACTGCAGTATATAAAGATAACCAGTGTTAACTGTTAATAAAACATTCGACTAACTCAGCGTCAGATAAGATCTCTTACTATTTCTAACTCAGGTTTTGAAACATCGTTCACATTTTCTTCATTTGAGGTTAATTTTGTTTAAATGAGAAAGAGTAACGTTTTTCCTTTGTACACATAAACATACAGGAATACCGCCTCATATTCCAACCCAACACCCTCAATATTGTCGAGCTTTACTCTGAACACTTTTAAGACAAGTACTATTCTATGTGTTGTGTGTTTTTTACAATGTGACAAACTGATACATATTGCAGAGCCTGATTAGAGGGCTCCAATTGGATTCCTTTGATACGGGTATACAGTGTGTGCATATCTGGCAAGTTTACTTTTACATGTACAATGTGTGTACAGTGGAGAACAACGTTATTCTTTCCTAGTAAACGCGTTTACGTTAAATTATTATTTCCATTGCAAACAGTTTGGAGCCCGATCAGAAGCCGGGTTATCCGGCGTCTGATCAGGCTCCAAACTGTTTGCTAATCAGATTAACATCATGAATACAGTGGAGAATCTATTATTCTTTCCCAATAAACGCGTTTACGCTAAAACTATTATTTGCACTGCAAACAGTTTGGAGCCTGATCAGACGCCGGGTAACCCGGCGTCTGATCAGGCTCCAAACTGTTTGCCACCAAGATTAACAAGAATTATCATAATTGTCCAAAAGTTGTTATTTTCTACGTTTTAGTGCTTAGCGTTTGCGTACGTTTGCGTTTAAACGGGAAAGAATAACAGATTCTCCACTGTAGTCAGAATTGTCGAAATGCTGTAGTTTTACTTTTTATTGCGATTTGCGTTTCGTTTGCATTTAAACGGGAAATAATAACGTTTTCTCTACTGTCAGTAACAAGCATACTCGTAGCTAAGGGTCAATGGCCTAACATTGTAAGTGAGTCCTCTTTTGCGCAGTTTTAATAGGTTTCTTTTATTTATTTTTGCTTGATTATGTTTCTAAAATAAAAACAAAAATTCATACAAACCCGGCTGATTAAATTTATAAAAGTCGTTCACGACATATATTCATATAAAGCACTATTATAACTTTCGTTCCAATAATCATTTAACTAAATATAGTACATATCTACCGTACCTCTGTCTCGGAGTTCAACAAAAGAGAGAAAAAAGAACTATGCCATGAAGATAATGTACAGTGGAGAATACGTTATACAGTGGAGAATATGTTATTCTTTCCCGTTTAAACGCAAACGTACGCAAACGCAAAGCACTAAAACGTAGAAAAGAACAACTTCTGGACAATTCTGATATTTCATGTTTATCATGGTGGCAAACAGTTTGGAGCCTGATCAGACGCCGGGTTACCCGGCGTCTTATCTGGCTCCAAACTGTTTGTATTGTAAATAATAGTTTTAGCGTAAACGCGTTTAGTGGGAAAGAATAACAGATTTTCCACTGTACATGTACAGCCCCGACACACGCGTTTATGCCAATTTCGTATGACATCTGCAAACATTTTGCAGCAAGATCAAACGCCGGATAACATGGTGTCTTATAAGGTTCAAAATTGTCATTCAGGGTGGAAAACTTTCAAAAGGTTGTCACCCCCCTCCAAATTATGCATTGCGTATGCTTGTCTATTGCGTATAACGGAACAAAATACATCGACTCTACTGTAAAATAAAAGATAGCGAAACACACGCCTTTGTAACGTGTCAAAGTGTTTTTTTCTCCCATTGACTCATTACAGCATAAATACGCCAATTTGACACATTAAAGGATTATTCCGTCACTTAAAAAAAGGTTCAATACAGTGGAGAATGTTATTCTTTCCCAATAAACGCGTTTACGCTAAAACTATTATTTCCAGTGCAAACAGTTTGAACCAGATCAGACGCCGGGTAAACCGGCGTCTGATCAGGCTCAAAACTGTTTGCCACCATGATAAACATGAAATATCAGAATTGTCCAAAAGTTGTTCTTTTCTACGTTTTAGTGTTTTGCGTTTGCGTACGTTTGCGTTTAAACGGGAAAGAATAACAGGTTCTCCACTGTATATAAAGTTGTAAATATGCATCAGACGAAATGTATTTTATGTTCTAGTGGATGGTACCTTAACCCTTTCACTCTCAAGGACCTCATACAGCGCATTTGCAAACAGTTTTGATCCTGATCAGACGCCGCGTTACGCGACGTCTGATCAGGATCAAACTTGTTTTGAAGTTATGTCAGTTATACTGCATTAAATCTAACTTTGAAACGATATTGCAGACAACAATATTGAAGAAGATGACAATGTGGCGGTAAAGGGGTAAAATCTAACGATGAAGTTGATCATTAAAGGGTTCAAGAGTACGACACTGCGACACTGAATAGGTCCTATACATGTAGCGCCGATGATTGATGTGATGAGATAATGATGATGAAGGATGATTGCAGGATGATCAGTTGGCAAATCTCATCCGATCTGCGTTCGTTTTACTTCTTGGCAGTGGGAATAATCTGTCAAATAAACAAAGACATCACCTATGGCAATTAGTCCTCGAACCGCTTCTGGGTAGGCAGGTCTCTAGAGGTTTTAAGTGGTCACCTGTCTTTAACTCATTTACTGCCAACGGTGCCAAAAGATAGCGTTGCAAACAGTTTGGATCCTTATCAGACGCCGCGTAACGCCGCCTCTGATCAGGAACAAAACTGTTTGACACTCGTATCGACATTTCTCCAGTCAAAAACAGTCCTAAAGCTGGCTTAAAACTATTGCAGACGAGACTATTAATGCAGACGATAATTTGGTGGTACATGTACAGTGGAAAATACGCTATTCCTACCAACTTTACGCGTTTCTTACGCGTTTATTATCCGTTTCGTTAAACGCGTTTCCTAGCCGTTTCTTTACGCGTTTCTTAACGCGTTTAAAAGAGCCCGGATGCCGCGGTCTTATCCTACTTAATAATTTAGCAAATAGCGTTACTGTGGAGTAAATATAATCTTACAAAACACCAACTTACTAAGAATATGATCCGGAGCAATGCTTGGATCCCGATCAGATGTAAACTTACTGAGTGTATGCTTTGCATAAATGTTTGGATCCAGTTCAGATGCTGAGTTACTATGAACATGCAGAATTTCAAATAGCATGTGTGACATGCATGTTAGTTACATGTACACATATTACTGGGCAGGCCGCAAAGAGTATTGCGTCACAAACCGGACATGGGGTAACAAAACTGCGGCTTATCAAAGTAAGTATTCTAATTGGGGTTGATTGAAATATCAACCAAATAAACCAAATCAAATCTGCGAGTATATGTGTCAGTTATCTTACTGTGTCATCAAAGTAAAAATAATATCTGTATAGTTCGAATACGGATGAGACTCCCGCAACTCGGCATCTCATTTAGATCCACAGTGTAAAAATGAAATCAAAAACGTATTTGGGTTTATTCAAAGCTGTCAGTTTGGATCCTGATGCTATGCCGATCTATATACAGCCAGGCGTCTGATCTGAATTCAAACCGTTTGCATAGAAATCAACATGGAGGGAATTATTCTAATAAATATAAAAACAGAAAGAATCTCATTGAGACGCCGAGTCACTCAGCATTATGATCGATACTAAATTGTAGCTGAAATCAATTAGTCTTATATACCTGTACATGTACAGTGAAGACGTTTTTCTTTCCTTATGAACGCGTTTACGTGAAAACTGTTATTTGTGTTTGAAACAGTGTGCAGCCAGATCAGACGCCAAACTGTAAACAAATCGTTAAACATCTAAAAATGTTATTTTCTACAGTTTAATGCTATGCGTTTATGCTTTTTGTATGTGTTTGAACGGGAAAGAATAACGTATTAGTATCTGCACTGTGCGACCTCATTTTGAAATACATGTAGTAAGAATAACGTTTTTCCCCTGTACTTTGCGACCTGTTTGAAATACAGGATACACTTTTCGCAGAATATCCTATAGAGTTGTCTATGTAATGTTTGTATCCGCATTCAACCATTCTTCCATGAAACTTCACATAGTCAATTCTAGTTTAGTCAGTATGCCAGTGTGTACAATAAGGGGTTCCCATTCATTTCAACAGTATAGACAGTACACAAATAGCTCATATAGCATCTGTAGAAGATCTCTGATCTGGGTATACACTGTTTTCATAGGACTTGTGTAACAAACACAAGTAAAGTGTTTGTTAACTACATGTAAGACATATACTCATTGTAAGGGTCCAATTGGGTAAAATACAATCAGTATTTTAAGAATACAAACAGGATCTATGTTTCAACCATATTTAATGCAATCGTTTATGGACGCCATGAATTGATAATGTTGGTGGTTTCCCTATACATGTACGTTAGAGTTTTGTCCTACTTTGTATGTAGAATATACGCTAACGTGACTACTTCCATCGAGATAACGATTGTGGTATTACCTTAACCATTACAACACATTTACTGCCAAAGTGTCGTCTGCTTAAATGTTTCGTCTGCTTTTATTTTATAGAATGGATAGTGGATATTGCAAAGTGTGTTTCAGTGCTGAAATTATTGAACGAGTCTTGGCGAGCAACATATCATTTTATCCAACGATTTCAATAAACACACGAATTTAATATTCTATTTATCACATAAACAACAACAGACACAAAATCCGGACGTTCTTACTTTCACTTTTTCCTCGGCTATTAGGAAAGTTGTACGATTCGTGAACAGTGTTGTTAGATTTTATTCATCCATAGATAAAAACGCCTATCAAACTAGAATAAAGCAAAACAACACCAATGTGCTGTCAAAAGACTTCCGTGATACCATATTCAAATAAGTATTTAAATTAATATTTAATCTAAAAGTGTTCTTATTGACTAAAAATGATCAATTGAAATTTGGTTCCGTTTTCAAAATTTCGTTATTATTGTAACATGACGTTATTATTATGGTAACGTCTAAATTTAAAAAAAATGGTTTGTTTGTGAGTAACTGTAATAAAAAATGTCTCTACGTATGCTTGAGTTGCAGCTTGACTTTGCGGGACTGCCTGGAGAAAATTTTAGGACACTTGGAAATGTTTCAATCCCAAATGGTGATCTGAGTTTGTTTAGAATCTCTAAACTGATTTGCAGTCGGCGTCGTGGTACAGTATTTTGGAGATTCGAACATTAGTATGAAATATATGCACAGTGCGTCGTACATGTACGATATTCAGAGATCTCTATATTGTGCACGTTTATGCTAAACTATGATATGCATTTAAGAATTATGAAAATCTGATGAGTCAATCAGTTTTGGATCCCAATCGGATGCAACCCTTGTATACGCCCGCCAGTATACAAATGTATTTGTATATAAACGACATACTTTGCAGAGTATAATTGTATATTTATAAAGCGCACTAAAGGTTACACTAATGACCTTATGACCTGATATATCAAAGAGGCTCATAGCATATGGCTATTATCTCTTCACCGTTGTGCCTTTAGAATAATATAGTATGATTACGGAAGTGTTGAGATTAACCCATCGAAGCCTAGTGTCTACTAAAGTGGATACTTACAAACAGTGTAGATCCTGATGAGATACCGCGTTACACTCATCTCATCAAGGTTTACACTATCTGCTATATCATATGATATATTTTGGTGTACGGACACCTACTACAGCATCTTTAGATCACCTTGTATTTCAACAAAAAATTCTACCAGCAAGTATACATTGTCAAGGAGAGTTAATTGCAATATATGGGCACAAATGGGTTAAATGTCCGTAGCGAAACCCCTTATCATACAGCAGAGAATACGTCATTCTTTCCACATAAAAGCATTTGTACCAATACAATGTACACTTATTTGCTTTTTGAACCAGACCAGACGCCGAGTAACTCGGTGTGTGACAGAGTTCCAAACTGTTTGTCACTCAGATATTATTAATCGTAAACCTTAAAATCACTTTTATTTTCTACAGTTTATTGCGTTTACGTTTAGTTTCGTTGAGTGAAACCAGTAATGTAGTTTCCACTGTAACTAATGAGGTAATAAAGTGGAGAATACGTTATTCTTTCCCGTTAAAACGCAAACGAAACGCAAACGCAAAGCACTAAAACGTAGAAAGGTATACAACTTTTTGACAATTCTGATAATTCATTGTATCTTGGTGGCAAACAGTTTGGAACCTGATCAGACGCCGGGTTACCCGGCGTCTGATCTGGCTCCAAACTGTTTTGCAATAGAAATGAAAGTTTTAACGTAAACGCTTTTATTGGGAAAGAATAACGTTTTCTCAGCTGTACATCCCCGATGTTACATGTATTAACATTCACCATACAGCACGAGAAAGCTGATTACTTAACTAATTCTTCATTCAATCTTAGAATGAATAATATCATTTTTTTAGATAAGTCTTATCCACTTTTGACTATTTAGGGTTATGTCTACAATATATTGCAAATTAAAAAACCAGTATAGACCCAGGTCAGATGGATCCCATACAAGCCCTCTTGTTTGGAATATATACATGTATGTCTTGCATAGCACAATGCTACTCTTTACAAGTACACTGTTATTCATTTATAATACTCATCGCTGGGAATGTATTGGTTATTGTATATACTTTTTTCATCCGTAGAGCGGAGAAGATATTATTAATTCCCATTTTACAAGGTAACGCAAACAAAACCTAAACGCAATGCACTCGAATGTAGAACATTACATGTTTTACATTTCTCACGATTTATTTTACTCTGAATGGCAAACTATTTCGAACCTGGTCAGGCTCAAAACAGTTTATAGTGGAGATATTAATTTTGGCGTAAACGCGTTAATTGGGAAGATTAACGTCTTCTCCACTGTAAGTGATTGACGTATGCTATCGTCGTTAGGATTGGTTGAACTTACAGTGGAGAATCTGTTATTCTTTCCCGTTTAAACGCAAACGTACGCAAATGCAAAGCACTAAAACGTAGAAAAGAACAACTTTTGGACAATTCTGATAGTTCATGTTTATCTTGGTGGCAAACAATTTGGAGCCTGATCAGACGCCGGGTTACCCGGCGTCTGATCTGGCTCCAATCTGTTTGCACTGGAAATAATAGTTTTAACGTAAACGCGTTTATTGGGAAAGAATAACGTTTTCTCCACTGTATGTTATCGTCGTTAGGATTGGTTGAACTTATGTTTATGCTTTGTTTTTAAATTGCTTTAAGCTACCAGCTATTAAAACCACTGATGAATAGTCTTTTAGGTGTTCTGATATCGAGTGTTACTTATCTAAGATATATGTGGCGTTATGGTTGTTTGTGAGATGGTCCCTGGCGTCAAATTATAGATCAACGAAGAAATATGATAGAAATGGTTAGCAAAACAACAACACAATGCTAACTATTCGTTGTATTTATAAAATTCAACAATTCAATAACTATATAAGAACACAAGTACAGAAACATCAATATTAAGGTTAAGAGTTGTGTCTGAGAGCGGTTTCAAGCATTTGATTGGACAGGTTTGAGCAATCAAATGTTTGAGAACAAACTTATACTCAACTCAAAACTTTTTATCACCTTGGACACGGATGACAAACCTTATCCTGCCTCAGCAAAGGCGTTCGTGCTACAAGAACAGTTTGTTGCAACATCAAACGTTATTTGAGTCGGCGTCTCACCATGTTCAAAACTGTTTCCAAACCATAAATCTATATTTTATAAATTGCTTTTGATATGTTTTGTTGAAATGATATAGAATATATACAGTGGTGAATACGCTATAATTTATCGTTCAAACGCAAACGCATTGCAATAACCTGTAGAAAATAACAACTCTGACTATTATTTTAATTTGAGTGGCAAACAGTTTGGAGCTTGATCAGACGCCGGGTTACCCGGCGTCTGATCTTTCTCCAAACTGTTTGCAATAGAAAAATAAATTTGAGCGTAAACGCGTTTATTGCAAAAAAGTAAAGTGTTCTCAAATGTAATATCTTCCCCTCTGTATAAATGAATTGACGGGTAAACGTTCGGTTAGCGTTCTTAGTTTCCAGTCTGTGTGATTTCTTCTATTTCATATAGAGACATGGCTCCAGCTCCGTTGCTTATAACATACACCAATGGCTTGTCAACGGGGCTGTGGTCACTGGGAATTATTCTGAAATATAAAAAACGGAACAACTTAAAACTCTTATTGTTATAGATACATGTATGCCCATTGATTAAATGCCTCAATACATGTAGAGGGAACGGTAGAAAATAACAGTATCCACGTTTTAGGCCAAAAACTGTACCTTTGCTTACCTGTGTTAACCCTTTACTTCATAGCCTGTTTCTGGTTATAAGACAGGACGACCACTTACACGAGCAGGTTGCAAAAAC
The DNA here is from genome assembly GCA_922989275.2 of Gari tellinella. Lineage (NCBI taxonomy): Eukaryota > Metazoa > Mollusca > Bivalvia > Cardiida > Psammobiidae > Gari > Gari tellinella. The sequence goes on along the minus strand of OV277864.1, from coordinate 39,941,090 downwards.
AGCAGAATGCACAATTCGCCCTGCTTTAAGCTACCATCTGCTAGTACATGTATATGCGATATATTTCTTAAGGTGCATATTCATGACTGTACTGTGGAGTAGTCGTTATTCTTTCCAATAAACGTGTTATCAGTTGAAAATAGTTTGGAACCAGATCAAACACCGGGTTGTGCGGTGTCTGGTGAGACTCAAAACTATTTGCAAGTCAGATTCAAACAAATAGATAAGTCAAAGTGTCAGCAAGGTGTCAATTTCTACATTTTATTGCAATGCGCTTGCATTTCTTTGTGCGTTTAAACGGCAAAGAATTATGCCTACACCACTGTATAAAGAGAAACTATTTTCATTACTTTTGGAGAGCTGTGATTCGCTTTTTTTATACCCCAATAACAAAATTATGTCAAGACTTTTCGGGACTACTTTCTCTAAATCCAACTGTTGTCCACAAGCGCTGCATGAAGCGAGCGCCTAAATGAAGTAATTTGCAATGACGTTTGTACAAAAGAACGTCACGTTTAGGAAGTACTTATATTTGGCGGAGGTATTACATTGTACATACATGTATACAACATACGGCTTTAAAGTGATAAGTAATAAAGACTCATGTTAGATCATCTATTTAATTTCTTTCTTACATTCAGTAGTGGTATTGAATTATAAGTAATATACAGAATATATATTTTGTTTTTTATGGCGGTATTACAATAAGATCCTGGTCATACTAAAATGAAACCAAGTATTCTATTCACATTCTCCATGGAAACAAAACCTTTTTCTAATTATTTCTTAAATAATTGCAGTGAAAACGACTTATTGAAGGGATATCTTGGAATTTGTATTTTCCAATGACCTGCCCACTTCATAAACAGGACAATAAAATCGCAACTTACCCAATCTGGTGAATATACAAGTCTCCGGCGGTTTGATTTTTGTAGAGATCATTCCATGGTAAATCTTTTTGTCCGGCTCTGTGAATGGACTGGAATGTCGGCGCAGGTTGTCCACTTGAGGTGTCAACGGTGTACAGGAAAAGAGTTCCAGTAGACTTGGTACCAGCCACGAGATATACTGTACCGTTGTCATCCTTAACATCAAGACCGCTAACTGCAGCACCCTGGGAAACAAAGCAACTCAAAGTTGTCTCACTTTATCGAATAATACATATAAATTGGTATACATACAGTGCGAAAGACTTTATCAGATGCCGTTTAAATGAAACTAACTGAAAACAAAATAAACTAACCAATGCCGTTGAAGAAACATTGACAATGCACTTGCAGATTGATCTGTAGCAAAAATATGTAACACACCCTGTTTTTTCCACTTAAGAATGTTGTAGTTCTTGTGAGTATATTATATATTAAACAACTAAAGTGCTATGTTATGACTATACTATTCTAAAGTATACTCTCCACATATTAAAAGGGACATAAGCAGAATACGTCCATATACCCATTCGAATCAGGATGTCAGCGAAATAATTCAATGCCAAGTTTTATCGTCTGCTTTAACCCTCTTGCCGCAAAAATACCGTCTGCATTTATAGTGCCGTCTGTTATATTTATAAAGTCAGCTTTAAGACTGTTTTAACTGAAGTAATATCGATACGAGTGAAAACAATTTGGATCCTGAGCAGACACCGCGTTACTTGGCGTCTGATCAGTATCCAAACAGTTTGCAAAGTAGTCTTTTGGCACCGTTGGCAGAGAAAGAGTTAAACGGGAAACAATAACGTAGTATCCTACTATATACATGTACCTGGTTATCGGACACTGAATCTCTCATAACTTCCGGTGACTGATAGGCGGCGGTACTCGAGTAGTAATCACTGTTGAACACAGACTTATCAAACGATTCCATGTACTCTTCCAGAGAGCCCTCGCTGTCATACACAGGTGCTCGAAAATCCGTGGAATCCCAGATAGAGAAGCCTCGCCCACCAAACGCTGTCAGTTCCATGTACTTTTGATTAAACGAATTCTTCCCATCTATACTGCTGACCTCTAGTCTCCCTGAAGAGTAAACGATAGAAACAGTTATTCAGTTTACCAATTGCCACATAGCCTCTGACTAGTTCTAGATACTGGTGACAAACCAAAAGCAGGTTGAAGGAACGCAGAATACTAGGAAATAAAATCTATGTCTAAGGTACATATTCCTTACCGTACAAAGTGGAAGTATTTTCTTCATTTGACGTATAAGTTAAAGGCGTAAAATGATGTATTCATGGAGTTATTAGTGTTCAAGTCATTGACCACTGAAAGCTGACATTGGCAATTCTACTATACAAAATTGTATAGTTCAGTTTTCAACATTTAGGGTTTTCTTGCAATTAAATACAAAATGACAAACACTGTAGACCCTAATTTAATGTCCTTTATGAGTCCCCTGATCTGCGTACTCATCGTCTGCATGGGGAATATTACTCTACAGAGACACAATGTATGCATACATGAAAAACACTAATATATATGCCTGACTATAGGTTTGAAAGGGTCATTCAAATATCCCCTGTTGTATACATGTACAGTGGAGAAAACGTTATTCTTTCCCGATTAAACGAAACGAAACGTAAACGCAAAACACTAAAACGTAGAACAGTGCAACTTTTGGACATTCTGATAATTCATGTTTATCTTGGTGGCAAATAGTTAGGAGCCTGATCAGACGCCGGGTTACCCGGCGTCTGATCTGGCTCCAAACTGTTTGCAATAGAAATAATAGTTTTAGCATAAACGCGTTTATTGGGAAAGAATAACGTTTTCTCAACTGTACCATGAGTGCAATGACATGAGAGTTGTTCGACAAGTATTTTATTTATGTTTATGGTGATCTGAATAACAGTTTCTTACAATGTAAGCGCATTTTCAATCTTGACAATTATTGAAAACAATGAAGACCTGGAGCAGATACATTGTACCTCCGTATGCACTATTTCTGATATAGGGTCTGTCTGCCACGACTCTGGGCTCTTTGCTTTGGTATAATTTCTTTACTTTATTATCCGTAACAATGTAACAATTCTGTAATTTCAATCAATGATGAACAATAAAAATAGACGTTTTTAATCTGATTGGGAAACGGTCTGGAACCTTATCAGACGCGTCACTTGGCGTCAGATAGTGTTTCAACTTGTTAGCATGAACAATACTACTATAAAACAAACGCGGCATTGGAAAATACATGTAAGAACGCACCTACCTACTACCTCAACACAGGCATGACTGTATTGCATATTGTCTTGTGCTGATATGTTAAGCACTGCATTTTATGTCTACACATTAGCGTGCAGATAGTTTATAAAATAATCCGGTACAGTGAAACTTATCACAGCGTGACAAAACAAAGTTACATTTGTGATGTTTAGTATGGAAGCCGTTAACAATCAGTTGAAATAAATGCATGACGTTGATTTAGGGACTTTCAGCCTAACTTGAAAGTTTGCGCAGCCGCCTGATGTACATACGATAGCAGTCCTTTTGTATACATGTAGCTGTTTTAGAACGGATTTAAATGTACTATTGACATACAAATGATGAAATAACATGTATCGATCATGTCTGGTGAAAACCAGATTTACTGCATTGCAATTTCGTGTATACAAAACCTAGTACGGCCAAGCTTTATGACTTATCAAAGTACACTGTTTAACAAGTACTAGCATAATGCTGTAAATGTTGATGAATGTAATGCATAGAGAATATTACATGAGTGAGCATTAATTACCTCTTTTAATAAAAGAGTTGACTAAAATAATACGACGCGAGCCACGGCGAGCGTCACATTTATTTGAGTCAACGAGTTTATTAAAACTGATAAGTAATGAGCACACACGTTAGATTCTATTTATCACAATCATAAAGATTTTAAAAACCTCTTTAGCCGTATTTTATAGTCCCTCCGCTTGAAAATTTCCACCATAACGTGATGCTGTTTTTTAACGTCATCACAAATGACGTCATTTGATGGCCCGCGTCATGCATTGTCATGGCAGTGAAGCAATAAGCTCATGGTATAAGCCAGTGAGACAGTGCTATGTAGTTGACAAACTGTTCATTATTTATCAACAAACGCGTTTCAGCTGAACACGATATTAATCTTTGAAAAAAGCTTGAAGCAACATCAGATGCAGAGTAACTCGACATCTAATCATGTGCGCATCTGTTTGCGACTCTAATTTGAATAGATTAACACCATTTTGGAAAATCTGGATTTTTTTTCGCAATTTATACCATTGATTTTACGTGCAGATTCGTTCAAACAGGGAAGAATAGCATCTTCAGTGTGTAACATACCTAGTAGTTCGTCATTTGCTGCATTAGTCTGCAGTGTTGACTGGGAAACGTCGATGGAAGTACCTGTAGAAACATTAAACACATTAGGTTCGCAATTTAACCCTTTCAACCCTAAATTTCTCTTGTGGGTATTTCGTTATCCTTTTGAACTCTTCTTGTACACAGGTTTAGAATCAGTCTATATACTGTTTAATGTTTGATATGACAGCAAAAACGAATAAAAAATACATGTATCAAACAGTACAAACCCTGATCAGAGGGCTCCTATAGGAGCCCTCTGATCAGGGTCTGCACTGTCTGCATATGTTATCAGTGATCTCTAAAAAGGGCTGTAGGGTTGAAAGGGTTCATAATTGAGCCATGCCATGACAAAACCTTAAACACCGTTGTAATCACAGACTGTGAAGTGGAGTTCTGTGAAGTGGAGTTACGTCTACACTACCAAATACCGTATTTATTTCATGGAAATATGTAGCTACATAGAGTACGTTAGATGCTAGGAGAGTGAAAAACGGTGTAGAACCTGATCAGCCGCCGCGTAATATTTTTGCGATGCAATAAGTCAGGTTTCCTCATAGCACAGCTCAATTATTTTAATCTCAACCTCTCAAAATGTTAATCGATGTGAAGGATAGTTGACAGTTTAAAGAAACACGAAAGTAAATCAGGAAGCTTATTATTTTGCTTTATATTTCCGAATTACATTTTCTTATTTCAAGCAACAATCTTTCAAAACATGGCTTGGTTTGGTTACCTGGCGTCTGCTTCGACTACTAACTGTTTGAAATGGACGTACAGTCGAACTTCGATATCTCGAACTCGCTTTATTCGAAATATCCGATTTGTCGACACATGAATTGCATTATTTCATGCTCGGTTAAATCCAACATATCCGTATTTCAAAGTTAAAACGTGGCTTAGCCACGTTTTAACTTTGAAATACGGGTATGTTCGACCTAACCGAGATCGAAATATCGAAGTTCTACTGTAATTGATTAAGCATCAACGGATACTTTGAAAGCAAGAACCTCCTTTTCATTGAAGCACATGCTAGAATCAAAATATTTCATACTGAGAGCTCTGCCGCTGGTAGCATCTGTCCAGTCAAAACCATGCTCAGCTCTGGTGTAGAGTTTCTTGGACCCCTCGTCGGCCGTGAATAGGAACGTTTTGCTACCAACGTCCATGGCTTTGATGACGGATGGTTGTCTCAGAGACTTCAGACCGGGGTACATTCGTCTGTGTACTCCTACATGTTTAAAGGGGACATTTGAAACCATCATCAACTGTAGCTTCAGTGGAGAAGACGTCATTCTTTTCCATAAACGAAGCGCAATAAATTTTAGAAAACGACAGTTTCATTACTTTTCACGAACACTTATTTTAATCTGTATGCCGCGGTCTTATCCTACTTAAGAATTTAGCAAATAGCGTTACTGTGGAGTAAATATAATCTTACAAAACACCAACTTACTAAGAATATGATCCGGAGCAATGCTTGGATCCCGATCAGATGTCAAATTACTGAGTGTCTGCTTTGCATAAATGTTTGGATCCAGATCAGATGCTGAGTTACTATGAACATGCGGAATTTAAAATAGCACGTGTGACATGCATGTTAGCTACATGTACACATATCACAGGACAGGCCGCTTAGAGTGTTGCGTGACAAACCGGATATGGGGTTATAAAACTGCGGCTTATCAAAGTAAATATCCTAATTGGGGTTGATTGAAATATCATTCAAACAAACCAAATCACATATGCCAGTATGTGTCAGTTATCATACTGTCTCATCAAATAAAAAAAATATCTGTATAGTTCGAATACGGATCTCATCTAGATCCAAACTGTAAAAATGAAATGAAAAACGTATGCTTCATTCTTAGCTGTAAAATATACGAACCGAACTACTCGGCGTCCCATCTACATCCAAATCGCTATTGTTAAACTATTATGAAAAGTAATTTGGTTTATTCAAAGCTGTCAGTTTGGATCCTGATGCTATGCCGACCTATACAGCCAGGCGTCTGATCTGAATTCAACCCGTTTGCATAGAAATCAACACGGAAGGAATCATTTTAATAAATATCATACAGAAAGAATCTCGTTGAGACGCCGAGTCACTCAGCATTATGATCGAGATCCAAAACTGTCTGAATTTATATAACTTCTATAAGCGAAACCAGTAAATAGATCCTGATAAGAGGCGTCTAATCTACAGAAAATGTTTTCAAAAATCGCATTACAAAATGAGTTTTATAACGAAAATGCATTTGTGTAGATCAATAAGATCCGAAATTTCCGCGTGAAACGGAAAACTGACGCACCAATCGCAACATCTCGGGTATAATCGTTTATTAACGCGTTTAAAGGCGATAAAATCGTTAGGCGTTAATCGTTCGTTAACCGTTCACTATGCGTTTCTTACGCATATATTAACGCGTAAATGGGTAGGAATAGCGTATTTACCACTGTAATATATCGCGAACAATGTAAAGGCATGCCATAATGTATGAGCTTATATCAGGGATATGTGTTTCTTTCTCGTTTAAAATGAATTGCAAATGAAATGCAATCGAATGTAGGTAAGTTTTGTAAAGTGCCAAAAGTATCTAAATCTGAGTGACAAACAGTTTGGAGCCTGATCAGACGCCGAGTTACTCAGTGTCGGATCTGGCTTCAAACTAGTTGCAGTGCATAATATTGGTATAACGCAAAGGCCTGTACCGATACAGATTTATATACCAACTGCCCCCTCCCCCCTGCTTTTCGAACCATACATGTACCTCCATCTCGGTCACTTGTATCTATGCCAGCCTGTGACCAGTCCTTCAATGGCAGTGGGTAAACATTTGACACAACAGCACTCCTCATGTCGATCTCGGCGATAGCGTTATTTTCCTGAATCAGAGGGGAAAATTGCAGGTGCAATGCTCGTATCGTTCACGATTAGATTTGGTACAACCAGTCCAAAACTGATATATTGAAACCCTGTTTTAGGATATTGTATGCCTCAACACCCTTCATCACTTAGTCGGGGCATATTCTTTTTTGCCCTGTATGTTTGTCTTTCTGTCTGTCAGTTTGTATGTATGTCAGTCCGTCTGTCCACAATTTTAACGTTTGCCATACCTTTAGAACCACGTGTGATTAAACAATGTACCTGTAAAAGTCCAATTGCCACATGTAAATAGTGAATAACCAGGTCAGAGGGCCCCTCAGCCCAATTATCAAGGTAATCAGGGTTAAACTTTGTAAAATATTTTGATATTAATTAGACGCTGAGAGTCTACATGCATTATTATGCATTATTATGCAATACAGTGGGGAGGTTTAACACATACCGGAAGTGTCACCCATGCTTTTCTGTAATTGGCAGAGATCGCCACGTACTCTGGTTCTGCGTCTTGGGAAAATTTTGTCAATGTGGCTAGCTTAGACGTTGGAATAAACAATGACGGCACTCTGATATTAGCACTGAAATGGGCAGAAAGAAAACGTTATTCATTAACCTTTGTCTGATCAGACCTCAAGTTGCTTACAGGGGAGGATCTTAAATAAGTAAACGTTCGGTTTAATCTTCATTTTGATATTAATCCTTTCATGATCAAATAATTTGGGAGCGTTTACCCCTTCACTGCTTTATTGTCGTCTGCTTCTTTATTGCTGTCTGCAAGGCACGTTTCAAAGTTAGACTTAAGGTTGTATGACTTGAAAAATATCGATAAGAGTGTCGAACAGTCTGGGAACTGATCAGACGCGGCGTTACGCGGCTTCTAATCTGAACCCAAGCTGTGTTATTGGTTTAGTAAAATCCCGTGAACAAGGGAAGCATAATACAGACGAATAAACAACCCAGCCTGGTAGAATTTGCAAGCTGTGTTTTAAAACCTATAAAATTAGTGCGACATACTTGTAGCTAGGCTGACCCATGTCGAAAGCCTGGAAGTCAACACGTCTAACTGATGGGTTACCAGTTTGTTCCCCATGAATGATTGACACGGTGCCTTCAGGGTCCTTGTAACGACCTGCCTCGTCCTTGCCTGCCTCGCCTTCGTTTGGAACAAGCAGGGAACCACAGTCATCTGTGTACTTTAGGTTCGACGGATGTGGTCCGACTGTTTGGTACAGAATGGTTCATTGCAGTTTTAAACATTGCCGAGATGGACGCGCGTTACGACCATTTAAATTGTCTTAAACATTTACGCCCTAGACCGCCTTTACTCACTTATTGTGCTAGTAGCAAAGACGATGTTGTTTCCAGCATAAACTAAACTAACCCATTACCCCATAATACACATTTCTACTCCTTTGATTTATTCCTACACTAAAGAAAATAGTTCCACTTTATACATTCATGAATACGTATCATTTGAAATAGTTTCTGTATTCTAGCAGATGGTAGCTTAGAACAGGCTGAAAGTAAAGCAGAATGCACCTTAAGGCGCATTCTGCTTTACTTTCAACCTATTTTAAGTGTTCATATACCTTTAAAACTATAACCAGGCTATGGGGTAATGGGCTAAACGAATACCCAATTCAAAAAAATGTAGAAAAAGACATTGTTAGACATTTTTAGACAATTGCCCATGAATGATTGACACGGTGCCTTCAGGGTCCTTGTAACGGCCTGCCTCGTCCTTGCCTGCCTCGCCTTCGTTTGGAACAAGCAGGGAAGCACAGTCGCCGGTGTACTTTAGGTTCGACGGATGTGGTCCAACTGTTTGGTACAGAATGGTTCATTACAGTTTTAAACATTGCAGAGATGGGCGCGCGTTAGGACCAGTTTAAATTGTCTTGAACATTTACATCATAGTGTTGTTTCCAGCATAAACTAAACTAACCCATTACCCCATAATACACATTTTTACTCCTTTGATTTATTCCTACACTAAAGAAAACAGTTCCACTATATTCATTCATGAATACGTAGCATTTGAAATATTTCCTGTATTCTAGCAGATGGTAGCTTAGAACAGGCTGAAAGTAAAGCAGAATGCACCTTAAGGCGCATTCTGCTTTACTTTTAACCTATTTTAAGTGTTCATATACCTTTAAAACTATAACCAGGCTATGGGGTAATGGGCTAAACGAATACCCAATTCAATAAAATGTAGAAACAGACAATGTTATACATTTTTAGACAACTGCCCATGAATGATTGACACGGTGCCTTCAGGGTCCTTGTAACGGCCTGCCTCGTCCTTGCCTGCCTCGCCTTCGTTTGGAACTAGCAGGGAAGCACAGTCATCTGTGTACTTTAGGTTCGACGGATGTGGTCCAACTGTTTGGTACAGAATGGTCCATTGCAGTTTTAAACATTGCCGAGATGGACGCGCGTTACGACCATTTAAATTGTCTTAAACATTTACGCCCTAGACCGCCTTTACTCACTTATTGTGTAAGTGGCAAAGACGATGTTGTTTCCAGCATAAACTAAACTAACCCATTACCCCATACATACACATTTCACTCCTTTGATTTATTCCTACACTAAAGAAAACAGTTCCACTATATACATTCATGAATATGTAGCATTTGAAATATTTTCTGTATTCTAGCAGATGGTAGCTTAGAACAGGCTGAAAGTAAAGCAGAATGCACCTTAAGGCGCATTCTGCTTTATTTTCAGCCTGTTTTAAGTGTTCATATGCCTTTAAAACTATAACCAGGCCATGGGGTAATGGGCTAAACGAATACCCAATTCAATAGAATGTGGACAAAGACAATATTAGACATTTTAGACAATTATAACGACTAACATCTGTCTAACTTACAAACAATTTTGAACATGATCATACCTTTGTTGCACAATAATACCGTCTTCATCACTGATTACTTTTACATATACAATAAAATATATCTGTATTATGCTAAGAAAGGGATCTTTACTCACCAGAATGTTTAGTCAAAATGCAGCTGGTTGCGTTTAAGGAATCTTTATTTAAAGTGTGAAAACTATCTAACAGATCCGTCGATAGAGAAATGTAAAATATACCCAATGTCGGAAAGTATTGTTTTGCAATTCCTTTACAAAGAGTCAGTGTCAAACAACGGTCAATAATTTTGATTGCCATTATAAATAAATGTGGTCATATAAACTTGATATAAAACTGAATATATATATTATTGCTGAAATGTAAATGTATTTATATTCCTGCAATACGAATGTTTATTTTTCTGCTACAATATAAAGGAATAATGTACTTAATTTGATAACCGATTATCTCACCTAATAAAAATCATGTTCCTTTTTATATGTTTATATGTTGTTGATTTTGGCCGGTGGCCATATATCAAATAAACTTTGTCATTGTCATTACATGTACATGTACATGCACTTGTCCACATGTCAGCTAACTAGTTAATTGTATCTGAATGTTAAATAGTAGCTTAACATACCATTTAAGGTACTATCTACATTACTGTCATTCTCAGTACGTATCACATACATATTTGGTATGCATATTTAAACAGACGCCATTCTTTCCCATTTATACGAAAAGCAAAAGCTATGCAATAGCATGTAGAAAAATATTTTTGAAACATTATTGCGATTCCTATCATATATTCAAACAATGTGGAGCCTGATCAGTCGCCAATTCACTGATCTATCTCCGAACGCTGTGCAGTGCCTTTCTAGTATAGATAATGTCTTTCACTCGGTCAATGCTGTTTATTTTCGGTATGAGAAACAACTGGCCACCACGCATTGTACGATAACGTTGTCATTAATAAACAAAGAATGATATGAAGTCAGCAATGTACCTGTTATGTATCCATCGAGGGTGATATCGGTTTCGCCTGAGCCTTTGATGAACGTCTTGTAGAAGCGCACATGTCCTTCGTTGACGTCTGTTTGAGACTCTAGGCCCACGGCTATTTCATTACCACATACAGCAATAGATTTAGGTACACCTTCCCCCACCGTAAACTGGTGAGTAAACAGTCTCTGAGGATTTGCCGGGTCTGCTATATCAATGCCGTGTAACAGGTGAGGTGTTGATCCTGTTGCAAGTGAATAAAAAAAGTATGACATGGAAAATCATATTATGCGTTCCCAATGGGAGCGTTTACGCTAACACTATTATTTCCTTGCAAACAGTTTGGAGCAAGAGCAATCACCGGGTTTCCGGCCTCTTTACTCCAAACTATTTGCCACTCAGATAAAGATTAATCGTCACATATTTCAAACATTGGACTTTTTTAAGAACTTCATGTTATTGCAATGCGTTTGCATTTCGTGTTCGTTTAGGCCGGGATGTATAACGTCTCCATTACTCTTTCTCTATTACATTAAACGCAAAGCAAACTCAATATATTTAAATACATGTACGTATAACATTTTAGAGAATAGTGAAAATATTGACGGTGTAGTAGAAACTATTTGGATTATATCTAGGAGCTCGGTTCAACATGGCTTTATTCGGCGTCCTATAGACTCCAAACTAGAGGTTTATTCGTTTAAAAGATATTGGGGTTTACTCATCGGTTTTGTAATAAAATTAACATTTTCTTGGTAATGGTTCGCCGTCAATTAAAACAATTAAATCAATATATCGGTCTGTTGTTATGCAAATTGTATCTTAGCTAGGCGTTGCTGTCGTATCCGACTGATAAGAGTAGTGGACAGTATAAGAGTGGTTTAGCATATATATGTGAGTTATCTAATTACCTCCCTTTAATACAATATTGCATCAACTGTGTATGCGACCGATACAGCCACTCTCGTATGCAGTGTATGCACATAGCATATGTTTGGTGAAAGCCCATAACAGGAACCTACATAGTAACTATAATTGGTTAGATGCAATTTCCTATGGTCGATTCGGAGTTTTAGGGATCAAGTGAATATAAATAACTGGTGGTTAACCAATTCCATTGAAATGCATAGCTACCAATATGTTGTTATGCAAAGTGTGTCTTAACTAAGCGCTGTTGCCGTATCCGACTGATCAGGATAGTGGACTGTATAAGAGTGGTTTACTGCACACATATGAATTATCTAATTGCCTCTCTTTAATATACATTGTACACTATTTTCCATTAACTGTGTTTAGTACCGATACATCCATTCTCGTATGTAGTGTATGCATATAGCATACGTTAGGTGAAAGCCCATAACAGGGATCCTACATAGTGACTATAATTTGTTAGATGCAATTTCTCCTGTTCGGTTCGGAGTGTTAGGGCATCCAGTGTATATACGTTAAATAACTGGTGGTGAGCCAATATTTTTAATCCGGCGTCTGACCAAATCCAAATTGTTTGCCACTCAGATTAAAATAGATAGTAACAACTGTCAACAAGTTGTCTTTAATACATGTGTGTGCATTATATTTGCGTTTAACCCTTTCCCTTATACAAGCGACTTTTAGCACATGCATTTTATTCATCCGCTGAAGAAAATAGTTCCAAATTATACCGTAATTAATATGTGTCATATTTTATACTTTCCTTACTCTATCAGATAATAGCTTAAAGCAGGCTGAAAGTAAAGCAGAATGTGCCATATGGCGCATTCTACTTTACTTTCAACCTGCTTTAAGTAGCCACATATTTTCAAAACTAGAAACAGGCTATCTGGTAAAGGTTTAAAAGGGAAAGAGTAACGTCTTCTCCACTGTAATGTACTCAAATACATACCTATCACGTAAACAATATTGTGGACAAAGTCGTAGGCACCAGCCACGGCCGCCTTCTTATTAAGACCTTGGTATGAGAAGACACCTTTGGACAGGTAGGTGGGAATTTGTATATAAGAAAGCTGCTTCAGTTGGTAATAGGACAGAGCCACGTGGAGACAAAGTGCCGTGCATATCAGTCGCAGTACCCACATTGTCATATCGGTTAGCTGGAAAATAAATAGATTAGTATGTAAAGCACTATTAAACTATTTATAATAACACCTGTGGCCTGGTTACCATATGACCAACAAATGTCGTACAGTAAAACCTCTGTTCTACGACCACGCACTGTGTTAATTAGCAGATACAGTGGAGAATGTGTTATTCTTTCCCAATAAACGCGTTTACGCTAAAACTATTATTTGCAGTGCAAACAGTTTGGAGCCAGATCAGACGCCGGGTAACCCGGCGTCTGATCAGGCTCCAAACTGTTTGCCACCAAGATAAACATGAAATGTCAGAATTGTCCAAAAGTTGTACTTTTCTACGTGTTAGCGCTTTGCGTTTGCGTACATTTGCGTTTAAACGGGAAAGAATAACAGATTCTCCACTGTATGTAAAGCAGATGCCTGCTTAAAGCAAGGTGAACCGATATCAGAAAGCTCTTTTTGTTTTACCTTTACCTTGCATTAAGCTGTCATCTGTATTCTATTAAATCAATTACAGTACTGAACCTTATTAAATTAACAATTTTTGCGATTCGCTTGCAATTCGATGGCAATTCGCTTGCAATTCAAAATAGTAACTTTACCCTCGGGTAAGTTTTCTTGAATGGTGTATCTCACAAATGTTCACAAAGTTGCCTTCGTTAATTTTTTCGATTCCATTTTTGTCACAACCGCTTCGGAAAATTCGCGCAAAAATATTCAAGCGTAGGATTTGTCTTTTGAAGCGCCCGATTCGATGGCAATTCGATGGCAATTCGATGACAATTCGCTTGCGATTATCAATTTAATTTAATAATGTTCAGTACTGTCTGGTAGTTGTAATAAAGAGGTTTCACTATATATATGACATTTGTCGTCGTTTGCAACCTTTCCCAAGAACGCTAAGAAGTAACAGCTGCAAAGTGTTACCTCCCACCACGATATTCAATATAACCAAATAATGTTAAAATTGTATCAACAATGTAGGCTATAAACAGACGCCGCTTTTGGACCAGATGTCTGATCAGTTTCGTAAATCGATTGAGTGTCAGTTTGACGTATAGTATGTATCTTAACGGCTTGCACTGGCTAATATACTCAATTCCAAAAGAAACTATGTATTTTAAATTTTAAACATTTTAACATCTAGAATACCAGGTAATCTACGTTCCTGAGAATACGTATCAGCGGTTGCAATTTCGATGTATTGTTCTATCTTACCGTTTCTTTAAGGTCCCAAGTGATCTCGGACGGTTATCTGTCGTGCGGTGGACGACGGGACTCCAACTAAGCCCGTTACACAACTCCAGTCACTGAGGGTCAAGAATGATTGTCGAAGAAATACAGTAAAAATTCTTTATAACGACCACTTAGTTGTGTAAATTATCCGATGTTTGATGCATGTGACTGCTTAAAACAAGGTGAACGTAAAACAGAAAGTCCCCCATGGATATTTGTTTTACGTACACTTTGTTTCAAGCTGTCACCTGTCGTTTATGCAGTCAATTAGCTTTCTTTTCAATGATCATGATAGAGAGAGGGTACTGTATACTGCCAACCGAGCATTAAGTGACATCTAGATAAAATACTACTGATCAATCATTATATTTGGTATTGTTTCATGTAGAAAAAATATAATACAGAGAGCTTCCATAGGGCTTTTGTGCATTATGTTTGTCCTGTTATCAACATTTGCCTGTACTTAGAGATCTTCATGTTACTTTAAACTGACGGTCCCGAAATGTAGTGTTGGTTTTATGTAATTGTGTCCAGTACATGATGACCAAAATCTGTTATCATCGAAGTATTTGATTATACAATGACTGAGTAAGAGCCCTTTGTCCACCAGTATTGCTGTGCATGTTTTGGTAAAGTGGAAAATACTTTATTCCTTCTCTTTTAAACGAATCTAAACGCAAATGCGATGCAATTAAAAGTAGGAAATGGCAGCTTTTTGAAAATGTTTACTATTATGTTTTCTTTGAGTGCCAAGTCGTTTAGAGAACCATCGGACGTAAAGTTTCACCAGGGTCAATGTTATAGAATATTTCAAATAAGTCTGAGATCATTCTCAAGCATTTTTATCCAAATGCTCGAGAAAGATCTCAGACTCGAATGACACATCTTATAACATCGGACCCTGCTGGCGTTAAATATTGCTCGACATTGTTTGTAACGGAAAAAGTAAAACATAAACGCATGTATCAAGACACTATAACGCCATCTACACTGTCTTAAAATCAAGCCAACTGAAACGGATTTTGGCATATATGACCGACCAAAATTAGGGAAAAGCGTTCTTAATCCAATATCCCATAGCCTGTTTCTAGGTTTGAAGACAGCTGATCACTAAGTTGGGATTATGCTTTACGCACAGCCTACTTTAAGCCACTCCCCGCTAGGATATATAATACATGTCTGTAGAAAAAATGTGTTTAGACAAAATTATTACTTTTTATTATTCCAGATCTATATCAATATGAAAATAGTACATATTCATGACTGTATAAAGAGGAACAAACTTCTTCAGAGAAGGAATAAATCGAACGAATAAACAAAAGGCGTATTTTATTTAGGAAGTAATGGGTTAAATTCAGTCATGGCTACTTAATTCAAGACAAACATAAACTTCTTTCCATACTTGCATTTGCCAAGATTAGATGTCTTTATTCTGCATTCAGATGGCACATTCATTTACATCTTTTCCATTGCATTTACCTTTTCGTCACCATTATGACTGAAAGAAAAGTCTAACACAGTCGCCTGCTTAAGTTTGTCATCTGATTTGATTAATAAAGTTTAGAATTTTGAGCGTTTTTAATCTAAAAAACAATTACAGAGTGTCAAACAGTGTGGATCCTGATCAGATGCCGCGTGACGCGGCATCTGATCTGGATCTACAATGTTTGCATATGTTAGTAATATAGAGCCTGGAAGTAAAAGGGTTACCGACGGAAAGGAACAGTTATTGATGTTGTTGCAAACAGTAGGAAGTCTGCAATAGGATGTAAGCCGTGCAAGTTTAGTTTTGTCTACTGCCTTAAACGCCAATTACATGTACAGTGGAGAATCTGTTATTCTTTCCCAATAAACGCGTTTACGCTAAAACTATTATTTGCATTGCAAACAGTTTGGAGCCAAATCAGACACCGGGTAACCCGGCGTCTGATCAGGATCCAAACTGTTTGCCACAATGATAAACATGAAATATCAGAATTGTCCAAAAGTTGTTATTTTCTACGTTTTAGTGATTTGCGTTTGCGTACGTTTGCGTTTAAACGGGAAAGAATAACAGATTCTCCACTGTACAACGTTATTCAGTGTTTTCGTTACACGTGTAGCAGGATACAGTTGGGCCCCGCGTACGGTCTAGCTACAAACCTGTCTGCGAAGAAAATTCTTATTCAAGCAAAAACGCGTTTATTAGGCAATAATAACTTTTATTCCCTGCAGATTTATAACTATTCTTATATGCAACATAACCGTTTTTACTGCATTGTCATCCAGCTCATTCAGTCGTAAAAATAATATAGATATAGTATGCGACGGTGTAAAAAGGTTTTATTGTAGAGCAACTTCCAATTTCGGAATATTAATTACCAACTTTGGATTTTAATTCACTGGTTATTTCATTTAGTCCATGTAACGCTGTTTGATGCTAAGTCAAAAAGGAGAGCGTATGCACGCTTAAGCTTATAATTATAACAGCAATTGCAGGCAAAACAAACATGAGAAGACGATAGGCAATTTATCATTCTGCAAGAGGAATACTAACACATTATCATCCACACCAAAGACCCTTAGCATACAGAATAGACCCAGATGAGATGCTTAAATTTGCAGCATCTCGTTATTGTTTTGGTGCTTTTATTTCAATTTTAGATGATGTGCTGTATGGACCAGCGCGATGTCCTTTTTAGATCAACCATATACATGTACGATCTACAGTGGAGAATCTGTTATTATTTCCCACTAAACGCGTTTACGCTAAATCTATTATTTACAATACAAACAGTTTGGAGCCAGATCAGACGCCGGGTAACCCGGCGTCTGATTAGGCTCCAAACTGTTTGCCACCATGATAAACATGAAATATCAGAATTGTCCAGAAGTTGTTCTTTTCTACGTTTTAGTGCTTTGCGTTTGCGTACGTTTGCGTTTAAACGGGAAAGAATAACAAATTCTCCACTGTATCTGTAAATGCAATCTTCCAGCAAGCACACAGGGAGAGTTAATTGCATATCCGGGCATAGCAGAGGAGGATACGTTTTTCTTTCCCGTTTAAAGAACAAACGTATTCTAATGTAAACGGAGTAAATGTCAATCTAAATTTCTAACTATTCATTTTCATAATACCCTCTCAAGTTTAACTCCGTCAAGGTTATATAGGGATCTGCCCGTACGTATGTGCGTGTATCTTGTGTATGTATGTAATGCGTTTTGTCTGGAGTATATTTCCTCTACCACTTTAGCTAGAGACACCGCTTTCGGTGTGTGAGTACATCTTGGGATGACAGTGTCGTATACTAATTTAAGGTCACTCTGACTTTGATCTTGACCTTTGACCTCAAGTTTAAGAAAAGTTTGTCCGGAGCATATCTTTATTAACTTATCAGCTAGGAATAGCAAATTTTGTGTGTGAGCACATCTTAGAATGGCGGAGTATCGAGTACAACCTTTAGGTCACTGTGGCCTTGACCATTTAGTCAATTGTATAGAAATCCTGCCCGGAGCATATAATCTGTACCTTATCAGCTAGGATAAGCACATTTAATGTGTGAGTACATTTTAGGATGTCGTAATATCTCGTATAAGTTACGTGTGATCTTCACCTTGACCTTGGACCGTGATTGTAAAAGAAAGCTTGTCCATGTACCTTATAATCTAAGCATAGCAAGTTTGGTGTGTGAGTACATCTGGGGATGTCAGAGTGTAGCGTACTACTTTAAGGTCACTGTGACCTTGACCTTTGACCTCAATTGTAAAGCAACGTGTGTGACTTTGACCTTTGCCTTGAAGAGTAAAAATTGCTGTTTGTCCTGAGCTTGTTTCCTTTAACTTCACACACATTTTCACAAAGATGGTCATATTTAGCATAAATAAACCTCGGCGAGGGTATTCGCATTGTCTGCCATGTCTCGTTTGAGTTGCAATACGTCGAGGCCTGGTCAAATGCCGCGTTACCCGGCGACTGATTTTGATCTAAAGTTTTAGCCGGGGAATACTCGTACAAAATTGGAAAGAACTACGTCTTCTCCACTGTAGAAATATAGAAAGGTTAAATGCTAGTATTCACTAAAATGGATGTGAGTTTCATTCGTATTGGAGCTACATGTAGATCATGTCCGTTGTTTATAAAGCGTTTTAAAGGAGTATGTGTTCGTGAGAAATTGAGAATTTTGCTAAAATCTTATCAATTAAAATATTAAGTCGGATCTTAGATTATCTCAATCTACTGATAGCAATTAAACCTTGGGCCCGTCTCACGAAACGTCGTACGACAAAAACGTATAATTAGACGGAGAAAAAAATAATACAGCCGAACTTCAATATCTCGAACTCGCTTAATTCGAAATATCCGATTTGTCGACACATGAATGGCATTATTTTATGCTCGGTTAAGTCGAATATACCCGTAGTTCATAGTTAAAACGTGGCTTAGCCACGTTTTAACTTTGAAATACGGATGTGTTCGACCAAACCGAGTTCGAGATATCGAAGTTCAACTGTAATTTGGAATTTTAGAATTTGACTTACGACAATATTCGTCGTACGACGTTCCGTATATAGGTCCCTGGTGTAGAGATAAACAGTGTTTGATCAAACACTTAACAGTCAGAGTGAAGTAAACTGTCAAGTTTTTCAAGACAATGTCGTGATCCCCATTTCATATTGCACGGTATTCCCTTTACTTTCTCTAACCCTTTACTTCTTTACCGAACTAAAGTACAGAACTAAAGTTATTTACAAACATTTTGGATCCACACAGGTTGATATTTATTACATTATTTCAGTCAAGTTACTTAACCCTTTACCTGATAGCCTATTTTTAGTACTTAAGATAGGTGACTACTTAAAGCAGGTTGAAAGTAAAGCAGAATGCGCCTTAGGGCGCATTCTGCATTACTTTCAGCCTGCTTTAAGCTATCAAGTGCTATAATATAGAAAATATTCCTTATAATACATATTCATTACTGATTAAATTAGAACTATTTTCTTCAGCGGATGAATAAATAATATCCGCTAAAAGGCGCTTCTATTGGGGAAAGGGTTAAGGTTTAATTTGAAGAAATAAAAACAATCTTTTAAAGCAGATGACGTCATAGCAGTTAATTGGTTAACCCTTTATGATCAAATTATTCGGGAGAGTTTTACCCCTTCATCGCTTTATTGTCGTCTCCTGCATTATTGTTGTCTAAAAGACACGTTTCAAAGTTAGATTTAAGGTTGTATGACGTAATAAATATCGCCAAGGGTGTCAAACAGTTTGGGTCCTGATTAGACGCCGCGTAACGCGGCGTCTAATCAGGACACAAACGGTTTGCAAACGCGCTTTAAAGCGTCATTGAGAGTGATAGGGTTAACTTGGAAAGAATAACGACTTATCAGGTGTAGAACTGTGGAGTGTTAGTGCCCATTTTGTAACACAACCTTGACATTAACTCTTTCCTCCCTAAAACTTTAAATGGACAATTCCAGTTTACATTTAAGTCTTGTCCATTTCTGACTTTAAAGGGTTGTTTTTGTCACTGTTTGGCATTATGACAAACAGTGAAGACCCTGATCAGAGGGCTCCTTTCGGAGCCCTCTGATCAGAGTCTTCACTGTTTGCACAGGACAAGTGTACTTTTCACATGTACACTGTTTGAGAAGGACGCCTATATGCGGGACTAGGGCCCAAAGGGTTAAGCACCTAAAAGTAATCATTTGACACAGGGTTGTTCAATATCATAACAGCCAAGCTTGTATCAAGCGATCACTCTAGGGTTAAAATATCTAAATCCGAGCAACTGGTTAGGCAAAACAAAGGTTGAAGTAGAAAGCTCCAATCGGAGCTTTCTGCTTTAACTTTATTCTGCATTAATCAGTCACATATCTTAAAAA
Organism: Gari tellinella; assembly: GCA_922989275.2. Taxonomy (NCBI): domain Eukaryota; kingdom Metazoa; phylum Mollusca; class Bivalvia; order Cardiida; family Psammobiidae; genus Gari; species Gari tellinella. Next base: position 39,920,855 of record OV277864.1, on the reverse strand, counting down.
CTGATGATTTTGTATATAACCATTTCGCTCTCAATGACGCTTAAAACGCGTTTGCAAATAGTTTGGATCCTGATCCGACGCCGCGTAACGCGGCGTCTGACCATGATCCAAACTGTTTGACACTCGAATCGATATGTTTTAAGTCATACTACTTTGAATCTTACTTTGAAACGATCTTGCAAACAACAAAACTGTAGAAGACGACAATGAAACGGTGAAGGGGTTAACTTCTCACGAAAGAGTTGGTAGTGAAACGGTTAATGTGTGGCTGTATCTCTAACTAGATGGTGAGAAAAAAGACTATCTGTTCAATATTTAATTATTTTCGGGTTCCCAATTTGTAATAACCTTCCGTGACTTGTCCAACCGTGGCACTTACCTGCCTATCTAGTCTTAATTGATTCATTAACCCTTTCACTGCCAAGTTTTATCGCCAGCTTTAACAATCTCAAAATTATCGTCTGTATTGATAGTGTCGTCTGAAATATTTTGATAAGTCAGATTTAGAACATTTTTGACTGAAGAAATATCGACACGAGTGTCAAACAATTTGTATTCTTGTCAGACGCCGCTTGATGCGGCATCTGATCAGGATCCAAGCTATGTGCAATGTCGCCTGACGGCGCCATTTGCAGTGAAATATTTAAAGTTCATGTTATTTTACAACTGTAGCGTGTTCAGTTACTACTTTTTGAGGTTTAGGTTTGCAGTTTGTGCCCCGTGTGCAGCGTGCAGAGTACAGTAGAGAAAGCGTACTCTTCGTTTGCGCTTTAACTTTTATTTTCATTACAAACAGTTTGGAACCAGATCAGGCGCCGGGTAAACCGGTGTTTGATCAGGCTCCAAACGGTTTTCCACTCAGATTAAAACTGGTAGTCAGAATTGTAAAAAAAGTTGTAATTTTCTATGTTTTATTGCAATGCGTTTTCATTTGAACGGAATAATAACGTTTTCTCAACTGTATTTCAGACCGGTAGCAAACTCGCAATCGATGGCCAACGACGGCCATCGATTTATTTGCTGAACTCATGGTGGTATAACACTTTATAGGAAAATTGAGTATGTTTGTATTTACCTTTTCGCAGCACGAAGCGACTACTGTCGACTTTGTAAAGAGTTTGGATACAGATCAAACGCCGCTTTATACGACGTCTGATCTAAATCCAAACTGTTTAGCAATAATTTCGACATGGCTTAAGTTCATGTTTTATTAAACCAATCTTTGGAACACAAGTATATATCCTCGATTCTCACTAGTCGGAAGCCTATCATGAGTCCGGAAGGATCACAAAAACGCTTGACACAGCGCGTGCGGTTTGCTTACGTCATCGCAAAAAGCGGTTCCGGTTAGGTATTAGATGCGGACAGATAATAGCCGAAAACAATTGCTAAAAAAACCTTGGAATTTTAGTGAAACTTTGAAGAAAATTATATATTCAAAAAATGAATACCAAAATTGACCACGTACCTAATTTTTTTAATGTCCCTTTGTAAAATGATTCCGAATAACATATTTTCCAATATAACTCTAAATGTTTACTACGTGTAACAAGTGTCTGGAAATTGAACTTTCATATGCAGTATAAATTTGACCCGGTTGTGTACAAGCGCCTTTGCTACCCGGATGATGACGTCAAACTTCCGACCTAGTAAGAATTCGCGGCGCTGCATTTACAGCCGAAGGTTAGTTTGAATAACTGGTATTTGTTTAACAATCAAGTTGTTAGATTACTTTAAATGTTATTTTCAGTTAGAAAACTGTTTTTTCTCCATATTCGTTCAATGTATCTCCCAGTTTCCATTTAAATTGATTACCTTTATAGTCCGTTTTTGCTAAGGGGTCTGGACAAACGAGTGAAGAGGATATGCCACAGTATTAAAAAAGGCAGTATTATCGCTATAAAAATGTAGAATCATACGATAAAACATGAATAGCCGGTTATCCGTTTAGCAGGAACAGACCAGATTTGTATTTGAAAAATTAAACTTCATCGAAAACATAACCTCACTTTTACATCGAATGGACAAATCCAGTTTCCAGTTAAATCACGTCCATTTTAGACTATTTAGAGTACATGTAGTTTTAAAAATAAATTTCAAAATGACAAAAATGTACATACTCTGATCATATGGCTAATTAGTGTCCTCTGATCAGGGTCTACACTTTTTGCATAGGACACGTTTACTTTTCAAATTTAAAATAATTGTAAAGGACGAGTAGGGTTGAATGGGTCAAACTGGGGCCCGTTTCATAAAACTTCGTACGACAAATGTTGTTGTAAGTCAGATTATAAAAGTCTCAATTATTTTTCATTTCTCCATCTAATCATGTTTTGTTACATGTACATTTTTGGAATGTCTTGAAAAATCAGAAATTAAATGTATTTTATTTATGCTTTTCGGTGGATTACCACGAAAAAGCAGTGGATGATCACTTGGTAATCCACTGCAGTGGATTATCACCAATCGCTTTTATTATGAATTTTCCCCGTAGGGCTCCCCAAGAATCGTAGTCAATCGTGTCTTATCGTTAAAATCCGGCAGTCCGATTTGTCGCGAACTACTCACCGGAAGAGCACGAATCCAAACTCGGGAGCAACGAAGTAATTCGGATGACGTCATTATACCGCCAACTGTCACGCCACATGTGTTCGACATAAAACGTGGGGCTCAACACGGGATAAATAATGTACGTTCGCTTTCAATTTTGAAACAATTTCGTTTAAAAAGTGGCTTTAAAGCATAAATAAATAGAATAACTGTGTTTTTTCAGTGTAAGATCGAATTTAATCCATTTCGTGAACATCAGACTGTTATATTTTCACTCGTGGCTTCGCCACTCGTGAAAATATAACGTCTGATGTTCACTCAATGGATTAAATTTCGATCTTACACTGAAAAAAACAGTTATCCTCTATTTAATGTTTTGACTTACGACCAATTTTGTCGTACATGAACGAAGTTTTATGAAACGGGCACCAGGACGGTGATAACGATCTCCCAACAGACAAGATTATGCTCAACATGAATGGAGATTTAACGCATTATACCATAAATACGCATTTTTATGCCTTGAATATATTCACCCATTGCAGAAAATAGCTCCAATTTATGCAGTCACGAAAATGTACATGTACCATAAGGAATATTTTCTATGGTTAAGCAGATGTTAGCTTGATGCAGGCTGAAAGAAAAGATAATGCGCCTTAAGGCGCATTCTGCTTTACTTTCAACCTGCCTTAAGTGTTCACATATCTTCAGTACTTGAAAAATGCTATGGGGTTGTGGGTTACAGTACACATGTTGCATACAGTCTGACCCAAAAATAGCATTATTTTAGTTTTCCCTCCGAAATAATTTGTGAATTTTCAAAAGTAATTATCCATTGACAGGAATATGAGATACTCGTACCACGAACTACCATCGCACACATGTACACGTGTATTTTATCCCGGGTTGTCTTGAGTTATTTCCTATTTACACGCAGTTTAAATTTGTTGTTGGCTTTTGCAAACAGTTTTTGTGATGATCAAACAATGAACTGATACTCATATTTGGTGGCTTCATCAGCAAACTTACGGACATACAAGTTGTGGACCATAAATAAGTTCCCACCCTGGAAATCTGCCATAAGTTTTTGATGTATTTGAGCTGTTTAAGGTAGAGGGAAATGTCGATTAACTTAACAGTCACTAAAGGTAAATATCTACCAAAAATGAATTAATTTCCGATTAGACAGAGAGGTGAAATTTTATTTACTTCTGATTTGATTTGGTTGCTTAGTAACTTAAGAACACTAGTGAAAATCAATGAATAGTGTTCTTAATAATGTTGCCATGGCAACGTGAATATCACATGGCACCAAGACGTGCTATCACTTTAAAGAGAAATAAGTAATGATTATTAATCAATGTCAACTGTTCAGCTAAATCAAAACTTCGTAAAATGACAGCTATGTAATAATGAAACTTAAGTTGTTGAAAATGCCATCTCCATTGCTTTCTATGTTAATCTTATGGAAAGCAATGGAGGTGGTATTTTCGACTTAAGTTTCATTATTACACATCTGTCATTTTACTAATACTTTATTTAGCTGAACAATTCCAAATGTTTAATACTTATTCATGATTTCTCTTTCAAATGGCCGCATGGCATGATGACATGTGATGTTCACGTTGCCATGGCAACAATATTAAGAACACTAGTCATGGATTTTCACTAGAGTTCTAAAGTTGCTAAGCAACCGAATCAAATCAGAAGTAAATAAAAGTTCTGTCCTTAAACAGTTCAAATGGAAAAAACTAATGGCAGATTTCCAGGGTGGGAACTTACTTATGGCCAACAACTGTAAAACTGTTAAGTTGGATTTTTTTTGGAGTCGACACATTAAGTAGGAACTCTTTGATGTAAAGTGTAACCTCCCTTCAACGGCCCTCCCAACAACGACTCCCTCCTTACACCGACCCCTGCAGCAGTTCCCTAAACAAGACTATTGTCTAACGCTTTTACTGTTGTTATTTCGCCTGCTTAAAGTTGTTGTCTGCTGTTTTTCTCAAAGTTACATATTGGATATTTTGACAGAACAAAACTTAATGACGAGTGACAAACAGCTTGAATCCAGATCAGACACCGCGTTACGCGGCGTCTGATCTGGATTCAAGCTATTTGCAAATGTAAACACATTTTCCTCCCTATAACGACTCCCTTCGACCAACGCACACAAATTTTGTCTCCCGTTGGATGTCGTTGTAGAGAGGGAGCGCTGTATTATAAATTTCTAACACACATGACATTTCATTTTTCTACCAGGTACCGATAAAATGTCACTATAACACTTTTCAGTAGCGTATCCTACCAACATATCTTACATATAAATCATACCAATCGGGATCCTTTTGGAACTCGGGATATACATAAATTATCGTTTTCGCTATTAAATATACTGTGTTTCAGTTTTTTAAGACATATTTGAACTACAAAACAAAAGATGAGACACTCTTTAACGCATTTATATAGCACAAACAGACATGGCATTTAATGATTCTACCAAGTCTGGATCAAAGAGAGTCACAAGAACCTTTTCAATCAGCTTAACCTTCCTCCGACCAACATAATATGTTGGTCGCAGGAATCTTTAGCTGCTTTATATTATCTTACATACAAATCTTACCGACAGGGGTCCTGTTGGACTTCGGGATATAAACGATATATTGTATCGTGTTGAATATTAAAAATACTTTGTTTTAGTTTCATAGAGATGATTAAGGTACAAAATGGTATCAAACACATAGTGCAGGCATTTATTTTGTAGTGACTTTGTAGAAATTAATTAAACATCATTACACCGAAATCACAAACTGCTGATATTTTGTCATTTTCCTTGACCTATATGTGTTACACTCTGTCTATTATCAACTTCAAATTACAGATTTGACACATATGCTCATTAACCCTTTACACAATAATAACCTGTGTCTAGATTTGAAGACAGGTGACCCTTTAAAGTAGGTTGAAAGTAAAGCAGAATGCGCCTTAAGGCGCATTCAGCTTTATTTTCAATCTGCTTTAAGCTACTATCTGCTATTATACAGGTAACCGTTACTATGGTACATGTTAATGACTGTATCAATTAGATTTATTTTCTTTGATGGATGAATAAATTAAATGCGCTAAATGGCGCTTCTATGATGCAATGGGTAAGCCTGTCAAAACACCGCTGACAGGTTACAAGAACTCCAGGAAAGCAATGGAGTGTTGTATTCCAATGTAACTATGAGCTGTTCGTGTATATAGAATCGTCGATAGGACGAGGGCAGATTGAAGATCATCTTTTTTCTGCTATTCTCAATAGTGGTATCGAGTTGGTCAATGGAAACTGATCAAACTAGGCCATCTTCACATGTTTAATAATTGCGTGTGCATTTTGTTTCGTATAAGTCTGAATGAATTACAGTGTAGGTTGTAACTGTACACAAAAATATGATATAAGCCAGCCTATTTTACTTTCATCTTGCTTCCACTGTTCATTGTTCGCAGTGCACGTTTATAGTGTATCAATGTTCTTTACCCCTTTTCTTTTTATGATCAGCAAGAGTGCAGTAACTGTATTGACTGAAGGATGGCGAATACTACAATTTCCCAAACATACTCTGTGCTCTTATGTAATGAAGATGACGCAATTTTATTCCGTTTTAACTAAATTAAATACAGACACAGTGTAGTAGAATATGACAAATTGACGGACGGTTGGATATGTTTTACGGCACTATGAGACTTAATATAGCGCCGATGATGACAACTGACAAGGTACCAACTATCGGAACAAATTGTTAAGACCATGTAACAGTTTGGAGTATTTTCAGACACTTGGTTCTTAACTGCTTGATATGGCTCCAGACAATGTGTAATTAACAACAATGTTTTAGCAAATATGCGATATTGGGACATACTATAAAACAACATTAAAAATCAAAGCAATCTGTACATGTTTTATTATTATAAACAATGACAAATAGAGACAAATATTTGATACAAGTAAGGTTGGTGTCTTCAACAAGGACAACAGTACCTTGTATATATTTTGTTTCTAAGATTTAGGTGGGAAAGGGATTGGAAACATTTATTGATACATGCAATTATCGATATACATTTAATTGACCATATTATCAAAAATGCACTTAACATATTCCATCATACATGTATCTTTCAGTGGAAAAGGCGGTAAACAATGTTACGCAGAAGCAAATGCTATATAACGAAGAAATAAATAGCTTTATACAATTACTCACAATTGGAGAATAATGGAGAAGCAAACAGTTTGCACACTGATCTAACGCCATATGACCTGACCCCGAGGTTATAAAACTTAAAATGAACTCTGTGCTCAAAACTCAGAATTTTTCTCAGCACATAAAACTTCTACAAACATTTTATTTTAAAACCAGTATTTTCATACATAATTATACTGTAATTATGTATCCAAATGAGGTTACACAAATTAAATAAAACGTGTTTTGTAAAAACTAGAGCCTGTTATCGAAACTGAGTTTTGAGCTTAGAGTTCGTTTTAAGTTTTATAACCTCGGGGCCTGGTGTCTGATCGAGGTCCAATTAATGTGTTTTAATACTACGGCTTTAATTGGGAAATACTAATATCTTGTCTGCTGTATCAATACCAATTTCAACGTGAAATGCGTGTACAGTAAAGTTATGCTTTTTCTAATACGAAATGAAATAATATTTCGGTTTCCAGGCAAGGAATACTTAAGGTACAATAAAATAAAGCAGAAACCTGCTGCTGGGGCTTTCTGCTTTACCTTATTCCTGCCTTAATGATTCCGTATATTACTATCGGCATTTGCCTATCAATTTAGCTCACGGAACGTCAAAACGGAAAAACATCCAGCTTATAATCATTTTGGAGTAGAAGACAATTTTCTTTCCCAAGAAACGCGTTTATATTCAAATTGATATGTCCAATGCAAACTGTTTGAAGTCAAGTCAGATACCGGGTAACCCACTATCAGACAAGGCTCAGATTTCATATTAATGGTCAACATTTTCAATAATTGTTAATTAACAATATTTTATTTCACTCTATTTGCGTGTCATTTCAATTAAAAAAGAAAACATATCGCCTTATCCGCTGTGGAGTCTTTGGTTTATGCAATGTTTTGAACATGACAAACAATGTGGATCCGGATTCGAGTGCTCTTGTTGGCCCCTTCTGATCTTGTTCTACACTGTTAGGACATACCAAGTACACTCATCATCGGTACACTGTCGGTAAAGGGTGCGTATACGTTGCACTACTTTACCAAAAGGATATCTAATCGATATAGCTGGGCCCTACTGCACATGCAGTGTACATGATTCTCTTGGTTAAAAAACAGGAACTCTACTTAGTCTAATAAACTCTAAGCAAATGTACAAAACCATAATATTATAATGAGAAAACAGGACACAGTGCAGACCTTGCCCAATCGACGCCTTAGAGACGACACGCCATTGTTTCACAATCATAAGCATCGATAGTGTTTGGTAGCCTGACCGTTTATCAATTACCCCATAATACACCTATCAACGCCTTTAATGTATTCCTCCTCTGTAGAAAAAGTATTTTTCGTCGATGGCCTGTTTCGGTGAGGGACCAATTTCGCTGCACATTCCCTCTACAAAGCTATATTATATTTGAAGAGCAAATGGACGCCATTACTTTTTGCAATCGACAAAGTAAAAACTACATGTCATCCCTGTCTAGAAAATTCCAACATGAAATGCAAACAGGCATTGTTTACTATACAGTAACACCACTCTATGACGACCACGAAATTGCGTTAAGTATTGCATGTAGGTGTAACGACAGGTGACTGCTTAAAGCAAGGTGACAGTAAAACAGAAAGCTCCTTAAGGAGCTTTCTGTTTTACAGTCACCTTGCTAAATGCTGTCACCTGTCTTTTATGCAATCAAATCGACTTCATTTTAGTGGTCGTAAGAGCGAGGTTTTACTGTAATAGATTTAGCATAACAATTGATACAATTTTCTGACGTTCGTTGCCATTTAGAAAAAGTTTATTTCAAAATATCACTTTTAACAATCGAATTCCACAGTTTTGTAGCGATAAGCACATTTTTGTTATCTGCTGTACCGACGTAACGTGTCATAAGTGGTCCCGATCATTTTGTTATATGTACAGTACTCTGTACATTAATTTTCGAATTGATACTGATATTTGTTTTTTCATTATTTAAGCGACCCTTTGTAGAAAAGGAGATGACGAAATTAGCCCTCATAACCGGATTCTAGTATTAAAGATAGGTAACCACTTAAAACAAGTTTAACCTAAAGCAGGATACACTTGAATCTTCTAGGATAAATAACACATTTCTTTTGTACATATTCAGGATTGTTAACAAGTGCACCTATCGTGGGTGGACCAGTGTCGGTGCACTTAACGTTCAAACTGATCGCGGTGATCACAAATCATGGAAACAATTATTCATACTTTGAAAATAGATATTTCTAATTAGTTCCGTTTCAATTTATTTTATATATATTCCATTTTTATCGCGGTCTTTGCCATTTTGATGACGTAGACTTTTTGTTATGTAAATTCTGTACCTGCCCTATTTTTGGTGCCGGTATGATAATGTCAGTTTGCAATATATTTTTAAAGACAACTCTTAGTAGTCAAACATGGACTTGAATTGATTAGAAACTCCTATTGGTCAACCTCCCCATACCACACAGACCTGTATAAATCTGCCTACATCATTTTAAAGAACAACCCAAACTACTTTAATTCCTTAATATCTAATAAAAAAGCTTAAAAATGGCGAATTAAAGCTTAAATAATGAAACAAACATTAAACAAATATTAAATTAAAATTAAATCTATGATGTGTTTCATTTCAAGGTGTGCAACTCGTACAAAACCTAAGACCGCTATACACAGTTACTTCTAGATATTATCCTTTTTCCCAATAGCCTGATCCTGGTTTTGAAGACAGGTATCCACTTAAAGCAGGTTGAAAGTAAAGCAGAGTGCGCCTTAAGGCGCATTCTGCTTTACTTTCAACCTGCTTTAAGCTACAATCTGCTAAAATATGGCAAACTTGTTTTTAAAATTGGTTGGGCGATGTTTTGAGAGATTTGGGTAGGTTTAGGGTCTTTAGACGGACCGCCCCTGTTGGTAGTTTTTCATTTCAATGTTCGATGAGATAAACACTGAATCCACTCACGCGTTTTAGTTTTCATTGCAAACAGTTTGGAGCCAGATCAAACGCCTGCAAATGTATCGCCTGATCAGACTGAAAATTGTTTGTTACTCAAAATAAAGAATATACTCAATACTTACATAATTTCTTCTATACATAATTGCATTGCGATTGGGTTTTGTTTTGTTTACCTGGGAAATTAAAATGCCCTCTGTACTTTAGAAGGACTTTACATACTATTCTCACTAATCTTACAACAGCCAATGGATAAGGTAATGAATTGCAAGCAAAATATATCTGTCGATCGAATCTATGATTCAATGGTAGAATACATAACTTCTACCACCAAAGTTTATTCATGAAATATAATAATACAAAGACACACAATAGTGTCAGTTTCATAGACATTTCTAAGCTAGGATAGGGCAATAAAATGCGCCATGGTAACCATCTAACAAATCATTTGAGCCGTGTCTTGACAGAACATGCCTTATTGCATTATAAACAGTGTAGACCAAGGCCAGCCGCCGCGTCAAAGACGCACCGGCTGGCCGTGATCTACACTGTTTGACACCCACAATATCTACAGCACTGTATTTAGAAATATTATCTACGATATTTGGCAGTGTAGATCAATCTCGTATGCTTGGCATGTGATGACAACGGTGCTTAGTCTGTAAAATGTTGCAAGGCAAAAAGGCAGGTTTTGTCATGGCACGGCTCATTTATAAGCAATGTACACTTGTCATATTATGCAAACAGTGCAGACCCTGCTCCTGTAGGATCTCTCTGATCACGGTTTGCACTGTATGTTATTTTGTAAATAATTGTATTGCAATATTATTGTAATATATTGTTATATATTAACTTCTTGATCAAGTATATTTACTTTTAGAAGTTTACACATATATACAAGAACTATACAGACAAAATCAGTACACGTACAAAGTGTAAAAAAGTGTTGGTCCCATCTATATTTTGTTACATTGACATATATTTGCATATCGTTCAGCCTATCATGAACAACTAACCAAACAAGGAGTATGTGAATCCTTACTGCTTTGTGCAGGATAACGTGAACCTAGAATGTTTAAACAGTATGTCTTAAATACAGGGCTCCCTCCCTACAATGTCCCTCTCAACCACGACTCCCTCCTAACAACGACCCTTGCCACAGTTCCCTAAAAACAATTATGTTTCACGCTTTTAGTGCTGCCATATCGTCTGCTTAAAATTGTCGTCTGCTGTTTATTCTCAAAGTTAAATATACGTGGATATTTTGATAGAATAAATATAATGACGAGTGAGAGACAGCTTGAATCCAGATCCGAATTCAAGCTGTTTGCAAATGTAAGTCAAATCTTAATACAGTGGAGAATTTGTTATTCTTTCCCGTTTAAACGCAAACGTACGCAAACGCAAAGCACTAAAACGTAGAAAAGAACAACTTTTGGACAATTCTGATAATTCTTGATTATTTTGGTGGCAAACAGTTTGGAGCCTGATCAGACGCCGGGTTACCCGGCGTCTGATCTGGCTCCAAACTGTTTGCACTGCAAATAATAGTTTTAGCGTAAACGCGTTTATTAGGAAAGAATAACGTTTTCTCCACTGTATCCCCTCCCTATAACGACTCTCTCCGAACAACACACACACTCTGTGTCTCCCATTGGGTGTCGTTGTAGAGAGGGAGCACTGTACCAATTATGAAACCTGTGTTGGGTATCGCTCTAAATATGTTTTGTTTTCTTTTGTCATAATTTTTGTGTGTGCATTAACCCTTAGCCCGCCAAATAAATTGTCGTCTGCTATATTTCTCGTCTGCTTCAAGTTTCAAAGTGCTTCAAAGTTACTCAAAATTGCTGAAAATGTTGTCCGAGTGTCAAACAGCTTGGATCCGGATGAGACGCCGAGTTACTCGGCGTCTCATCCGGATCCAAGCTGTTTGCATATGGAGCTATAGTCGTGAGTGGCAGGCTAAGGGTTAACTACAGGTTTTACACAAGTTTATAATCGTTTTACTTTATGCTATGCAGTAATGTACAGAATGTCGCTGAAATTACTATTGAAAAATTTACATATTATAAGTGTTAACCTTTTTTAAGGTAACGTTCAAACAAACTGTCATATACAGTGCTCCCTCTCTACAACAACACCCAACGGGAGACAATATCGTGTGTGTTTTTCAGAAGGAGATGTTAAAGGAAGGGAGAATCTAGATCCAAATTATTTGCATTGAACATAATTGTTTTTGCATAAAACACGTTAATTTGGGGAAAAACGTCGTCCACCCTGTACATATGTGTAGTAGATGGCATTCAACATTACAACTATGCAGTATACATTTAGCTAGGCATATCACAGGTGATGACAAATGCTATAATGCTGCATACATAGACACATGTTAAAATTATGTTTCAAGTAGTTAAGTCAAAATACATGTAAAACCTATCTATTATGACCACTAAAAGGAAGAATACTTGATTGCATAAAAGACAGGTGACAGCAAAGATGAACGTATAACAGAAATCTCCTTCAGGAGCTTTTTGTTTCATGTCCACCTTGCTTTAAGCAGCCACCTGTCTTAGACACCTGGTAATTTACATAATTTTGTGGTGGTAAAAGAGGGGTTTTACATTTACTTAAATGAATAATATATATAATTGCAGTCGCGTGCTTTTTCCAGACACTTTCATTTAACAGCCATTTGTCTTTAGAAGCCACTTGTCTTTAGCATTATAAACATACTTTCTAAAAGGAATTCAGGACTTGATAGGTATTTTCAAACAGTTTGAATCCAGTTCACACTACGCGTGAGGCGGCGTCTGATTTGGATCGAATTGCTTTCCATTCGTCTTAAACTTTCTTCAATTCGTAAGTGTATATCTGTGTATCAGAATTTGACATCAATTGCTGATAACAATTTCAAAGACGATAATATAACGGAAAGGTAGTGGTTGATAATAGGAGGTGCAGGGGTCAATGTTATTTCACCTGTAACAATAACAGCTTGTTCTGATATAAACTTTTGTTGTTGTTGTTGTTTTTTATAAAGTTAAGAATAGACACATTATTCCGTCTACATCGACCACTTGAACGCCAAGACGTTTACGAAATAAAGATACGAGTTTAAAACTAAATTGGACCTTGATCAGCCGCCGACATTTTATTTTCCAAGTCGTCTTTTGTCGCCTATTGCGTTGAAAGTGGTACAGTGGAGAAAACGTCATTCTTTCCAGTTAAACGCAAACGAAACACAAACGTATTGCAATAAAACTTTGAAAAGGACAATTTTCAACAAGTTTGACTATTTATTTAAATCTGAGTGGCAAACAGTTTGGAGCATGATCTGGCTCCAAACTGTTTGCAATGGAAATAATAGTTTTAGCGTAAACGCGTTTATTGGGTAAGAATAAAGTTTTCTCCACTGTAAGATGTAACGCCTTCATTGTCGTGACGTCATCTGCTTTTAGAAATTGTCACCTGCTTTTATTTATCAAATCCGAATTTTAGGTACGTTTACTCAATTAATATCGTTTTAAGTGTCAAATAGTTTGGATCTTGATCAGACGCCGTGTTATGCGGTGCCTAAATAGGATCCAAACTGGTTACAATGCTATTGTATTGCAGTTAGTTGAGTAAACATGGATTGTGTTATTAAACTAACCACTCATACGTTATATTAACTAATCACTCACATTTTGAACAAACTAACCACTCACACGTTAAATAAACTATCCACTCACATATTAAGGTATAGTTACAAATGTAGAACATATTAAGTGAAATTTTAATGGTTAAGAAGGTCAAAGCGAAGAGTGACCCTTCTTAGCCATTAAGAATTCGCTTAATAGTTATGTTCTAACTACCTTAGAATATAACCTATATCTTGATTGGCCCATTCAAAAATTTCTAGTACACAAACCTCGCTTATCCTGGTTGTGAGATCGCCAAATATGGCAGTGTTTACAACTAGTTGCTGCGAGGCGGAGCTATCTATATCGCACGCAGACACCATGCGACGTCAAAAAACAATAACATTCTTAATGATTAAGTGCCGTACTTTATGGGGTGAAAAGGCAGTTTGATGGGTTAAAAATGTAGATTATATTCTAAATAAACTTACCATTCACACGTTAACTGCACACAGCTTCTTATGCAAATCATTAACGTCAGTATATGCTACATTGTACTAAAGTTAATTCCATTATAACGACCATTCAAAGCAGAGCTTGTTCCGGTGTATTAAGTAATGGGCATCGTAAAGCAGACAGAATGTAATGCAAAGATCCTTTAATCTGCTTTAGTGCAGACGATTAGTGTAAAGTTAGTCGTTTTACAATAAACGCAATTATGCTAAAAGAATTCTCTATGGAAATCAGATTTGAACAAGATCAGACGCCGGGTGACCCGTCGTCTAATCAAACTCAAACTGTTTGTCACTTATATTAAGATAATGCGTAAATGTTTTATGAGTCTGTCATCTTTTTACATTTTATTGAAATGCGTTTGCGTTTAATGGCGTTTAAACGTCTTCCATCAACTATTTCACCACATGTGTTGCAACAAAGGGTATTAACAAAATGTTGTATCCAGATCATTCGACGTCTAGTTCATGTAACTCGGCGTCTAATAAATGTTCAAACTCTATATATATAAATTATTTACTAAAATTGGTGGCAGAAACTTTAAGCAGTCGATACAACGGTGTTTAACACTTTTGACAAGTCTTCATTTGAATGGTGGCAGAGAATATCTAAAAGGAAAATCGTATCACTTTACTGTATATACACGTTATGATGACTATATTATGTTTATGTAACTATACAATCGCCGCGCATAAGCCCACCTATAGCACATGCCACACCCCAAAAACTACGAATTAACCATTTGTCCACCCCACCTCCCCGCACAAACACTGACAGGGTAATTTTGTATTGACGTCTGCTAGTAGATCTACTACAGTGCAGGTGGGCCAATACAATGAAGGAGTCAAATCACTCTATAACATTTTGATTTTCTTGGAAGTATTCACACGTACTATCACGTCTTTGAACAGCAGATATGATACCTCACTGTTCGCTACAGTGGAGAAGACGTTAGTATTCCCAATAAAGGCGTTTGCGCTAAAACAGTTATACAGTGGAGAATCTGTTATTCTTTCCCGTTTAAACGCAAACGTACGCAAACGCAACGCGCTAAAACGTAGAAAAGTACAACTTTTGGAAAATTCTGATATTTCATGTTTATCTTGGTGGCAAACAGTTTGGAGCCTGATCAGACGCCGGGTTACCCGGCGTCTGATCTGGCTCCAAACTGTTTGTATTGTAAATAATAGTTTTAGCGTAAACGCGTTTATTGGGAAAGAATAACACATTCTCCACTGTAAGTATTTCCAATGCAAACAACTTTTAGCCAGGTCAGATCAGGCTCCAAATTGTTGCTGCATGCACAGATAAACATGAATAGTTAAACATGTAAAAAGGTAATTGTCTACATTTTATAATGTTTTTATTTTCATTGCATTTGCGTTCCATGTCGGTTCAAATTGAAGGAAAACGGAAATGTAAGATTAACCTGCAATAAATCAGTTTGATTGATCATTCAATTGTGAGTATTGTATTTGCGATTAGCTTTGAATATTTTAGCCAGTCTTTATATATCGTTATTTCCCTTTCCAGTACACGAAGTAGAATAGTTTGAGTAGTCTCCCCTCGTATGTATTTTGTTATAACAATCCGAGACACAACCAAGCGTGTGTGAATCACCATTGAAACAAAATTATAGTTGTCATAGAAACCTACTGTCGTCATGCATTAAGCAGTCACGTACTTCAATGCTATACTGCCTTTTTGCCAGTTACAGTTTAAGACAAAGTTGACACTAAATGGCAGTATATAGTGCTTACGTGTACATGTATACACGTCGATTCAGAATGAATATGTTTTACCTACTCATTTAAACGAAGCAATCGCAATGAAATGTGTAAAACATTACAGAAAATGGTAGTTTGTATGAATATATTTGTTGATATTCGAAAATGCTTTATTCTCACAACGTTCTAATTGTTTACACACACTCTTATACTTATTAATACAATGTAATTATTCATCCGCGACGCTCATTCGGGGGCATACTGTTTTAAGTAAAACATATTTTATTTCAAAATAGTAACATATTTTGTAGTCATACATAAATATACATTAGGATGGAACGAAACCAATGGTTGCTTATTTAGTTCTTCTCCTAGAGGGGACATGCTGGTTTACCCCTGTCTGTCCGTCCGTATATTGAAGAAAAGGTCAAAGGAAAACGTCAAACAATGTACCATTCTTTGGAACGTCCGCCTGTTCGTCCATCAGTCCGTCCGTTCACATACACGGTACATACTTTGTTCGTCTAGCTTCACCTACATTTTAAAAGCTACAACCGTATAATTTGGAAGAGTGATTGCACATTCAACACAGATACGCATGTGGTCAGGGTTTTGATTTGCTATTTTGTTTCCCAGCCATTTGAACGTTTGCAGTACGTTCACATTTATAGTACATACTTTGTCCGGATCACTCCAGACCTCCTACAGTTTTAAAACTAAAACCATATAGTTTGGCAGAGTAATTGCACATATAACCAAATGTACATTTGGTCGAGATGTTGATCTGCTTAAATTGTCCACAGAATATTACAGTCATTTGAACTTAGTCATTTTTTGCAGTTCGTCCACATGTATGGTAAATACTTTGTCCGCCTAACTCCTCCTACAGTTTTAAAGCTACAACATTATACTTTGGCAGAGTGTTTGCAAATATATCACAGATGAGTGAGTGTTGTTAGGATTTTAATCTGCGTAATTTGTTCAGAAATTGTGTACCTGTGTCCAAACTTCTTGGTAACCGTCCTGAACTGCCAAGGTTTCGAACTTGTCTGTTTTGAAATATATTGTATTCTGTTCTACTTTTATCTATTACAATGAGGTGTACCTTATAACTTCCAATTTGAATTAAACCAAACGCAAACGCAATTCAATAAAATGAACTTTTACATCTAACAGGATTTTGATATTAATGTGAAAAGCAAACAGATTGAAGCCTGATTGGATCTATCTCGGCGACTAGTCTAGCTACAAAATGTTTGTCTTGAACACAATTACATTGTACATTGTACATGTAATTTAGCGCAAGGCCGTTTAGTGAAAAGAAGAATGTCTTCCTCACTCTACCATTATTATATGTCTTTCCAAACACTTTTCAAATCGATTGGTTCTTTACCACTTTCTAAAACCGTTATAAGTCATTTGCTTATGAACACATACAGTCCATTTCAATAGCTCGAGCCCGCCTATGCCGAACGTTATCATAAAGCCGTATTTTAAAAGTAAAACGTGGCTTAAGCACGCTTTAAATTTAATAAAAAAGGATATGTTCGAATGAAAACAGGTAGAAATATTAATGGCATTCAACTAGAAATACAAGAAATTCAAGTTAAGCGAGTTCGAGATATCGCAGTTTGACTTATAAGGATTAAGATTATACAAACGAAGCATGAAGTATGGTGTGCATCGCAATCATGATTTCTTGTCTTCAAACGAGAGTCTTTATCTCTTGGTGACGAAGTAAGCGTGTACGATCCGCTTAAAGCTTTCGTTTGTTATCTACGATCACAGAATCCAAGAACCAAAGCCATTGATAAGGTTACAAACACCACAGCAGAACTAGAATGCATGTTGTCAACGCCACTCGTTGACCGAGCTGTACCTGAAAAAAGAATCAATACAAAGATAAACATAGAAAATATGGTTCCCATTGGTAGAGAAAACAGTCGATTTGTTTATTAACGTCTGTTTCTGCTACATGTATTTACGGGGTAAAATGACGCCCAAGAAAGAGGGTTGCAGATGCAGAGAAACAGTGTACGATGCCCTACTCTTAGTATCGACAGAGATATCTACATGTAGTTCTTTCAGATGCCCCGTGTAAAGCACTCATACATCGAACATCGAGGAAATGTCCTGCAGGGGTCGACTGCACGGTCCCTGGTATCTTAATGAGCATATTAACAAAGGTTTAGTGGAGAAAACGCTGTTGTTTCTTTTTTTGTTTTGTTTTTGAAAATAAACGCGTTTGTACGTAATGCTAAAATGTTGACTTTCAAATAGGTATAGGATATGAGACGAAAACGATACAGTTTATAGAATAATGTACTACAGTGTACGCGTAACGCCGACCACAGTACAATATTGTATGTACTGGGTCGTTTGGGGCTTATATTTACTAAAACATGTTTCTTAAACATCATTTTTTTTTTAAAAAATCATTATTACGAGGATCTGGCTTTGCACGAGCCCTTCGTCTCGGTGATATTTGATTGAAAGGCTTGCATATTTTTTGTATCAAAGTTCGATTTTGGCATCGTATATGTCATTAAAAAAGTTTTGTGATATGCGAAATAATTCAAGTCTACCATGTCTATTTCCATAATTAGTTCTCATAGTATATTTTTGGACTCTTTATTTAGTTCCAGTTAAATGTCTGTTCAATCAACTTCTGCTCATACAGTAGAGAAAACATTATTCTTTCCAGTTTAAACGCAAACGAAACACAAACGCATCGCAATAAAACGTTGAAAAGGACCACTTTTCGACAATTTTGACTTTTCATTTTGTTCTGAGTGGCAAACAGTTTGGAGCCTGATCAGACGCCGGGTTAACCGACATCTGATCTTGCTCCAAACTGTTTGCAATGGAAATAATAGTTTTAGCATAAACGCGTTTATTGGGAAAGAATAACGTTTTCTCCACTGTATGTTAAAATATTTTCTCTAGATTTAGGGCTAATTAAATTTATTTAATTGTTGTTTCTTCTTTTACATCGATTAATAAATTAAAATATCCAGTCCAAAAATATAATCATTTTCAAAAGCATTTAAGTCCTGTTAAATACTAACCATAAATATTAACACGCGAATGTTTTCCTCATACATATCTATATTGATTGTTTTCTTCATCATGTGTATCGATATTTTTGTTTAATTTGTATTCGAACTTATTATTGACGGACAAAGATTGATGTACATCTTACTGGCTGTTAAAACAGTTTGATATAATTTCATACATGTATCACCACTGTGTTCTAATATTTCTTTTGCTCTCTTTCTGTAAAGTATGTGTCTTGCAAGCAACAAATGTTGTGCGTTTTCAAAGTAATAAGAACATATTTTCATTTATCTTTCCCCCTACACCCTGTAAGTTAAGATAACTAAATGTATTATAAATTGCAGGCATTATTTCATGCAATATTTGTACCTTTCAACTAGTATTGGGTTTGTAGCACAAAAGAAATGACAACGTTTATGATTATAACAATACATATGACAAGACAAAATAACAAGACAAATGAAACGCTTAAAGCAAGGTGACAGTAAAACAGAAAGCTCCTAAAGGAGCTTTCTGTTTTACTGTTATCTTGCTTTACGCAGTCACTTGTCTCAATAAACACTATTCATTGGTCCTAATTGAGAGGTTGTAATATATACCATTATTCATACCTGGTCTATAGGTATCAAATTCTTTGTCTTTGTAGCCATTATCATATCTAAATGTTGTTACTGTTGGGTCATTCCATATTATAGGCTCTGAAGTGGTCGTCGTTTCTACTTTCGCAGGAATAAGTTCTGCAAATTAAAATCAAAATAAATAATGATTGGGTGCAGGATGCACATTGGACGTAAGACCAAATATAAAATTACAGAAATGCGAATTATAGGTCATCTTCTACGGCCAGTCATTGACGATTAAAACAATATTCGACAGCTGGCACCTACATCAGCTAATTGCTCATGTCTTCAAAATGTGGCAATCGTGGCATATTGATAATTAAACTTTACCAGTTTACAATGAACTCTATAATTACAACTTTAATGTTTTGAAATTATTTCGACATTATAAGGTCATGAATATGTACCACCAGAAATGTTGTCTATATAATATCAGACAGTAGCTTTAAACAGGTTGAGTAAATCAGAATGCGTCTTAAAGCACATTCTGTTTTACTTGGTCTGCATTGGAAACAGGCTATGGGATAAACGTTTAAACTGCAGAAAATTGAATCGCTCCAGCTACAGTGGAGACTCTGTTATTCTTTCCCAATAAACACGTTTACGCTAAAACTATTATTTGCAGTGCAAACAGTTTGGAGCCAGATCAGACGCCGGGTAACCTGGCGTCTGATTAGGCTCCAAACTGTTTGCCACCAAGATAAAAAAGAATAGTCAGAATTGTCCAAAAGTTGTTCTTTTCTACGTTTTAGTGCTTTGCGTGTGCGTACATTTGCGTTTAAACGGGAAAGAATAACAGATTCTCCACTGTATGATAGATTACAGCGGATAATACGTGATTCTTTCCCGTGTAAACGCAAGCGAAACAAATTGCAATAAATTGTAAAAAAAAAATGACAATTTATTGACAATTCTGACTTTCTATTCACCTGATTTGCAAACAGTTTAGAGCCTGGTTACCCGGTGTCTGATCAGGCTGGAAACTGTTTTCAAATGAAATAATAGATCTAGCGTAACGCTTTTATTTTGGGAAAGAATAACGTCTTCTCCACTGTGCTCCTTACCGGCAAGGACCATATCCCCGTGATCATTTCCTAATTCGTTGGTTGAAAAACACCTATATTGTCCGAAATCGTCGTCTTCCAGGTTATTAATTCTTAAACTTAACGTCTTTTTGTATAGGCCGTCCTCAAATATATCTACACCATATTTGCCATTGTTCGACAGTTCTTTGCCTCTCTTCATCCAAACAATAATTCCAAATGGATTAGCTTGTATTTTACAGTCTAGCATCGTCTCCATTCCTCGTTTTTGAAACATTCTCTTTGCAGGAATGTCCACTTCAGGTGGAACTGAAGAAAAGGATAAAACCTTCCAATGATATTCAAAAGAAGTTTCATAAATAGAGTTCTATTAATATTAATCTAACAATGTGGTATGGATCTACACTAATAGCACTGTTCCGTGTAGTAGATTTATTGATATCAAATATTTAAAGGGAGTGTATTACAGTGGAGAATGTGTTATTCTTTCCCAATAAACGCGTTTACGCAAAAACTATTATTTGCAGTGCAAACAGTTTGGAGCCAGATCAAACGCCGGGTAACCCGGCGTCTGATCAGGCTCCAAACTGTTTGCCACCAAGATAAACATGAAATATCAGAATTGTCCAAAAGTTGTTCTTTTCTACGTTTTAGTGTTTTGCGTTTGCGTACGTTTGCGTTTAAACGGGAAAGAATAACAGGTTCTCCACTGTAGCAAATGAACTAGAGCTACAGTGCTCCCTCCCTACAACAACGTTCGGAGGGTTTTTTATACGGCTGGAAAATTGCTTGCATTTGCAACAGCTTGAATGCCGATCAGAAACCGTGTACACGGTTGCGTCTGATCTGGATTCAAGGTGTTTGTAACTCGTCATAATTTTTTTTCTGTCAAAATATCGAATATATGACTTTGAGAAAAATATCAGACGACATTATTACACAGACAATATTGTAGCAGTGGAACTGTTGGACATAACTGTCTTGGTTGAGGAAGCGTTATTGTAAGGAGGAAATCGTTGATTGGAGGGCCGTTTTAGGGAGGGAACACTGTATACACATATAATATATTTTCCGTTTTCCGTTTTCCTTTCTACCTATTGTTTATCTTCTTCTTAGCACATTTATATATTATATACAATCGTAATAATAACAACAACACTTATAATAATAATTATGGTATATAAACATTAAAAATAAGTATGATAATATAATGATAGTAACAATGATAATAATAATAATGGTAAAAAAAGGAATAATGATATAATAATAGTTATAAAAACAATAAAATATTAAGTAGATCTAATACTAATAAGATCAACTTGTTTATTTTTTCAAACAATTCATAATCAATATATTTTTTATATATAACGTCTGACCCAATGTTTGCCTACTGCCCACAAGAATAGAACAGAACAGAACAGAACAGATGTTTTATTTTGACTTAAGCATACAAGCTCATCATCATAACATATATACATAATAACATAAACTGATGGTTATGAGATACAAGGCATGTTTAACAGAAATATCAACATGGACCATGTATCCCGAGAGTGCTCATCATTAGAACAGGGCTTCTACTAGTTGACTAGAAAATTCTAAGATTTTCAATTTTATCATATTTTTTTTTTTTTTTTTTTTTAAACGCGATAACTTAAAGCAGGCCGAAAGTAAAGCAGAATACACCTTAAGGCGCATAAGCTTAGTAGATAGGATAGACTCTGATAAGAGGCCGAGTCTCACCAGGGTCTGCACTGTTTGCTTTTCATATGAAATGCTATGTTGTATGGACAACCATTAATAGTGTCACTTATTTACTCGTTTAAAAATGAAATGTTACATCAATAACATAGGGAGAGCTCATTGCAATATCCTGACATACATGTACACTGTATGGGTTAACCCTTACACTGCCAAATTGTCCGTAAGAATTTCACCCTATAGCCGTTCCATTGTCGTCTGCTTCAATTTTGTTGTTTGCTAGAACGTTCCAAAGTAAGATTTCATGTAGTTTGACTTAAAACATATCGATACGAGTATCAATCAAACAGCTTGGATCATGAACAGACGCCGCGTTACGCGGCGTCTGATCAGGATCCAAACTGTTTGCAAACGCGCCTTCAGGCGCCATTGAGAGTGAAAGGGTTGAACAGTAAATGACAATGCCTCCTCGATTGAAGCAGTGTAATGGTCGAGTATACGTACATTGAACAGTTACTTTCATTTTTCGGGTAGCATCATTTCCTATTCCATTGGAGGCAACACACATATATTCATCTTCACAGTAGCGAGACACGTTGGTGATCTTGAGTTGTTCCCCTTCCTTGTCTATCACTGCAAATAAATGAGTCGGGCCATGACCAAACCAGCATTATTTGCATTGCAATAATGTACAGACAAAGCACCGTTGTCATCACAAACTATGTATCTGAGGTTGGTCTGCAATGCCAAGTACTGTATTAAATACAGCTACATAAAATGCTTTAGATACACGTGGGTGTCAAACAGTGTAGATCAAGTCTTTGATGCGGCAGCTGACCTTGATCTACACTGTTTGCAATGCAATTAGTCAGGTTTTGTCATGGCATGTCTTTGTTTTCAGCGGTGAAGACGTTATTCTTTCACAGTTACAGTGGAGAAACTGTTATTCTTTCCCGTTTAAACGTAAACGTACGCAAACGCAAAGCACTAAAACGTAGAAAAGAACACTTTTTGGATAATTCTGATAATTCTTGTTTATCTTGGTGGCAAACAGTTTGGAGCCTGATCAGACGCCGGGTTACCCGGCGTCTGATAAGGCTCCAAACTGTTTGCACTGCAAAAAATAGTTTTACCGTAAACGCGTTTATTGGGAAAGAATAACACATTCTCCACTGTAAACAAATTGAAATACTGATGCAATGCAAACAACGGTATAAAATAACAGATTTTTGATAAAATTGTTATTTCCGTTGTAAACAGTTTGAAGACTGATTAGACGCCGGTTTTCTGGCATGTAGCTCTGGCTCCAAAAAGTTTGAAAGTGATAAAATTGCTTTAGCGCAGACTTCTGTTTTACCCTCTAAAATTCTGAACTCTGAGCCCTGTGAAAAAAGGAAGAAAGCGAAGATGCCAAAAGACGCTTAGACCTATCGGGTTTAATGTAAAATATTCCTTTACAAGTTCACTTTATCTGTCTAATTTGGAAGCCTCTCAAAACCGAAATAGTTGCTTTGTCCGAATGGTTTAGGTTTTTCGGATTTTAATATTTTACATTTCACTTATAGTCCCACGATCCCACAGATACATGTACACGGTTTACCGTCTTTAATTTTCATTTTATACATGTACAGTCATAAATATGCATAATAAGAAACAGTTTAGCAGATGGCAACAATTATTAGACTAGAGTAAAGCAGAATGCACCATAAGTCGCATTCTGTTTCACATTCTACATGTACCTGCTTTAGAAAATATTTGTCTTCAGTACTTACACCATGCTATGGAAAAACAGGTTAATTATGACCTCGTCGTATTTACCTTCTTCCCGTTTTGCTGTACTATGTATGTTAGTTCTGAACCATGTTATCGTGGGCTGTGGGTTCCCGTGGGCTCTGCACCATAAAAGTACTGTCGATCCCTCTACAACTTCCTTATTACCAGAGTCTTCGAAAATAACAGGTGGCTCTAGAAATAACAATAACGTTTATACCCTTTGACTAGAAAAGTAAAACATCTCTATTACGACCATTACATTGTATTTATTATGGGATGTGCACGACAAGTGACTGCTTATAAAACAAGGTGATAGTAAAATAGATAGCTCCTTCTGTTTTACGGACACCTTGCTGTAAGCTGTCACCTGTCTTTTATACAACCAATTAGCCGTATTTTATGTGGTCGTGAAAGAGAGGTTTTAATGTACTTTTTTCTGATGTATTCATTATTCATTTAACCATTTCATCGTCAGGCTTAACCATCAGATTTAACCCGTTCAGTGACCAAAAAGCTGCTTAAAAAAGGTCTTAACTATTGTTTCAAGTTGGATTTAACTAAGAGACGCCGCGTCACGTAGTGACTGAGTTAGATCCAAACTGTTAGCAAAGTCGACATTAGCCATCCATGACGGTGACAGGAATAAGAAACAAAATATGTTTTAGCTTGGGGTTAAACGTTTTGTTGATTTTTTTCAGCCAAAGGTGCATTAACTTGCGCTCATGATTAGATGCTTTTACATTATAGTTTGTTTCTAGACACTAACTTGATGAATTCGAATCGATTTCGGATAGATATTAGACGGCGAAAAACTCGACATTTTATCAACCTCCAAACTACATGCTATTCAAAATAACTTATTAATGGTTCGTATCACTCTTTCAACTCCTTGGACCTGTTTTAAATATTGTCATTACATTTGCAAACAGTAGACCCAGACCAGAGAGTTCCTATAAGAGCCCAATCTTCTGATCTAGGTCTACACTGTTTGCTAATTTTGACTGATATCTATTAATCTACATAGAATTACAAATATACTGGTTTATGTTGTGGTTTCTTAAAAGATCCACAGAGAAATCTTATAACCCACAAGAGTTACTTAATTTTGAAAAAGTTAAGAGGAACATTACAACGTTTTCCTTAACTCATTATCCCCTGAAACTTCCAATGGGCAAGTCCAGTTTACAATAAAGGCTGGTCCATTTTCAACTGTTTAGGGTTGTTTTTTATAATATTTTACAAAATGACAAACAGTGAAGTCCCTGATCAGAGGGCTCCTGCAGGAGCCCTCTGATGAGGGACTTCACTATTTGCATAGGACAAGTGTACTTTTCACATGTACAGTTTTGTAAAAGACGCATATATGCGTCACTAGGGCTCAATGAGTTACCAATAGAAACAAATAGCCTTACCGGAGATAGTGAGTGTGATTTTTTTGCTCTTCATAGGCGACATATTAATCTGACATTGGTATTCTCCAGCGTCAGACGGACGAACACTTCTTATGTGTAAATTCCACTCTTGTTTTACTGGTCGTTCTATTGTCATGCGCAGGTCGTGGATAACACGTTGGTCTCCAACAGACAGCACCTTTTGGCGTGGATCCATCCAAGCAACCTGAAATAGAATTACAGGGAAAATGGTTGTAACAATTACTGCCTTGCATTTACTTACCTTATGCGCACTGATATCTTAAGTATTTATTCTAGTCATGATGTGACCTCCGTAACGGTGCATTCTGTTTTGCTGAAGTGAATGAGATAATTCGGCAACAGAAATATCGGTCTTGAAGCAAAACTGGGGATTAGTTTCGTTCATACCTTCGTAAACGGCAAACAATGTTGTTTATTCCTTAAGTATATACGCTCGTAAGAATTGTTCATAAGGATTGGTTTCTGGACATAATAATACGAGTGCTATTAGTAACCCCTGCACTGCCCCACCCCGAGGACATTCCTTATGGTTATTTGCGTCTATCTCGCTCTAGACTGTTTACAACGGAAATAATTATTGTACCATAAGCGTGTTTATTGGGAAAGAGTAACGTCTTATTCACTGTGCAGTAGAACAGGTTGACTGTGTACTTAGTTAATATTACGTTTTTTTTATCCGTACTCATGTTTATCTTCATTATAATATCGTTAGTAGTGATTGTAGTGAAGGAAAACTTAATAAGCGACTGTCCTCAGTTTCATCCTGATGAATATTTATGTCCGGCTATGAAATAAAATATGTTTTAACCAAACCGTTCAGAACCTGCTTGCCCGGAGACTGGCCTGGTTTCCAAAATGTTTGCATTGGACAGAATTTCTAAAATTAACTCATTGAGCCCTAGTGATGCATATATATGTGTCCTTTGCCAAATATGTTTATGTGAGAAGTACACTTGTCTATGCCAACAGTGAAGCCCCTGATCAGGAGCCCTCTGATCGGGGACTTCACATATTGTCATTTTGCAATTTATTACAAAAACAACCCTAAATAGTCTAAAATTGACCAGCCTCAATACAGTCTCAATTGTATCTAGGTATGGCAAAATATATTTCATGATTTTGTGTTTATACTATCTAGCTTATCATTCACAATTCAATTATATTAATGTATAGACATATTATAGTCTCATTACTCATATTTGTCACAGATAATCACTGATTTACTATGATAATAAGTCCCCTACTATCTGATGAATATAACCACTTAATTTATTGTCAACTTATACCAATAGATATCTTCTATAGACGTTATTCTTTCTCGTTGTACCGGCGGACGTGGTCCAGTAATAATGCGCTCGATTACAATACCAGGGTCGTGAGTTCGACCCCCCTCCGGACCAAGTCCTCGCGATGAGACTTTATAAAACGGGGCGTTCAATAAGTACATACATCGGAGAATCTGTTATTCTTTCCCGATAAACGCGTTTACGCTAAAACTATTTTTTCCTTTACAAACAGTTTGGAGCCAGATCAGACGCCGGGTAACCCGGCGTCTGATCTGGCTCCAAACTGTTCGCCACCAATATAAACATGAGTTATCAGAATTGTCCCAAAATTGTTCTTTTCTACGTTTTAGTACTTTGCGTTTGCGTACGTTTGCGTTTAAACGGGAAAGAATAACAGATTCTCCACTGTAGATGGCGGAATCGGACGTTAACAAACAAACCAATATTTCTTGTTTAACACTTTATTGTCCAATGATGTTTTGATTTTTCATCGTCATTTTGTCGGATGCTTCAAAATTGTTGGCTGCAATATCGTTTCATTGTTAGATTTAACCCATTACCCCATAGCCTGTTTTGTGGTTTTAAAGATGGGCGACAACTTAAAGCAGGTAGAAAGTAAAGCAGAATGCGCCTTGAGGCGCATTCTGCTTTACTTTCAACCTGCTTTAAGCTACCATCTGCTAGAATGTAGAAAAGTTTTCTTATCTTACATATTCACGACTGTATAAATTAAAACTATTTTCTTCAGTGGAGGAATAAATGAAAGTCGTAAAATAGCGTATTTATGGGGTAATGGGTTAAGAAAGTATGACGCACCGTTTAGCGTCACTAACAGTGAAAGAGTTAAAGGGTACAATTGAATGAAAAGGCTGCAGGTTAAAGCAGACGAAAGTTTTGAATAGAATTGACGCAGACGACTTAGCGGAGAAATGGTTCATCCCATAGCATCCATGTGTAAGCCGGATACTTGCCAGGAATCAATTGTACCGCGGAAAAAACTGTTTTTCCTGGTTTAACCATTTCCCCTTAGAAGCGCCTTTTAGCGCATGTTATTTTAGTCCGGTAGTTCCCATTTATACATGTACTGGCAGAAACATGAATCATAAGAAATATTTCTTTATCCTAGCCGATGGTACATGTAGCTCAAAGCAGCCTGAAAGTAAAGGCGCATTCTGCTTTACTATCTCTCTGCTTTAATGCATGTTTGTTTGGCCACTTTGGCCATCTGTAAATATGTTAACGTGTATGTTAATATGTTAAGAGTAACGAGGAATTTGTTAATTCAAGTTACTGATTGAATAAAGAATTATTATTATTATTATTATTATTATTATTTAAGTGGCCTTCTGTCTTTAAAACTAGAAACAGGCCATGGGTTAAAGGGTTAAAATTCAATAACCGAAAATTCTCTTCACTAATATGTTGAAAAAAACCACACCTTTGTTGTTATCTGAGTGGCACACTGTTGGAAGCCTGAGCAGACACAGAGTCTTATCATGCTCCAAACTTTTTGCGAGCACATGCTTTTCGTGCCATAAAATGTCTTTCGTAGATCTACTGAGTTTTTCTGTGACGGTTTGAAAACTGCTTATACATGTAGGTCATTTGACAAACGGCATGTAGATCTAGTGGAGAAGACGTCATTTTGTCGCATTTAAACGCAAAAGCAACGCAAGGGCAATTCTGTATATATTCACAACTGTCATGACAATTATGACTATATTCATTTCAATCTAAGTGACAAAGAGTTTGGAGCCTGTTCAGACGCCGTATTACCTGGCGTCCAATCTAGCTCCAAACTGTTTACAGTAAAAGTGTTGCTTTAGTATAAACGCGTTTATTGGAAAAGAGTATAGCCTCTTCTCCACTGTACAACCGATAAGCAGTTGTTTCTTCCAAAGAGACACATTTGTGCGTAAATTCGACGTTTGATTGGGATCAAAACTGTTTTACTGCAGAGATAAACATAAACAGTAAAACCTCTCTTTTACGACCACAAAACTGTGTTTATTATTATGCTTTTTCGACAGGTGACTGCTTAAAGTCAGTTGACTGTAAAACAGAAATCTCCTTTAGGCGATTTCTGTTTTACTGTCAACCTGCTTTAACTGTCACCTGTATTTTGTATAATCAATTAGCCGACGTTTTAGTGGTCGTAATAGAGAGGTTGTACTGTTGATTTACAATGTATACCAATCACCTGTCATTTTCGACAAGTATGTATTGCATTTTGCATTTCGTTTCGTTTAACTACGAAAAAATAACTTTTTTTTCTTAACTATTTAATATTTTTATTTTTCCTCCAATGTATTTGAATATACGATTAGTTAACACGATATAATGTCTTCTACATCGTTGAGCAATAAACACCTTTTTTGAAACATGAATCGGCAATGCTACAACGTTAACCAAAACTAGTCTAATCGTGGGTGATTCAATATTGCTCCATTTCTTTTCAAATGTAACGAAATCCTTACTGTTGTTTCTGAAATGGAAACAAAGTGATTTATGCGTTGTACTATCATTCCGGTTGTAATTGGGGGGATCATCTGCGGAAAGACTATACGCCTGGGCCCTCCCTTGTGGGACGTTACTTTCCATTTATGCTAGTGAGCGATATCGCCATGGTATAACAGGCAAACAGACTTGCTTCAGCTTGCGGTCGTGGGCGAGGGCGACATTTTCCCCAACGAAAACGTTTGTAGACAAAGAACTGATGTTCACTTCAAACAGTTTGGAGCAAGATCAGACTCCGAACTGATAGGAAACAATATAAGCATGTACAGTGGAGAATGTGTTATTCTTTCCCAATAAACGCGTTTAAGCTAAAACTATTATTTGCAGTGCAAACAGTTTGGAGCCAGATCAGACGCCGGGTAACCCGGCGTCTGATCAGGCTCCAAACTGTTTGCCACCAAGATAAACCTGAAATATCAGAATTGTCCAAAAGTTGTTCTTTTCTACGTTTTAGCGCTTTGCGTTTGCGTACGTTTGCGTTTAAACGGGAAGGAATAACAGATTCTCAACTGTAGCCAACATTCCATTGATATCATTTTACATTCAGTTGTAGTTAATTTTGAAAGTGTTTCTCAAAGGGTGCCATTTTGTACGTCTTTCACAAACAGTATACCTCTGAAAAGTACACTTGCTCTATGCAAAAGGTGAGGAGCCAGGCCAGAGAACTTTTAAAGAATCCCCTAATTTCAGTATCTGCACTGTTTGTCATATTATTATTCACTGAGTTTAACCAGTCCTAAATGCATGTAGTCAGCATGGACACTATTTCAGTGGAAATTGGAATTGTTCGTTCGAAGTTTCAGCGGTAAATGATTTATTTACGTTTCTTCATGTAAGAACCTTTCTCTGAACGCTCACTGTGTAAGACAAAAACCTTCCATTTCTGGATATGCTATCAAATATATTAAATGCCAGTAAATGCATGTGGTTGCCGATCATTAACCCTTTACCTCATAGCCTGTTTATAGTTTTGAAGACAATTGACAACTTAAATCAGGTTGAGAGTAAAGCAGAATGTGCCTTAAGGCACATTCTGCTTTACTTTCAGCCTGCTTTAAGCCAAAATCTGCGATGCTATATAAAATAATTGTACAGCGGATGTATATTTTAAATACGCTAAACGTCGCTTCTATGGGGGAAAGGGTTAACCCTTTCTTAAAGACATATACATGTACTATATACAGCATAATGATAATATCCTTTCCTGTATCTATTTCACACGTTCCTGTATTAACAGTATACCAAAGACATGTTGGTATTTATCTTCTTCTAATTCACCGGCTCTTGAAACGTTAAATGGACAGTACCAGATGCTAATTAAGTTCATTCATAACCATGTAAAGATGTATAACATTACCTTGTGTAGACCTGAATTTATAGAAACAAGAATGAACGATATATCTAATCCATAAAAAAGATAAGAGAACAGTAGATTTTCGCGTTTAGCGTTTACAGTATAATTCCATTGTTACAGGAAAGGTGATGGTCAATCTAATGATGTTTTGACTTATAATCCAATCCCATATCCATATGTATACTGTATGTATGAAGGCATTAAATAGGTGTAAACTGTAAACTGTAAATTGAGTTTAGCGATTGACTCTTAAGCAACCTTGAAACTATAAGGTCGATTAAATTCATTTTTCAAAATATTTGTCTTTGGTCAGGAGATCAAATCAATATTCAGTATCGTTAAGCAAAAACAATAATTAACTCGTGAGCAAATCTATGACTCAGAGATGGAATAGGGCACTATTGCTTGTATGCCAAAGTATGTTTATGGTCGTCGTTATATAAAAAGATAAACATGAAATATCAGAATTGTCCAAAAGTTGTACTTTTCTACGTAATAGTGCTTTGCGTTTGCGTACGTTTGCGTTTAAACGGGAAAGAATAACGTTTTCTCCACTGTATATGCAACATCCATTTAAGGTACATGTACAGTACATGTACACGTTCCGCATCATGTATCTATTTTCTTACTCACGCATCAACTTTTTGAAGGCTAAATACTTATTTTGCCTGAACTGATGACAGAAGCTTGACTAAAATAATATCAGGATCGCTGAATTATAGCAGTGAAGATGCAATTCACCCTAAAAGCCCATACGGATCTAACAGCTACTATAATCTTTAAATAAAAAAAAAAGAAATCGGTATTTCAATCAGATCTCTATATAAAGCAAGAAGAAAGTAAAGCAGAGAGCTCCGTTAGGATCGTTTTTCTTTACTGTTATTTTGCTTTAAGCAACAACATTTCTTAAACAATTTAATGAATCATACTTTGAGCGGTATTATTAGGGGATTGTTACTGTATTTAATTTATTCCGCGCAAACTAATAACCTAAATGGATTGGTATGGGGCCAGGGGCTGTCAAACGCGGCCATTTATCAAAATGTATTTGAGGTATTGTTTGACAAGAGTAAACAATACATACGTGTCTACGGAGATTAATCGTGATGGAATGGAATCAATCTAGCAAAGTAGTCGGCATCCAAATATCACCACCCTGGGCCCAATTTTCGCACCATCTTTGCATGTATCGATTGACGCACTTGACTAATGCTTATGATACGTCCGATCATGAAACTATCATTTATTTAAAGGGATATCGAATAACCGCCCTTTTGGCAATGCTTGTAAGTTATCAGTTTTGCCAAAATATATTGTATTTTGAATATGTTTACTGAGGTAGTCTGACTCAGTTATAATACGTTTCGGTTGTTCGATTAATAAAACTAACACGCTAAAGGTTAGGTTTTTTTCTCAAGAGGAGACCAAAAGTCAGCGCGATTGGCTCGCATATTTCTAGGCGATACGTTCTCGTTGCAATTTAATTGAAAACAAAAATCTCAGAAACGTAGAACTAATTCTATGTATAATTAAAGAAGAATTGTTCATTCTCGCGACTTGCGGTAAATTAATAAAGTTCTGGCAACAGAGGCAACGGCGCGTTTATTGCATTTTTTATCAAACCGAATTTTAGGGTTAGAAATGTTGGTAATGATTTATTGTGTAAAATGGTTTAATCAAAAACCAGCAAGAGCATTGCACTTACAATTCGAAACATAAATAGATATCTCATAGATAACAGATCAGTCTATGTAGAATAACTGCAGTATAGCAAGTCTACCTTATCATGCTGAATTGTCATCTGCTTAAGATATATCGTATATTATTTTTTATCTTTATCTAAACCTGATGAAATATAAATATGAATGGAAAAAAGCTTGGATACAGGTAAGACGCCGCGTTACGCGGCGTCTGATCTGGGTCCAAGTTGTTTTCAAATATTAGCCTAGCCACGCTTACATGTAGAATGATAAGGGTTAAACTTAGCAATACTTACCGTCTGTGTTTAACCACTTTTGATCTGAGTCTACACTGTTTGCCTATGTCAATTTAATTGGACGTTAAGCACGAATAGGTTAAAGCAGTCTGACCGACAATGTTTCAATACGAGTGTCGAGCAGTTTGTAACGCTGCTCAAGTCGACGTTAGTTGCCAATGGTAACGAAATAGTGACATTTCTTCATAAATGAAATTATATCTGTAATATGTACATTAAAACTTTAAGACACCCTCATTTTCATTATAATCTAGAAAATATATGAAATACCAACACCGTAATTTAATAACCAGGGTTTGATCACGTGTGTTCCTTTAGGAACAATCTATTTAACTGTGTCGTTTCAATCTTTAACCCTTTCACTCTCAGTGACGCCATAAATCGCCTTTGCAGACAGTTTGAATCCTGATCAGACGCCGCGTAACGCGGTTTCTGGTCAGAACCCAAACTGTTTGACACTTTTATCGATATTTTTAAGTCATACAACCTTAAATTTAACTTTGAAACGTGTATTGCAGACACCAATACTGAAGCAGACGACAATAAAACGGTGCAGGGGTAAAAATATCCTGAATAATTTGAGCATGAAAGGATTAAAGCTCGTGTATGAGTGTAGTAGATTAGAAAAGACGTTCTTCTTACTCATTCAAATGACACTGAAAGCAATCGCTATGAAGTAAACAATAGACAATAACAAATCGTTTCAAAATTTCTGATGATTAATGTCATCAGGGCTGCCATAAGTTGACATGAAAAATCCAAAGATTTCAAAATTTGCATTTTTCAAGTGCGATTTTACGAATCGTACCTTTACCCCATAGCCTATTTCTAGTTTTGTTGGCATGTGACTACTTGAAGCAGGCTGGGAGTAAAGCAGAATTCGCCTAAAGGCGCATTCTGCTTTACTTTCAGCTGCTTTAAGCTACCATGTACTAGAAAAAAAAATCCGAAGATTTAGGAAAATTCTGGAGAAATGGCAACCCTGTGTCATCTGGGTGGCAAACAGATTGGACGCAGTGTTTCTCGACGTCTGATCTGGCTCCAAATTAATTGCAGTTGAAATAATTGTTATACCACAAATGTGTGTATCGGGGAAGAATTTACATTCATTAAAACACTTTATCACATAAACGTGCAAACTATAGAGGTCCGTAAAAATCGTACGGCCCACTTGGCATATATTTTATACTAATTTTCGAATCACCAAAATAAAGAACTACTACGCCGACTGTAAATCAGTTAAGAGAATCTAGACAAAATAAGATCACCACTAGGGATTTAAAACATTTCCAGATGTCCTAAAACATTATTCCGAACAGTCCCGCAAATTAAGCCTGCAAATCAGGCTACTTAGAGCTCTAGTATTAACAGTGGGCTAGACTGTTTTTCAAATGTAGACGTTACAATGATAATGACGTCATGTTCCAATAACGACGTAATTTTGAAAACGAAACTAGATTCTAAATGCCAAATGATCATTTTTAGTCAATTAGAACAAGTTAAGATTAGATATGAATTCAAAATTTGAATATGGCACCATAGAAGTCTTTTCACAATATATTGATGATGTTTTTCTTTATTTTAGTTTGAAAGGTGTTTTTATCTACGGATGAATAAAACCGAATAACACCTATGACGAATCGTTTACCTAAGAGCCGAGGGCAAAAACGAAAGTAAGACCCTCCGGATGTTCGTGTCATTTGGTGTTTATGTGATAAATTGGATATAAAATTCGTGTATGTTCAGTAGTAAATTGATTTAACATGTTGGATAAAATGATATGTTGCTCGCCAAGGCTCGCAACATATTATTTTATCCAACTCGTTCAATAAATTCACTACTGCGCACTCATTCAATATCCTCTATATACATCCCGCTTGCATGTACCAGGGCAGCCATTTCTCCGGATTTTTCCTAAATCTCCGGATTTTCCCCCGGTACATGGTAGCTTAAAGCAGGCTGAAAGTAAAGCAGAAAGCGCCCTTAGGCGCATTCTGCTTTACTTACAGCCTGCTTTAACAACTCGCATGTCAACACACAAGAAAAATGCTATGGGGGTTAAGGTACGATTCGTAAAATCGCACTTGAAAAATGCAAATTTGGAAATCTTAGGATTTTTCATGTCAACTTATGGCAGCCCTGGCTTACACAACCTTCAGATAATATCATAAGTTTAATGACTGCTACATGTAAAATCATCCTCTAATTAAGAAATGTTTTAACTTTGAAATATGGATATATTCGACTTACATGTAAGCGAGGTCAGAGTAATGATGTTCAACTCTATAAAAACGGGTAAATTTGATATAAGCGAGTTTGAGATAGCGAAGTTCGACTATACTACTTTAAATGTAAATAAAATCATTTGAAGCTCGATACTGCGAACTCGCTTCAATCGATCTAACCAGTATGTCATACATTCTATTTCGTTGAGTCGATTTCGCTTAAGTCGAACATATCCGTATTTCAAAGTTAAAACGTGACTCAATCACGTCTTTGAAATATGAATATGTTCGAACTAACGAGAGTTCGAATTATCGAGTTTCGACCATACTTGTTCCTTGCGTCGTTATAGCGGATATTCACTGTATACACGCAAAAATCAAGCTGCCTGCATTGTTTGTAATTTGTCAAAGTTTTACCAACTCATCAATGTATCTTTTTAGAGGAGCATAAAGTGTATTTTAAGTATCACTCATTTGTCTAATCGTTTGTAATAGCCAGCGCACACATCATGGTAATCAAGTACACATGAGGATATTCTTCAGTGGAATAGACATTTTTCTTTCCTCACACGATTGGTTAAATCAGGCTACAATATCTAAGGATACTTTATCCTGTCAGTGATGGCGTTATGATGATTCTTTGTTTGTACTAGTGGAGGAAACGCTATTCTTTCCAGTTTAAACGTAAACGAAACGCAAACGAAATGCAAACGCATTGTAATAAATTGTAGGAACTGACAACGGTTTGACAATTACAAATATGAATATTCGGTTTAATTTGAGTGGCAAACAGTTTTGAGTCTTATCAGAGGCAGGTTACTCAGCGTCTGATATGACTCTAATCTGTTTGTAATGCTAATTTGTTTTTTAGCATAAAGGGTTTCGGAGTTTGTAAATACGTGTACAATGTATACATATATCGGACAATTCACAAACAATCGAAGGTAACCAAGTGTTCAGATGTAACCTACCTTATGTTCGCCGACGAAGTTAACAATACAAGGTAGAATAGCTGTCTTTCCGGCTTCCGCCGTCACATTGACTGTTGATCCTTGGAACATCGGCGACTGACTGCTGGCCTGAGCTGTAAATAGACAAAAGTTGAAAGACGTCTTATTCCTTACCATATAAACGCAAACGAAACGAAAACGTAAATCACTAAACTTTTTCAACGTCCTACTGCTTTTTTAAATCTGAGAGGCAAACAATTTGAAGCTTGATCAGACGCCGGGATACCAAGCGTCTGGTCTGACTTATAACTGTTTGCAATGGAAATAAAAGGTTTTAGCGTAAACGTGTTTATTGGTGAAATAATAGCATATCCGCTTAAAAAACCTTCAATGTGTCTAAATCGAAATCAATATCCACCGCACAATGAAAAAACTGGTATCATGGATTACATAGCCGAATACACAGTGAAAATATATGTAATGTCTTTCCCGTTTGAACGAACCCAATTTAAAACTCAGTGCTTTTAAATGAAGAAAATGTCAGATTCTTGAAAATATTGACGATATAGCTACATGTAAACAAAAGTGGCAAACCGTTTGGAACCAGATCAGGCCCAGGCTTTCCCGATGTCTAATCTGATTCGAAATTGTTTGCAATCGAAATATGTTATTAAACCAAACGCGGTCGTTTGGAATAAAACATATATTCTATGGAACGCGTTATTTTTTCCGAATAAACGCGTTGACGCTAAAACTAATATTTCCATTGCAAAAGTTTGGAGCCAGATCAGACGCCGGGTAACCCGGCGTCTGATCAGGCTCCACAAATTTTGCAACTAAGCTTAATATTGATTGTCAGAATTGACAAAAAGTTGTTATTTTCTACATGTTTGTACATTGCGTTTGCGTTTCGTTTGCGTCTAAACTGGAAAGAATAACGTTTTCTCCACTGTAGCAAAGAATGGCATATGAAACGGGTCCCTGATCAGTAACAATTCTGTTCAGAAATGTCAGTAAAATCGCACCAAGCATGATGAGGGTAAAGTGTAATTAGTGTTTAAATTGTTTTCCTTTCCGGTATTTTGTGTGAAAAACAATTATCTTTTGACAGATATATGGATGCACATGCTGCTGTCTATTATGAGCTACGTCTTCTTTTAACAACCATGAATGCAAATAACATTAAGCTGAGAATAAAGGCATGTACATTGTAACCTGGGTATGTTAAGGTTACATGTACCTGTCCAAATTGTACTCAAATTGATCTCATTTCATTATTTCCTATACTGAAGAAAATATTTGCACTTTTTACAGTAAGTAACGTGCAAACATGCAAACTAGTTCCGGTATTAGAACAGAAGGTACATGTGCATGTATCTTCAAGCAGGTTGATAGCAAAGCAGAAAGAACCTTAAGACACATTTTGTGTAAGTTTCAAATTGCTTTAAGAGGACACATGTCTTCAAAAAAGATACACTCTAAGGGGTAAAGTATTAAACAATAAGTTGAAATGGAACAATGCACAATACGTTATTCTTTCCCGTTTAAACATACTGAATGTTAATTCAATGAAATAAAATCTAGTAATGTATATTTATCTAAATAGCAAACAGTTTAGGGTCTGATCACACGCCGGGTTTATTCATCTAACCTAGCGACCAGTATATTCGTCATTTATAAACATACATGTAGTACATGTACAGTGGAGAAACTTTTATTCTTTCCCAATAAACGCGTTTACGCTAAAACTATTATTTCTATTGCAAACAGTTTGGAGCCAGATCAGACGCCGGGTGACCCGGCGTCTGATCAGGCTTCAAACTGTTTGCCACCAAGATAAACATGAAGTATCAGAATTGTCCAAAAGTTGCACTTTTCTACGTTTTAGTGTTTTGCGTTTGCGTTTCGTTTCGTTTAAACGGGAAAGAATAACAAATTCTCCACTGTACCTGCAACGAGTACACGCGTCCTATGCAAATCATTCGTCATTTTGCAATGTGTTTCTGAAATCAACCTTCATCGTCAACTTTTAGTATCAAGGGTTAATAAATTTTTTAAAGAAAGTGAAATAAACGTTACATGTACTTCACACAGGAGGAAACCAATATTTACATTGAATGTGTATGCTTATACAGTACAACCTGTCTAATACGACCACTAAATTACATAAAATATTTCGTATTTAAGGCGGATTGCTACTTAAAACAATGTGAAAATAAAATACATAAAGTTCATTGGAGCTTTCTTTTTTACTTTCACATTGATTTAAGCTGCCACCTGTATTTCATTTAATCAGTTATACATGTAGGCATTATCTTTAGTGGTCGTACATGTAGTACAGTGGAGAATCTGTTATTCTTTCCCAATAAACGCGTTTACGCTGAAACTATTTTTTGCAGTGCAAACAGTTTGGAGCAAGATCAGACGCCGGGTAACCCGGCGTCTGATCAGGCTCCAAACTGTTTGCCACCAAGATAAACAAGAATTATCAGAATTGTCCAAAAGTTGTTCTTTTCTACGTTTTAGTGCTTTGCGTTTGCGTACGTTTGCGTTTAAACGGGAAAGAATACCAGATTCTCCACTGTATGAAGGTTTTACTGTACTTCATTCCGAACAGTAGTAATTTTTCTTAAACAGTGTGTATGGCTTGCGATCTTCACATTCTTATAAGATCAGTCCTAAAGACGGACGGACGACAAATTGACTGACAGAGAGTACCAAACCAATACAAGTCTGAATACATAATTACACCAATGGTACATATATAATATAAGCATATTCATTAAACGGTTATTACTTTAGTCCATGTACAGTGGAGAATCTGTTATTCTTTCCCGTTTAAACGCAAACGTACGCAAACGCAAAGCGCTAAAACGTAGAAAAGAACAACTTTTGGACAATTCTGATATTTCATGTTTATCTTGGTGGCAAACAGTTTGGAGCCTGATCAGACGCCGGGTTACCCGGCGTCTGGTCTGGCTCCAAACTGTTTGCACTGGAAATAATAGTTTTAGCGTAAACGCGTTTATTGGGAAAGAATAACACATTCACCACTGTACATTGAAAAAGATGACCTTATATTGTACTACCTCTAAATAGTGTTAACTATTATATGTTTAGGACGGTGGCTGCTTAAAGAACAGAACTTTATTCACTCAGTCAAACACAGTACGAAACAAGAGGTTGATCCACAATATAAGTGATCAACATGGTTACCATGCTAGGTTGTATAATTATGACATGAGGTTTGAAAAGATCCAAAACACGGAAATAGTAAAAATTAAAAAAGTTGGGGAAAAGATTCCTTCGTTATATTATTTATAACTCACATTTAATTTAGGTCCACTTAATAGAGGGAATTAACTACTTTTCCCATTTCGTTAAACTATTTTCTTATTCTTCTTCTTATGAGAGTTAACTACTACTTATATGTTTTCAAACATTCATTTAACTTTCATACAAAGTTCATAATATAACATGTTTGTAAACAGTGAAACTATATAATATCTATTACTCGTCATACATATATACA
Organism: Gari tellinella; assembly: GCA_922989275.2. Classification (NCBI taxonomy): domain Eukaryota; kingdom Metazoa; phylum Mollusca; class Bivalvia; order Cardiida; family Psammobiidae; genus Gari; species Gari tellinella. Next base: position 39,881,775 of record OV277864.1, on the reverse strand, counting down.
CAAACATTTCTATATATTCTTCCATTTGCATAAACACATAAAAACCGATGTGTATATATACGTAAGCGGATATCTGTATACCCTCTTACACATACAGTGGAAAAAACGTTATTTTTTTCCCAATAAACGCGTTTACGCTAAAAAAAAATTCAATTGCAAACTGGTTTGGAGCCAGATTAGACGCCGGATAACCCGGTGTCTAATCATACACCAAATCGTTTGCCACTCAGAACAAAATGAAAAGTCAAAATTGTCGAAATGTTGTCCTTTTCAACGTTTTATTGCGATGGGTTTGCGTTTCGTTTGCGTTTAAACGGGAAGGAAAAGCGTTTTCTTCACTGTATCTGCACACGTAAAATACAAATATATATCATTTCAAACAGATATATAAACTCTTTTGTTTTAGGAAGATGTCTGTAACTGCATGTGGGCATTTTCAATTTACAATTAGGCCTGTATGATACAATATTTGGTTATTAAGGGTTGAATTTTACAATATATTGCACGAATGCTTACAGTGCAGACCCTGGTCAGGGGGCTTATTCATGAGCTCTCTGATCTGGGTTTACACTGCTAGCATAGTACAACTGTTCTATACACAGGTACACTGATGCTTAATTTCGAGTTTACTCGTCACTAGGGCTCAGTGAATTTTAGGTTTACAAGTTAATGAATAGAACTTAATGTAGATAAGACGTTTAAAATATTTACACTGGTTGTAACGTAGCTGTCTAAATTAGTTTTATGTCAGACAAATACTTATACTAATACATGTACCTCTGTATGTCGCACCCTATCGAAACGAAACACAGGGAGAAACTAAAGGTATATAGAGTTGCGTGAACAAATATTTATACTGAAGTTAACATTCTTTATGATAAAAATGAGTACATTTAGGGAAAGCAAAGTGATAAAATAAAACAGAAAGCTCATTTATGTATGGTATTGTGTTAATGCTTTTCGTTCAAACGAACTAGTAAACAATTCTCAACTGAATACATTTATGCACTAAATGGATTCATAATAATCAGCTGTACAGTTTTCAGTTTTACAGTTTTATAGCTAAAACAAGTTTCTCCTGCAAATTGCACGGACGCGATAGTTTGACAAAATGTCCTGCTTGACCAAATTCTTACATTCTCTAATTTATTATACATGTATTTCAAGGCAAAAACATACTTTGGCTTTTGTATATATGTTACAGTCAATCTGTGTAATCAGTCATTTCACGAAATCACTAAAGAATTCAGTCATTACGTGAAATGACTGTTTCACTTAGTCATTTCACGAAATGCCTACTATTTTCTGTCATTTCGTGAAATGACTGAAATTTACAGTCCACCTCTTCACAAATTGGCTAGATACCTTTAACAGGATTCAGGCAATGTGTGAAATGACTTATATTTAATTCATTCAACAGCAGTTGTTCATTCATGTCTTTCAATATGCAACATATTGTTTAAAACTTAATATCTAACAATTATTCCAGAAACATTGCACGCATTTTTTTAAGATCTAAGAGACTTGATTTGTTTTGAATTTAATATGCATGTATTGTTTCAATAGTGTAGTTTGTACATGTAATTATTAAGATACCCAAATCATTACAATTGAATAAATAAAGCTAAAGTCAATTTAGTCATTTCTCGAAATGACTGAAGGTGCTAATATAAAATATTTAGGCATTTCATGAAATGACTAAGTGAAACAGTCATTTCAAGTAATGACTGAAAATTTTAGTCATTTCACACAGATTGACTGTAACATATACATGTAAAATGTTGTGAAAAGGACGTCATTCCCATTAAACGAGTTTATGCATTTATCCATATGTACATCGCAAACTGTTTGTAACCAGATCGAACGTAAATCGGCGTCTGCTCATGCTCCAGACTGTATGCGACTGTTTTCAAAATATTGATTATATTTTCAAAAACCGACATACATGTATCTCTACGTTTAATTGTACTGGGTTTAAGTTGTATCAGTTTAAAGGAGAAATAACATCATTTTCCCCACCACATACATAAAACTAATTTAAAAACTGCTTATTTGAGATGACAATAAAATGTCGATCGGAAACTTTTATGAAAATGGTGCACTTCTAATAAACCAGTTGAATGCCAATTTACAATTTCAAACTATTTACGCTGAGACAATGCCAAATTTTAATGTACATAAATCGCATTAAATTCTGTGAAGGCATTACATCGTCATTGTTTTTCCATATTGAATAGCATTTGTCTCGACCTCATAAAACTACAAATTATTACGTGTATAATAAATGTACAAATTGTCGTGATAAAGTCTTTATTGTAAATTTCCTTTTTTTTAATAGCATTCAGTAGCATCACTTTTGTTTCTTCAATGCATCAGTCATAATTGTCTCATAAATGTTGACTAAACTAACCACCAGGTACCACGTATCTAATACCAAGCGACGTAACCCATTACCTCATAGTTTGATTTTAGTTTTGAAAATAGATGACCACTTAAAGCAGGTTAAAAGTAAAGCAGAATGCGCCTTAAGGCGCATTCTGCTTTACTTTCAATCTACTTTAAGCTTAACTGCTAAGAGATTGAACGTATTTCTTATCGTTCATAATCATAATTGGGTAAATCGGAATATTTTATCAAACAAAGAAGCAAATCAGAGGCGTAAAAGGCGTAGTTAGGGGGTAATGGGTTAAAGCAGAATGAAAGTAAACAGAAAGCTCTTTCATTTATCTTAGATACATGTGCAATATGCATCTTACAATGCACACCTTCAATATAAGTGGCCGTTCGTAAGAGCGAGACATTTTAAGAAATCACCAGACAGCTTGAGTGTTCTCACACTTTTCATTAAAACAACCTTTGGTTTTCCATTTAAATGTAAAATTCTTCCTGCACAGGGAATTCAAGGAATTCCTGTTGCTTGATATGGTAATGACGCATTTATTGTTATATTTGCATGTATGAAATTGCTGGCGCCAAGTGCCCGTAAAATGGCGATCGGAGTCTTAGTTATTGCCAACAAACAAGAAGGTAATCGGGCCGAAATTGTATTAAGGCTTGGAAAACAATAGTAATCATTGTGGGTAAATACGTGGCATGTTTTATTGACGACCTTCCGTTTGGACGAACCTTTAACTCTTCGCATGCTAGGTATTTTGTTCGTCTGCAACACTTGTTTTCTGCTACTGTTCTAAAAATAGAGTTTTTAAATTTCTTTTTAAAACGGAATCAGAGTGTCAAACAGTTTCGATCCTGCTACATGTACATTGTAAGCGGCGTCTCATCTGGATTCAAAGTGTTTTCAAAGGTAATAACTCAAAACATAGAGGGAAGCCAAAGACTGAACATTGTGGAAATTCAATGATGAAAAAAGTATTTCGTTACCGACATAAGCCAGACAACATAAACATATACAAACATATTGGATCCAGAGCATACGACATCAAACCAGGACCCAATGTTTTACACTTATTTCATTAGTTAAATTGTCTTAAATGTTGATTAAAATTCAAGCAGACGAAACAAAATCAGACGATATTACATATACATAATGTGCCCCATCGTTGTCATGAAGTCATACAATTTAAATGATTGTCGTCTGTTTTTATTTATTAAATATGAATTTTAGGTAAACGGTAACGTATGCTTTATCGCAATAATTGTCAAACAGACTGGATACTAACTAGACGCCCTTCTACATGGTGAGTGGTCAGGATCCAAACGTTTTGCAGAAAACGATTGTACTCGGTATCAGGTAGTGAATGTGTTCTTATAATGAATGTTTCAGACTGGTTACAGTAGAGAAAACATTATTCTTTCCCGTTTAAACGTAAACGAAACGCAAACGCATTGAAATAAAATGGAGAAATTGACAACTGTTTGACAATTCTGACAATCTATCTTAATCTGAGTGACAAACAGTTTTGAGCCTGATCAGACGCCGGGTTACCCGGCGTCTGATCTGGCTCCAAACTGTTTGCATTGGAAATAACAGTTTTAGCGTAAACGCGTTTATTAGGAAATAAAAACGTTTTCTCCATTGTATTACATAACAATGACAGTGACATGGTATACGGATATCAACACTTGGGATGGTTCGACAGCAAGATAAGTGCGAATCACTTAAATTTGTAATCATTTTTTCCAAGTTCTAATTAATTAGGAATAAAACAAGTGAAAACGTCTTATTATGAACATCAAATCAAATTTTATAAATTGTATGAAATGCAATTAACTATAAAAATGTGTACATGTAGGTAAGAAATTTATTCTTTGCTTAAACGCAACGCAAATCACACGTTAAATGTGACCGTGTGTTGAAAATGTTCATGATTGTTACATGTATCCCTTGTCCACTTGTCCCGACTTTACCAAACTTTGCGTCTGATCAGGATTCCAACTGTTTGGCCCTGCTGTTTAAATTGTAGATTTCGTAAGATTTGATACCTTAATAACAGTGGAGAATCTGTTATTCTTTCCCAATAAACGCGTTTACGCTAAAACTATTATTTGCAGTGCAAACAGTTTGGAGCCAGATCAGACGCCGGGTAACCCGGCGTCTGATCAGGCTCCAAACTGTTTGCAACCAAGATAAACAAAAATTATCAGAAATGTCCAAAAGTTGTTCTTTTCTACGTTTTAGTGTTTTGCGTTTGCGTACGTTTGCGTTTAAACGGGAAAGAATAACAGATTCTCCACTGTAACACCTTTTAGAACACTTGCAGACGACAACCACGACACACGCAAAGTTGTACATGTACTACATGTACCCTCTTAACCCTTTCCCTTATAGAAGCGACTTTTAGCACATGCATTTTATTCATCCGCTGAAGAAAATAATTCCAAATTTTACCGTAATGAATATGTGTCATATTTAATACTTTCCTCATTCTAGCAGGTAATAGCTTAAAGCAGGCTGAAAGTAAAGCAGAATGCGCCTTAGGGCGCATTCTGCTTTACTTTCAACCTGCTTTAAGTAGTCACATATCTTCAATACTAGAAGCAATGCTATCAGGTAAAGACAGTTTGAAAGTAAAGCAGAATGTGCATAAAACCCTTTATCAACATGCTGAATTGTCGTCTGCTTCAAATACATCGTCTGTGAAAAATATCAAAATCGGTGTTTGTTCATTTTAAACTGCAGAAATGGTGACTACGTGTATGAACAACAAACAGTTTAGATCAAGATCAGACGCCGCGTTTCGCTGCGTCTCATCTGGATCGAAACTGTTTTAAATGTAGGAAATAGTTTAAAATTCATTACTGTAATAAATGAAAAATTTTAAACTTAAATTTAATTTGAGTATGTGTAATGGACGTTAGATCTTTGAGTGCTTTCGAGTTAAACGGCTAATAATAGTAATCCCCTGTACAGGAAGGAAAACGTTCAATGTATTTTATTAAACTAAACGCTCAACGAAATTCAATGCAATGTAATACAAATGACAGTTCTTGACAATACTCAGGATCTCGTTTTATCAGAGTAACCGACCGTGTCGAGTTAAATCGGACGCCGAGTAAAGTGGATTTTCCTATGGTTCCATGCTGTTTGCACTGGTAATAATTGTTTAAGAACAACATAGAACAATCTCTATACAGTATATGCTTATCACTCGTAGGATAAACAAAGGGGTTGTCAATAATGAGATATATACATGTACCTTCCTTTTCCAAAATAACATATATATTAAAGAAGAAGAAGAAGACCGTTTATTTGATTTAAACTATACAGTTTCTCGTCATAAAACATTAATATTTACAATATAACATACTATAACACAATGTCAAATTTGAAATGTAGATCTACTTTCTACTCTGTATTCAAAATGTTTGACACTGTTGTTTAGAAGTGCTCTATCAACATTCTAATATGTTACTTTTAAACTTTATTGCAGCCGACATTTTTAACCAGACGTTAACCCATTTGTACACAGTGGATTCTTCGGCGTTTATATATTGGATAAGTCCTTTTTTATCTAAGGGATGCCTGGTCTAATTGTTCATTTTCATTTTGTTTTATATTGAAATTCCTATCAGCAAACAGTGTAAACGCTGATCAGACGCCACATCATGCGGCGTAGGATCAGGGTTTACCCTGTTTGCCTATGTCCAATAAATACACATTACCAGTTGACAGTGCGATACAGAGTGATGTATTTACATGTGTAGCTCGAGACGTTTTTGGCGGAAATAGCCGATCTAACGAGCGCCTTGGCGCGAGTCTGATCGGTTGTTTCCGCCAAAAACGTCGAGAGCTAAATGCAACACTCTGTTGCGCACTGCCAACTGGTAATGTGTTTATTATATGCATTGAATACAAATCAGAAACAGCTAAATAGTTGTTTAAATCATTTTACATCCAAAATTTAATACTTATTTGAAGCATAACGAGAAGTTTTGTATGCCACAAAGAATAACGCGGCACTCGTACATGCACGTAAATGACGTCACGTTAAATCGAAAGCGACGTCAGAGTAAAATACAAAGTGGCTGATACAAGGTGGCTGATACAGACTCTTGTATTTTACTCTGCAGATACACGCGAAAACGCTCGATATCATACGAAGGCATATAATAAATATAATTATGGAATGAGTCACGGAGTGTTACATGTACTGAGTTACAGGATTAATGTTCACTATATATAGCATGAGACTCGTGAATAACAGAATAAGTGTTGACAATATGTAGTGTTGCTCATGATTATTAGTCGACCTTGAGATTTGAAGTTTATTCTTAGATTTGATTATTAAGCCATTAACTTACTTTACCCGATTTCTGCTTCAATATTTCCACATATTTTGAACCCTAATCAGACGCAAGAAACTCGGCGCATGGTCATACTCCAGTGTGATAAGTCTTTGGTCACACAACCTCCAATTTAGATTTCAGAAATAAACCCTTTCGCTCTCAATGACGCTTAAAAGCATGTTTGCAAACAGTTTGGAACCTGATCAGACGCCGCGTAACGCGGCGACTGATCAGGTCCCAAACTGTTTGACACTCGTATCGATATTTATTAAGTCATACTACATTGAATCTTACTTTGAAATAATCTTGCAAACAACAAAATTGAAGCAGACGACAATGAAACGGTGAAGGGATAAAAAGTCTCACGAAGCATTTGGCAGTGAAAGGGTTATACATGTAGCAGGCCCTAATCCATGAGCAGACGATATCCTGACAATAAAGGTTAATTTTTGATAGTCAGAGAAGTCAAACGACCCAGACTAGAGGAATTTGTTCAATTTTCTTCTCAGCTGGACATTTGGGAACGTCAATACTGTAACGATTCCATATGTCGACACCTAAAAATAAAGACACATGGAAGATAGTGCCGACATATATAGTTTAAATCAGGATGCAGGTTAAACATCCTGGTAAAATGTTCGTTTATCCTTATTGGCACAATTTTTGTTATCAGTACTTCATTTTATTGTATATAACCCATTCACTTCCTTTTTCTCTTTAAATGTTATTTCCTAAACGTTTGGATCCTGATCAGGAACCAAACTACTTGCCACTCATTTCAATGTTTCTTTAGCCATACATACCTAAATTTTGAATTTGAAAAACAACCAACAGAGGTCAATTGCTTAATGCAGTTGACAACAAATAAGTTAAGGGTTTAATCTTTGACGTAACCCTGTCACTCTCAATGACGTCATAAGGCAAAAAGCTTTGATCCTGATCAGGATCAAAACTGGTTACCACTTGTTCTGAAATTACGTCAGTTATACTGCTTAACTTTGAAACGATATTGCAGACAAGTATATTGCAGCAGACGACAATATGGCGGTGAAGGGGTAAAAAGCTCACGATAAATTTGATCATGAACGGGTTAAGTCAGTAACCAGTCTAAAGCACTGAACACTAGGATTGTTTTAGAGTGTTTGTGATAGCGGGGTGTTTTTCTATTGATATTTCGAGCAGGATGTAATGATACACGCCTATCCTACTGTGAGTGTTTATTTGCACTCAGACAGATCTTGTTCCTCGTACTTCGCAAGTCCGCCTAAATATAGTACTACAGTAGAGAATACGTTATTCTTTCACGTTTAAACGCACACAAAACGCAAACGCATGGCAAAAAAATCGTTTAAAAAGACAACTCTTTGAAAATTCTGAATATTTATTTTAATCTGAGTGGCAAACAGTTTGGAGCCTGATCAGACGCCGGGTTACCCGGCGTCTGATCTGGCTCGAAACTGTTTGCAGTGGAAATAATATTTTTAGCGTAAACGCGTTTAATTGGAAAGTATAACGTCTTATCCACTGTAACAATGGCGGAGTTATAGAGTAGAAAGACGTTATAGGTCGTTTGCAGTTCAAAAAAACACGATAATTTTCAAATATCTCCATAACAAGAAAACGGAGACAAATGGAATTTTGCATAGATTTATGATATACCTATACCAACTCTGTAATAAAAAAGTTTTATTCATAACTTCTATATAAAGTTTACACTTCTAAGGGACAGTTTTCCGAAGGGTGATTTCAAGTTATTCAACAGCCTATCTTTCACGACCCGGCAACGCCTCACCGTTAAGCCATCGCATACCATAGCAGTTTACAACTAACCGAACGAGGCCATGACTGGGGTACGTTAAACGTATTAACTGAGGTCATACTGTCATTTTCGCACATGTTAGATCCTAATCGGACACCGGATTTCATACCCATGTGCCACTCATACGAAAGTTTTATCAACAAAACGCAAAATATAACTAAATGCGATAAATAACAGAAGAGACATGTTCATATCAGACGATCTACACCAACTTACCATTATCAAATTTTCAACAGAATGTTTCCAGATCAGTTCGAAAACCTTTATTATTTTATCGCTTAAGGGAAACGTAATGTAAACGTAAGTGCAATACAACTCGAACATTGATACATATTAAACTCCAGATAAGGGGAGTATTTCCAAAACTACTAGTAAATCTTTATTTCTGAATTAAACCCTATGGTGTGACTACTCATTAGAACCATCTTTCTTCGAGTAGTCACACCATAGGATTTGGTGCTGAACTGGGTGAGAAAATGTTGGACTTGTTCAAGTTTCTCTCTCTTATCTGGAGCTCTGTAATTATGTAGAAATGTTAGAGCTTTGGTTTGAAAAGTAATTGCAATTCTCTTTATCCCTGGTGAAGAGTACGTGGATTTAGGCATAGTAAAAATGTAATGGATTTTGGGGCCTCACAATTAATTGTGTACAACTAAACAACCAATATCAGCACGGGATTCACCTTTCAGACAGAAGCAACTTGCACGGGATTTTACCTGGGGATATTCTCCAATATAAACAAACGTAATCAAGGTAATAGCCAATAACACCCCACGTAATTGACCATTTTCAGCGACACAAAATTTATATAAAACAAAGAAGAAAAGTTTTTAGTTAGACTTTCAAAATTTTTTAATTTCCTTGTCAGAGTTGGTATAGACACATCATAAGTGTATGCAAAATTCAATTTAAATACGTCCATTAGTTTTAAAATTATCTAAGATTTATCGTGTTTTTTTGAACTGCAAACGACCTTTTTTTTATACTGCTTTCCGTCAGACGTGTTTTATTTTGTAAGGCACTCCATGTTTAAATTATGCCAAATGTTTCTTAGTCATGATAAGAAAATAATACGGAACTTAGCTTTGTTTTCTAAAGAAGCATTTAGTTAAGAAGCAGATAATTAAATATTGTACAATAGTAATTTATACTTTCTTTCCTAAAAGACAACAACCGATGCTTAGGAGACGTTTGAGGTAGGTTTGGGATCGGTCTCAGGTTTCTCATTGGTCGGATTTGAGCATATACTCAAATGGTACATGTACACATGTATAAATTTGAATAAGCCTATTGATTCACGTAACCGTTTGTATTTCACTTTTATTGTACAAATATGACGATGTATCTTGTGTACAAGTCAAAAAAAATGATTGTTCTGTTCTGTTCTGTTCTTACAGTGGAGAATGTGTTATTATTTCCCAATAAACGCGTTTACGCTAAAACGTTTATTTCCACTGCAAACAGTTAAGAGCCAGATCAGACGCCGGGTAACCCGGCGTCTGATCAGGCTCCAAACTGTTTGCCACCATGATAAACATGAAATATCAGAATTGTCCAAAAGTTGTTCTTTTCTACGTTTTAGTGCTTTGCGTTTGCGTACGTTTGCGTTTAAACGGGAAAGAATAACAGATTCTCCACTGTATTCCATGTTGGCCATGGCAAATGCTTCGTAGCGAGATCAGATGCCTGGATGTCAGATCAGGTTCCAATCGGGGCGTCTGATCAGAATCAAACCTTTTTGCAAATAACCATGGTACTCGGGATACGATAATTGTCATAATGAATAACATCAAGCACGTTATACTTTTTTCCAACAAAACCGTTTTACTCATCGGCGCAATGCCCGTTGAAACAATTGGAAGTCGGATCAAATGCTGATTAGTGAGAATTCTGATCAGTTGGAATCTGAATTCTAACAACAATCATCAATAATTACAAGACAATTCATGTTCTGCTGTTTATTTTGTTTTATTTGCGTTCCATTCAAAACGAATTATAACAATTTAAATGATTGAGCTATATATCCACTCAAAAATTGACTACAATTCTTGATCCGGCCATGTAAAGCACAGCTTTTGTTTTGCAATATCGAAGACAAATAAGAGGAAATTTCATATTAGAACGCTTATGGATGTAGACAAGAAAAAGGACATCTGTATGGAAATTGAAATAATGAGCGCGCCTGCTGGAAATTTGCCACTTTCTTCTGAAAACTGCTTACGCTGTCTAAGACGGTATATAATTGGCTGGATACAATAAAACGTAATTTCTTAGTGCCAATATGAACATATTCACCTACTTCAGAGGAGAAAACGTTACTCTTTTCCATTTAACCCTTTACCCCATAGCCGGTTTCTAGTTTTGAAAAAAGATGACTATTTAAAACAGGTTGAAAGTAAAGCAGAATGCGCCATATGGCGCATTCTGCTTTACTTTCAGCCTGCTTTAAGCTATTACCTGCTAGAATAAGGAAAGTATTAAATATGACATATATTCATTACGGTATATATTGGAACTATTTTCTTCAGCGGATGAATTAAATTCAAGTGCTAAAAGTCGCTTCTATAAGGGAAAGGGTTAAAGAGTTAGCCCTAAAACTATTATACATCTATTGCAAACATTATGGAGCCAGATCAGACGCCGAATTACCCGGTATTTGGCTATAACCCAATATCTTTTGCATGTTGATACAGTGGAGAATCTGTTATTCTTTCCCGTTTAAACGCAAACGTACGCAAACGCAAAAGCACTAAAACGTAGAAAAGAACAACTTTGGGACAATTCTGATATTTCATGTTTATCTTGGTGGCAAACAGTTTGGAGCCTGATTAGACGCCGGGTTACCCGGCGTCTGATCTGGCTTCAAATTGTTTGCATTGCAAATGATAGTTTTAGCGTAAACGCGTTTATTGGGAAAGAATAACAGATTCTCCACTGTATATTGAGTATAAACGAAACAATTGTCACGCGACAAGTTGTAAGTCAATTATTGCTGGTAAATAATAGAAAACTAGGTACATGTACATGCTACATGTACAATGTATAAGGCAAGTGGTTGCTTAAAGCACACTAAACTCATTGACTGCCTTGTATCGAGATAAACGGTAACTAGCAAGCTGTTTGGATCGGAATTAGATTTGGATCCGCAACGCGGCGTCTGATTAGGATCCAAATTGTCGTATACATGTACATGTATGCATAACAATATGATTCAAGTTAAACAAAGATGTAATTTTGAGCCTTGAAAGCAGATGACAACTGTTATTACAGTGGAGAATCTGTTATTCTTTCCCAATAAACGCGTTTACGCTAAAACTACTATTTACAATACAAACAGTTTGGAGCCAGATCAGACGCCGGGTAACCCGGCGTCTGATCAGGCTCCAAACTGTTTGCCACCAAGATAAACATGAATTATCAGAATTGTCTAAAAGTTGTTCTTTTCTACGTTTCAGTGCTTTGCGTTTGCGTACGTTTGCGTTTAAACGGGAAAGAATAACAGATTCTCCACTGTAGCAGATGTCGTCATGACATTGAAGGGATTAAAGAAAAGCAGAAATATAAACCAGGAATGGGAACCTTGAATGATTCAAACTGCTTGCCACTCTCTCATTTAAGGATCGCGTCAAGTAAATGAATGTCAAACAGTTTGGATACTGTTCCAGAGTCTAACCTGTTTGCAATGCAGTGTCCAAGTGTACTCTGGGTGCGGCAATGTAGGCGTTGACTCGTACATGTAACGTTTGTCTAATGCAATTTTAATGTTACTACGCAACACAAACAATGATATACATGTACGTGCCTTGTGGACCATACAGCATTGAAAACGTTATTCTCTTTTCAATCAAAACTAAACTAAACACAAGTCGATAGTATGTAGAAAAGGACAGTTTCCTAAGAACTATTCGTTTTTATGTAAGTGGCAAACAGTTCGAAGCCTAACCCGGTGTCTGATCTGGCCTTAAACTATTTGCAATCATGGAAGTACAGTAGCATCTCTCTATTACATGTACGACCACTAAAAAAGAAAGCTAATTGTCTGTATAAAACAGGTGACAGCTTAAAGCAATGTGAAAGTGAAACAGAAAGCTCCTGTAGGAGCTTTCTGTTTCACTTTCACATTGCTTTAAGCAGTCACCTGTCTGAAACGAATAATAGTTGACACAGTTTAGTGGTCGTAATAGAAAGCTTCTACTGTAATTGTTTTGGCTCAAACGCGTTTATTTGGAAAGAGTATCACCTTTCCCTACTGTAGTTTAACCTGTGTTCTATAGGTTGTCGGTTCTTGCACTTCACGGTGAATAGTGACAGTCGTTTGAACGAATTAGGGAACAAGACATACTGCCTGTGCCAGAAACACCGTGTTGGTGTTTATTGTAGGATATATGGCAAATCGTGAGGTACTAGTTTACAGTAGAGAAAAGGTTATAATTATTTCTCGTGTAAACGCAAACGAAACACATCGCAATAAAAAGTAGAAAATGACCACTTGTTGACAAACTCTTACTATTTGTTTTAATCTGAATTGCAAACATTTTGGATCCTAGTCAGACGCCAGTTTATTCAGCGTCTGAGCTGGCTCCAGACCTTTGGCTATAGCGTAAACGCATTTATTGGGAAATAATACCTTGTACAGTTGTTAATTTTGTCTTGTTCAAACGTATTTTATCACTAATGAATGCAAATAAATGTCTAAACGTCAGGGTTTGCTCTTAAATAGCTGTTGACGAGTTGCAAAGTCATGTGCAGCAAATACATGTAGTTAGGAGTTACGGGTCCGTTTCATAAAACCTTGTACTACAAAAACGTTCGTAAGTCAAAACTTTAAAAAACATTTTATTTTTTATTTCTCTATTTACTCCTGTCTTGTGACATCAGTTTGGAATCGTCTGTTCAAGACGACGATTCCAAAGAGATTCACAAGACAGGATTAGATGAAGAAATAAATAGTAACTGAGACTTTTATAATCTGACTTATGACTGTTTTTTGTCCTACGAAATTGTATAAAACAGGCCCCTGATCTGACACCAAACAGTTTTCAACGGACATACCTGTATATGTAATAGTTTCAGCACAAATGTGTCTTATATTATGTACAGCATGACGTATTTGCCCTTGTAGCAGTGTTGCAGGCTATATGTAGCACTCCACATGACGTACACTATTTTGCTTAAATACTATCATACTTTCAAAAACAAGTTTCAGTTACAGGCTATAAAAATAATCGTATATCAGTGACTGATAAACAATTCGGCAAATTAGCAAACGTTCTAAATAGTGTTTGAAACATTTTGGTCAAGTCATTTTGTGTAACGAACGATTTGAAAATAGACATATTAAGATTTATTTTAGTTACAAATTATTAATTTGATTGTATTGCTCTGCAATGGCTACCGGAACAGTTTTTTTTATATATATGCACAGAAAAATGTATATCAGATGAATACAATTCTTTAGAAATATCCACAAGCTGTTTCCACTACACTTGCATTTAGCATACGATTTTCACTAGAGATACACTAGCATTTTCTCTGAATGAAATATAGGTTAACGGAAGAGTACATGTGCGATTTTTCTTTCCCAATAAATGTATATAATGATGTCCTTTGTAAATAGTTTGAAGCCTGATTACTAAGATTTTACTGAAGAATTGCTATCTTCATAATAGTCTTTTTTCTACCTTTTATTATATTGTGGATGCTTATAGTATATCTAAATTTGAAAGAATAGAGTCTTCTTCTTTTTCTATTTCTAGTTTAGACAGCAATTTCTTTAATCCGTTTAGCCGTTGACAAATGGCAAGTATTCTTTTAGCAAACAAACATCCCCAGAAGAGTGTTAACGTTGCTTACAGAAGTAATTGATGTGGGTCTCACCTAGTGATTAGTCACGTAATGACAATCCAAATGTACACACGTAACACATCCATATATAAATAGTATCCGAACCTAGTCATTGTCAGGATTACATCTGCTAGAATCTTGTCTGATTGTATCTGTCTGTCTGTCTGTCTGTATGTCTGTATGTATGTTTGTAAGTATGTATGCATGTCTGACTGTCTGTCTGTCTGTTTGTTCATCTGTCTCTGTCTGCCTCCATGTCTATATGTATGTCTGTCTGTATATCTGTCTGTATCTGTCTCTCAGTTTCTCTCTGCCTGTCTTTGTCTCTAAATGACTTATGTACGTATGTGTGTCTGTCTGTCTCTGTATGTCTCTCTCTTTCTTTCTCCCCTCTCTTTTCCGCTCTGTGTCTCTCTCAGATCGATACTTAAACCATAATGCAGGATTTGATTTTACTCCACTATAACGACCACTCAAACTACTATTTTTTCAGTTGTGTATAGTATGTTTGCTGCTTTAAGCAAGATTAGAGTACATGCACAACATAATGCTCTTGCATGAACGGTCTGCTTTACTTTCAAGCTGCTTGCTACGACCACATGTCTTTATACCAGAAGTAAGGGTGTACATGATTTAAAATGGCATTACAGTGGAGAATCTGTTATTCTTTCCCGTTTAAACGCAAACGTACGCAAACGCAAAGCGCTAAAACGTAGAAAAGAACAACTTTTGACAATTCTGATATTTCATGTTTATCTTGGTGGCAAACAGTTTGGAGCCTAAACTGTTTGTTATGTAAATAATAGTTTTAGCGTAAACGCCTTTATTGGGAAAGAATAACAGATTCTCCACTGTAACAGCGAGGTGTGATGTAATATAAAATGCTCTCTTATATGTACTGTAGATACATGTACGTGTAACGTTATAGATGTGTACAGTGCGAGCTTTAGTTTGAATTAGCTTTCACTGGCGAATCCCAGGACGCAAGGTCTTACATGTACTTGTGAATCACTACTCAACTTCATATTTGAGCAATACACAAGTTCTGATTGTTAAGATACTACTTGTCCACGAGAACGCAATGAAATTGAACTCTGTAAAATATGTAATCTGCAACATTAATATTGATTTATTTGAATTTTCTTTCAAAATTATCATCAGAGTGTCGCCAGTTTGGAAGCCGGCGAGACACTGAGTAGCCCGGCGTTCCATCTGGATCAACATTATTGGCAACAACCGTCACATATTCACAGAATCCACTTCAAGAAGGGTAAACGCTCGTTACAATCATTAATAACCGTTGAAGTGGGAATTCATTATTTCAAGATCTTACAGATAAAACGCCCTTTATCAAAATCCCGTTTACGAGATTTTCATTCCAAAATGATTAATTTTTCGCCTGATTGTCGCCGCTTTACTATAATTTGCAAAGAGTTTGGACCCTGATCAGACGCCGCGAATCGCGGCGTCTGATCAGGTTCCAAACTGTTTGACCCGTGTTAAACAGTTTTTAGCTAAAATTGTTTTAAATTGAAATTTTAAAAACAACTGCAGACAACAGTTGTGAAATAGACGAAGTAGTTGCAGACGAAGGGTTCATATTGACCGAAAGCGGTTAAAATTCCTACTACAATACCGCGGATTACCAGTTTGATTCTAATCTGAAGAGAGAGCCGCTAATTCTGTAGAACATTTATTGAACTTCCATTGGTTTAATAGAGATGCTTAGTATTTGTTTTTCCATTAAATGACTCTACGTTTGTTAGTAAACCGTTTCGTTATTGTTATGATTATATTATGCTGTTTGTCCTCGGCTAACAGTGTAACCTTTGAGCATATGTTTATTGCAAAAGTGCTTGAAAATGTTATTTGCTTTAGATTCTGGAAACAAAGGATACCCGTGTCATTTCTATTGATAAAAGTTATCTAACAAGAGGTATTTGAGAAATGGTTTCATGTTGTTATGAGTGTTTTTTCGGGATCTAAACTATTTAGAAATCGAATTTGGACATGCACGTGGCACTCCAAAGATGTCTAGCGGCATGCGTTTGATCAATTTAATACAAAAACTCTCCAGATAATGGTCCTGTATTCAACTCAAGACAAATGTTAAGATAACAGATTTCCGATTGCAATAGATTAGGCTGTCTCTGGGAATCAATTGACTAATATTTCCTCTTCGTATGCTGGGCACAGCTGCTCTTCAGTACATTATAACAGCAAGGCAAAGCCAGAAAACGGACATCGCTGGAATTTGGTCTTATCGGCGATATAAGTGACTAACTTCGACTTTGCAAATAGTTTAGACCCAGAGCACATGTCGCGTAACGCGACGTCTGATCTGGATCTAAACTATTTGAACTGTTATCAGTATGTCCTTAGTTATACTGTTTTCTGAAATTGAACTTTGAAACAAATGTGTATATAACAGTTATGTAGCAGTTTATGTGTGTCGATGACATAAAACAGACGAATTGTTTCTCGATTAAGATCAGTGACGGTTTCTTTCACTATTTATCAAAGTTAGATCTAGTATACAGTGGAGAATCTGTAATTCTTTACCGTTTAAACGCAAACGTACGCAAACGCAAAGCGCTAAAACGTAGAAAAGAACATCTTTTGGACAATTCTGATATTTCATGTTTATCTTGGTGGCAAACAGTTTGGAGCCTGATCAGACGCCGGGTTACCCGGCGTCTGATCTGGCTCCAAACTGTTTGCACTGCAAATAATAGTTTTAGCGTAAACACGTTTAATGGGAAAGAATAACACATTCTCCACTGTACTATAATGGATGCAAACGCAAACATAGATTCGATCGCTATTCGAATTTCGTGAAAATACTTAGAGTCGTAAACAGTTAGTAAACTGAACAGACGCCGTGTTTCTCGGTGTCTGTTCAAGTTCAAGACTGTTTACGATGGATATATATTTGTTTTAACGCAAACAAGTGTATTGAGAAGAACAAAGGATTCTCGATGGAAAGAACATTACGTCCGAGAATGCACTGCTGGATATTTCATTTAAAATGACAAACACTGCAATGTCCTTAGGTCGCCCATGTATATCTACAATGAAATCTTCCAGCAAAGACACACGGCGGTTTCATTGCAATATCCAGGAATATACAGACTGATCGAGGGAACTTTTAATATTTTATAGTGTACATGTAACCCCATTCCTGTCACAATATCTTAATTGTGCAACTTGTTTTTTCCTAACGTTCACATACATGTACGTAGATCTATCATTTTGACTGTTAAAAGCATGTAAATGTGTGATAAATAGATTGGGTCCTGATCAGACGCGAGTTATCGGCATTATATTCGGCTCCAATCTGTTTGCAAATAAAAGTAGTCGAGTGACATCTCGATTGGCAGGTAAAAGAGTTAAACTATTAGGGAACTTTAAGACGAAGAATTTGAACGTATATTTGAAAAGAGCTCATAGACGTAAAGATACCAGTCACTCTCTAGCTACTAGAATCGCACCCAATGGAACTGGAAAGATCAAATTAGGCGATAATTAGCTTAATGTAATACACTTAGTCAGTAATGTAAGAACTTGTAATCATGATTAACTGTGCAAATAACGACACGACATGCTAAACCAATCCGTACTAAATAGGCATCGGAGTAGATATACTATAATGGTAGCTACTGTCTTTGTACAGACGATTCTCGCAATTCCACACACTAACGTATTACTTTATTTCAATATATAAGGCAATGAGGTACTTACAACAAGGTGAACGTAAAGCAGAAAGCTCCCAATTGGAGCTTTCTGCTTTACACTCATCTTGTTGTAAGTTATAGCCTTGGTTTAACAAATTCAATGAGTGTTAGCATCAGTGATCGTAAAAGAGGGTGCTTTATTCTGTGGTTCAGAGTCTGAACGACTGTGGTCTTAATTAAATCTCGCAATTTAGTCCTTATCCTATCCATGCTACATGTATGATATTGTCTGCTAGAAATGGTCTTCGTCCCATTCTTTCAAGCGTTAGACGTCGATACATTTATTTAATTCTTGAAAGAAAAACAACATCTAACTAGATACCAATTAGGCTGTGTACTGAATAAACACTTGGTTACTTGGCATCAGATCTGGATCCAAACTGTCTGAAAATGCCACATCAGTTTTTTAGGTCATCATAGTCAGGTTAATAACCGTCCTTTAGTACATCTAGTAAAACACATATGTACCTAAAACGAATCACGTTTTTTTAATTAAGATATACCACACACGTATATCGTAAGTGTACTTATAAGACAGCAGTTATTTCAGTGCAAACAGTTATCTAAGTTTAATGCACTTGTTTCACTATGTCAAATTGGTGCAGAAAAACAATAGGAGTCAGAAAGGTGTATCTTGCCTTAAACAACGACCTCGCTTTCAAACAGTTTAGGCTCCAAACTGTTTGACACTCAGATTTGAATAAGGTCTCAACCTGTTCAAAAACATGTCTATGTCTACATTTCATAGCACTACATTTAGGTTTCGTTCCGTATTAACGGAAGGTATAATGCAATCTCTACTGTATATTGTAAAACCCTCATATACAGAATGTACAACTACCTTAATACATCACATGTTGATTCCGATTATGCAGACTTCTTGTTAAAGCAAGATGATATAGCATACATGTAGTACATGTAGTTCCAAGGTTACCACTTGTAGTAAGACCGAAGTCAAGTGTGCTTTGCTTTGCACCGTAATAGCAAATATTGAGCACTTACTATTTTTAAAACTGTGCTAAGGTCCATAAGTCCGTTTTAAACAGTTTTGAGCGAGATTTGGGTCCAAACTGATTGTCACCCATGTTGCCCTATGGTGCATGATATGAACTTAAGGTAATGTTGTTGTGATAACAATGATTAATTAGAAAATCAAAACTGTTATTGTCTAAGTTTCGATGTTTTGCCTTTGCGTTTAGTCTTGAGTTACAGTTGAGGAAACGTTATTCTTTTTCAATAAACGCACTTATTCTAAAACTATTTTTATGTTCAAACAGTTTGGAGCCAGATCAGACGCCGAGTAACCCGACGCCTTAACAGACTCGAAACTGGTTGCCACTCAGATTACAAATTCAGAATTGTTAATGCGTTGTCACTTTCTACGTTTTCTTGCAATGCGTTTGCATTTCGTTTGTATTAAAACGGGAAGACAAAACCTTTTTGTTTCCACTCTAGAAAGTTAAATAAACTCCTTCTCCAATAGAACCCCATCACATGTAAATGGCCGTTGGGGTCTTTTGCTAGAGAACCCCATCTGAATTCAATTTAGAGTAGACTCAACTGAACGTGTGCGCAATATACAAGCATGACTTTTTCAAGGTAATTTGTCAAACATAATGACACAACGAATATGACAAACGTCAATGGTAATGCTTTAATGTTGAATGTGTCCCTTTAACCTGGTACCTCATAACAATGTTCTAGTTTTAAAACGAGGTTTATGTAACCAGTTAAGCAGTTTGACGGAAAATCATATTACATACTGTCAGCCTGCTTTAAGCAACCATCTGCTAGAGTATGGAAAATGTTTCTGATGGGAGCTAATTCATGACCGTGTCAGTTGAAACTGCTTTCTAATATTGATGAACAAATTGCAGGCGCCAAAGGGTGTATCAGTGGAGTGATTGTTTAACGCATATCTGACGTCTACCCATGGACAAAACTAAATTATTCTTATGCACGATATACGCTAACGTTTTACTATTACAGTGGAGAAAACGTTATTTTTTTTTCAAATAAACGCGTTTACGCTAAAACTATTATTTAAATTGCAAACAGTTTGGAGTCAGATCAGAAGCCGGGTAACCCGGCGTCTGAACAGGCTCCAAACTGTTTGTCACTCAGATCAAAATAAATAGTCAACATTGTTGTAAAATTGTCCTTTTCAACGTTTTAGTGCGATGCGTTTGTGTTTCGAATGAGTTTAAACGGTCAAGAATAACTTTTTTTCTCCACTGTATATATCTTTTGTAAACAGTTTAGCATTTTGACATTTGTTGCACACTCTCCTGGATTTAAAGTTTGATTACAAGTTACTGCATACAAATAACATATTTTAATAACAGTCGAGACTCGATACCTCGAACTCGAGTCATTTCGAACATATCCGTGTTTCAGGGTTGACTATGGCTATGACACATTTTGACATACGGGCAAGTTCGACTTTAGCGAGATCGAATTATCGAACGTCAACACATGAAATATCAATAGAATCGAGTTCGAAGTTTCGAGTATTGACTGTAATTTATATGAGAAGGAGAAGAATTTACATAAGTTTACCCAAACTTGTTTTCTAATCCTTATATTTATATGTGAAATTGTATGTATTGTCAGTCATTATTATTATCTATTTTGAAATAAAATACTGTTTAAACTAACAGATTTTGCAGACTCATACTAGACGCCGCAAAACGCTGTACGTCATTAAAACCTTACGGGGTTATTCCTACTACTAATACATGTACAACCTTATCTATATGATAAAAATCATGTTGTCATACATAATCATTTCCCAATAGGCACACGTCATTTTAATTATCTTTCATATGCTGATACAGATTGTTGCAACACATTGTTGAGACTTCCAATAAACAATTTCAGTTTCCAATAAAGTCTAATCCAGTTTCGACTATTTTGCTGTATTTAAAATTTCTTGTAAAATGACAAACAGATCACACCCTGATCAGATGGCTCCTTAAGGAGCCCTCTGATGTGGATATACACTATCTGCATAGGACAATTGTACATGTACTACTTAAATGTATAATAATGTAAATGAAAAAGTGGGTGACAAAATTTCGTTTAATAACACAGTTTGAAAGCATTGTAAAAATGGAATAAACGAAAAGCATAGTTTTTAAAACAGGAAAACCCTTTTGGAAAATTAAAAGCAACAACAAACAAATTTGAAACAAAATAAACATAAAAACGTCATTTACTTAGCCAAACTTCTATGATACCCTTTTTTAAAATCATTTATTGCTCGTGAAATGTATCATCCCCGAGTAAAAAGGTTTTCAAAATGTTAAACTAACAATGGTGTATCATGATATCACATATAAAATTATACAATAAAACTATACAATTAAGTATGTTAAGAGACAATCCGAAGACAGATGCATATAAAGTATTTAGACTGAGTGCTGCTAAGTGACGAGAAATAATTCAAAACTTTCCTATTTAAGATGGTGACATTCCCAATGCATTTCAATAGTAATTTTAAGCTACTTTTTGTGAAAGTTATGTTATCATTTATTCAAGCAAAGTACCTGAAGTGTTCATGTTCATGGCACTATAGCTCTCTATAGTTATATTTACCATCACCTTAGTCAAGACCACTGCTTCAAGTACTGATTTATTCTTCCGTTTGCAAAACATGTTCGAGCTAACGCTTTTACCGGCAAGTTTATCGTGAGAGTTTTACCGCTGCATCGCCACATTGTCGTTTGCTTCGATGATGATGTCTGCAATGTCGTTGTAAAGTTGGATTTAAGACAGTATTCCAAACTGTTTCCTAAGCGCATTTTGACGTCATTAAAAGTGTGGGCTAATGTATAATAGGAAAAGGAATCAGAATAAGTTGTAATGTTTTCTACAATTCTACCTGATCTAGAAACAGACAAGACACTGTAAACTTTAAGTCTAATAAAGATTTTGTTCTGTTCTGTATTTCCACTGGATTAAGTAAATGCACTCACAATACTTTGCGTTTACGTTTAAATTCGTTGATCGTGAATGACTATCTGTTCCCACTGTATGTTTTCAATGTATACTGAATTTTGTACAGGGAATAAGACGTTATTTTTCCCAATAAAGGCGTTTTGTCATTGAAAACAGTTTGGAGCCAGATTAGACGACGGGTAATTCAGCGTCTGATTATGTTCCAGACTGTTTGTCACTGAGATAAGTATTTTGTAGAAAATCTTTTGCGTTTAAATGGGAAATGATAACGTCTTCTCACTGAACTTTTATAATTCTTACAGTGGAGAAAACGTTATTCTTTCCCATTAAACGCGTTTACGCTAAAACTATTATTCCCATTGCAAACAGTTTGGAGCCATATCAGACGCCGCGTAACCCGGCGTTTGATCAGGCTCCAAACTGTTTGCCACTCAGCTTAAAATAAACAATTAGAAATGTCAAAAAGTTGCATTTTTTCTACATTTTATTGCAATGCGTTTGCGTTTCGTTTGCGTTTAAACGGGAAATGATAACGACTTCTCCATTGTAGTGATATAATTGTTACACCGTCTGTTCCTGGGTCGACCTAGAAATGTATCTACAATCGTTATTAGAATTAGAAGCGAAGAGAAACTTAAATCTGATTTTCATTTGGTTTCCAAATCGATACGTTGTCTTACATGAATAATAGAAATTTCCTATCAATTTCCTGACAAGACTGCTGCACACGATGAATATAGTTACACTGGAAAACACGTCATTCCTTCCCATTTAAGCGATGCTTAACGCAAACGCAATACTATAAAATGCAGGAAAATAACAACCTTTTGAAAGTGATAACGATTTATTTTAATCTGGTAAGCAAATAGTTTTTCGCCTGATCGGTCGCCGGGTCACCCGGCGTCTGACCAGGTTCTAATTTGCTTGTATAGGATATAATTGATTAAGCACAAACGCGTTTATTGGGAAAGAATACGGTTATCTCCATAGTTACTGGAGACTTTCAAATGAGGACAAAATCAGAAATTGACTTATGTGTATGTATTTAAAGTAAATATTTGCTTTTGGGACTATTTAACGTATTTATACATGAATTTTACAATGAACTATACCCGATGTACTTGTTTGAGGATTTCAACATAATGTCAGTTCCTACATTTTAGTGCTTTGTGTTTGCGTTTCGTTTTGCGTTTAAACGAGATAAGATATCGTCTTATCCAACACTGTGTGTAAAACAGCTTTTTGCTTCTTGTAGAACTTTTAGATTTGGTTAGATTTTATTCTGCCATGTTTTAACGAACACTAAATGCAAACGTAAATCTTTAAAATGTAGAACATGCTTAGTTATTGAAAATGTTGGCGATATAAGTTTATTTCAGCTGTAGATGGTTTTGAGCCTACTCGGACTTAGTAACCCTGAGTCTGATCTGGCTCTAAAGTATTTGCAATGGAAATTATTATTCTAACATATATGCGTTTCTTGGGACAATATAACGTCTTCTCCGCTTTAACAACACTTGTCGTTTGTGTTATCCATACATCCTGACCGCATCGCAAATATGCCTATAGTAATTACTGCCTGACGTTTGTCGCGTGCTGTCTTACCCAGTTCTGCCTTACGTTGCCCATAACATTCAATCGCTTCCGATACATTGTATTATAATGGTAGTTGAAAAATGGTTTAATATATTAGTTTTCATCGCTTGAAAGCATGATATAATGGCGGCTAAGGTCAGCCATAATTCGATCCTCGCAGACTAATTCAGTCGACATAAAACGGTAATTTCTGTTTATTGACAAAAGCATTATTTGCCGCCTTTGAAGTTGTAAATAGTCCTGAATAGGGGATGATTGGGCCTACAGAATCGGAACAGACAATTTCTTTCTCATTAATTTAGATTTCCCACTGATTTATAGCTTTTATCGACGCTGTTTACAGACACTTGTGTGGCAGTGGGGTGACTTAACCCATACTATGCTGTTTTATCGTCTGCTTCAAAATTGTCGCTTGCAATATTTTCAAAAATAATTATAAATACATGTTTAGAATTTGATCAACGTTTGCAATGTTCCAAACAGTTAAGATCCTGATCAGACGCCGTGTAACACGGCGTCTGATCAGGATCTGAACCGTTTGCAGAATTTAGATATGTTCGGGCAAGCTGGCTGAGAGTTAAGAAAGCACTCACCTCTCAGCATTCCAACACTTTTATTGTTTATTGTTTTCGTTTCCAGTGTCCCCGTTGCGTAAACAGTAAACCGTTGGCCCGGTGGTGCAAGGAGTGAAAATGATTTACGGAACAAATGAAGCATGATCAGTCAGTGAGACAACTCACACAAACGCTTGAACATGATCGTTTGATTACGAAAACAAATGTAACATATGTTCCAAGAGTGCCTTTTGAATGTAGTTATTAATATGACACAGTTAATTATCCATATTTTGGCCGCAATAAATACTCATTGATTGGGTTTAAGACGTATAACAACTATACTCATGACAAAGTATATACGCTGTTTTTACAGTTTTATTTTTTATCCGTCCACAGAAAAAGTGTTTATAGAGTCATTAACATGCACCATAAGAAATATATTCTCTATCCTACATGTAGCAGATAGTAACTTTAAGAATGCTGAAAGTAAAGTAGACTGCTTTAAGTTGGTAATTGTTTTCGAAACTAATATCAGGCTATGGGGTTACGGGCTAAAATAAGATCTGCCTTAAATACACGTCTTGATATATGTTCTTTTTTAATTTAGTTGTACATTATAGAGGGAAACTCTTTCACAGATTTACTCACACGCAAACAACTGTCCTTCTGGAATTAAAAAAATACATGACAACCATATTGGGCGTTGGCAAAAATACAAGTAAAGAACCATTTTAGAGTAAAGGAAATAACTGCCATATCTCTGTATTGGCTTTAAGACAAATTAACAATTAACACGCTAGGAAAGTTTATTGCCATCAACACATGTCATCTTTAGCATTTCTATCAGAATAGATATATCCGCCATTTGTTAAAAAAATATCAGCTGGTGTTATATACAGTGTTCACTCCCTACAACGACCCTACCAACAACGACTCCCTCCTTACAACGACCCTAACCGCAGTTCCCTAAACACGACAGTTATGTCTAACGCTTTTACTGCTGCAATGTCGTCTGCTTTAAGTTGTCGTCTGCTGTTTTTCCTCAAAGTTACTTCTCTGCATTTTGAATACATTGCATTTTAGTGTTGTTGTTTTTTTAACCAATTACTTCATTGATACGCATTTTAGCACTTTATTTCCTTCCTCCTCTGAAAAATAGTGCCATTAATTACAATTGTGAATATTTATCGATATACATGTTTTCTATAGCATAGCAGATGGTACCTTAAAGCAGTCTGAAAGCAAAGCGAAATGCACATTAAGGTGCATTCTGCTATACTTTCAGACTGCTTTACGAGGTCAGTTGTCTTTAAAAGTAGAAACAGACTCTTGGGTAATGGATTAATCTGGAACAGAATGGCTGTACTACTAACCCTTTACCTGATAGCATTGTTTCTAGTATTGAAGATAGGTGACTACTTAAAGCAGGTTGAAAGTAAAGCAGAATGCGCCTTAAGGCGCATTCTGCTTAACTCTCAGCCTCCTTTAAGCTATCATGTGCTAAAATATAGAAAATATTCCCTATAATATATATTAATGACTGATGAAATTGGAACTATTTTCTTCAGCGGAGAAATAAATCATATTCGCTATAAGGCGCTTCTATGGGGGAAAGGGTTAAAAGATAGGCCGATCTTAACCTTAGTACTCGGTTATCGAACCTGTTGTAACTCTTGCAAATATGGATAATGAGACGCCGATTAAATTTCCTTCTCATATGGCTTCAAACTGTTTTACACTAAGGTGATAATACAGGAGACATGGCAGAAAACCCTAATCTAAGAGGCGACTAAAAGTGTCTTCAAAAACATTTGGAATCGTAATTAGACACCGAGTAACACAGCGACTGGTCACGACAGAATTGGTCAACATATCGATATTGCCTAAGTAATTCTACATGTACCTTAAACCTAACTGTAGAATTTGAATGTTAAATTTGAGGTAAACTGTTAATAATATTAAACAAAATATTTTAAGGCGATCTAACAGTCAATGTCGATGGCAACCTTGGCGGTGAACATGTTTAATGGATATAAAACTGAGACAAAACAAACCCACCCGTTACGAGTTTAAGAGGCGTTTTAAACTCAGCTCTCGTTGATATAAAACTTTATGTTAGTGGTTTATAGTTCTGTCTGGTTCTTCAGCCTTTTACATTTGTTTATCATAGCGCATTATGACGCTTTTACTTTGCCAACACGTAAGTGAAAAGGACGCTTTTTTCTCGTTTTAACGAAATGAAACGCATTTACGAAATACAGTTAAACCTCTCTATTACGACCACACATGGTATTTACTGTCACCTTGCTTTAAGCTTTTAACTGTCTTTCATACAATCTATTGGCCTTCATTTCAGTAATCGTATTACATAGTTTTTAGGTTTTACTGTACTGTAATACAGTGGAGAATGTGTTATTCTGTCCAAATAAACGCGTTTACGCTAAAACTATTATTTGCAGTGCAAACAGTTTGGAGCCAGATCAGACGCCGGGTAACCCGGCGTCTGATCAGGATCCAAACTGTTTGCCACCAAGATAAACAAGAATTATCAGAATTGTCCAAAAGTTGTTCTTTTCTACGTTTTAGTGCTTTGCGTTTGCGTACGTTTGCGTACGTATGCGTTTAAACGGGAAAGAATAACAGATTCTCCACTGTATGCACAAGGGAGAAGATGGACTTTTCAAATAGTTTTGAACAAGCCAGGTTATTCGGCGCATGATCAGTATTCAATCTGGGTGTCACTCACCTGTTTTTCTCATACATATTTAAAATGTTCAAGATCCTGTTATTTACTAATTTTTATTGTATATAGGATTTGCAGTTCGTTTCCTTTAAGGGGGTAGGTGCACCTTTGGAAAGTAATTACCAAATTCTTCAAACTTTGCATACAGACAGTAAAATTAGTTTCTATGACAAAACTGGTGAAAAAAGTGGGGGTACCGGACCTTTCTTTTTTACAATTTGAGATTTTTCAGGGCTACCCCCCTAAAATTGAAACTTCACAAAAACTCCTACTTTTTTGTACTACGGTTTTTCAATCTTTATTTAAACAAACTATTTGTTCAAAAGGTATCCTAATTTATATTACCATAGTAAGAATAAACTCTGAAAATAATGTTTTGTCAAGATTCAAAATAAAAATGTTTGATTTCACCGAAAAGGAGTAAAATTTACCCCACCCACTTTTTTATAATGGGAGAATAAGGCACAGTGAAAATTGCCCTACAAATTGTAGCAAACTAATTACCAAATTTTTTATTTGTTGATTTTAGCCTTCCAAACATAAAGTTTTAGTGAAATAGCAAATACAAACACAGGGTCCCGGATCTTTTAAAAAAGATATAGATCGTTTTATTGAAAAAATCCATTTTTTCTCATTTTTTCACTTTTTGGTGTATTTTTACCAAAAACATTTTTTTTCAACAAAATATCATTTGATCTTTTGTATTATCTATAATTTATACTAAAACTGTACTTCCATGAAAATTTCATGCTTATATTCTGAGAAATTGAAATGAAATCGGATGTAACAAAATGCAACCTACCTATGAAAACGGTGTATGCTGTAAACTACGAATAGGACATAAAACTTAAAAAGTCCCTTCCGGAACGAAAAATCTAATTTTTGCCGGGAAAATAGTATTTTATGACTGTTTGCATTCACCAAAAATGAGTTCTTAACATTTTTCGGAAAATGAGTTCGTAAAATTTTTCGGAAATTTCATAATGCTCAAAACGACAGGCCGACATCCTGTTTTGAGTGGTTGTTCATACTGTACAAATGTATAACATCGGCATTTCACTTAGTATATGCAGAGCGTTTTAGCTAGATATTGTGATTACATGTAACCAGTTTAGCACCATAGGCTAATAAAGAATGATCAGGATCAAAACGTTTCGGCACTCGTGTCATTAATTTTTCAACCAAATCTATAAAGAATTTGACTTTTACATAAGATTGCAGATACCAAATTTAATCAGGCAATATTTTATACTACTATAGTAAAACATCTCTAATACGAACACTAAACTGTGCTAAGTTTTAGAAGTTTACGACAGGAGCTTTCTGTTTGACTGCCACCATGCTTTAAGCTGTCACCTGTCTTTTATACATGTGCAATCAATTAGCATTCGTTTTAGATGTCGTAATAGAGAGGTTTTACTATAGTAGAAGTAGTTGAAGTAGTAGAAGTAGAAGAAGTAGTAGTACATGTAGTAGTTGTTGTATAAACAAATCGTCTGCTTAAATTTGGTATCTGTACTTTACAAATGTACATGAATGAAAACGTTTATTGGTATTGCTACCCCGTCTCCAATCGATCGTCTTTCTTTTGTTGGTGTTTTTGTAGTCTATATTTATTTCTATCTAGGACAAAGTGACAGCTTTAAGAGAAAAATGTTTTTCTAAATCAGTTTTATTAAGCTACTTTAACTTTTGGGCATAAAACAGCGTGAAATTTCTCTCATAAAGCAGTAGTGGGTATCACTTCAAGTCTCCAAAATCATTGGAACAGACTGAGGTAAATAAAAAGATAAACTTTCAAACAGTTCCAATGTGTAATATTCAACAAAAAAAAACAAGCAAAAAGCAAACAAACTCCATGTGAATACCTTAAAGCAGTACAAATTATGCATCTCCAATATCAACTGGTTTCTATTGGTCAATATCGATACTCCATGGAGAGCGATCGACCATTTTGTAAACTCTTGGTCCGTATCGAACTTTGTTCGAGCAAATTTCGGTACGACTCATATACTTGAAAAGAAAGGCGGATCGCTGTACGCAGAATGTCGACATCAATTGACTTCAGTCCGATTACTTAAGGAGTGTACTATCTTAACCCTCTCATGATCAAATTTACCGTGAGGTTTTTACCCCTTCATCGCCGTAGTGTCATCTGCTTCAATATTGTTGTCTGTAAGATCGTTTAAAAGTAAGTTTTAAGGCAGCATGACTGACGTAATTTCAAAACAAAGGACAAACAGTTACACGGCGTCTGATCAGGATCAAAACTTAGATTTAAGTCAGTATGACTGACGCAATTTCGAAACTTGAGTCGATCCTGATCAGACACCGCGTTACACGGCACCTGATCAGGAGCCGAACTGTCTGCAAATAGGCCTATTGTCATCATTGCCAGTGAAGTGGTTAATTGAACATTCAGTATTACAGGCGTACTGGTCTGTTATGAAGCTGTTTCAACATGCCTTACTTTTAATAACAACTAAATGAATTTATTTTTCTTGACCTCCAAATAAATCTTTCTCTCCAAAGCCGTCCCCAAACGTACAGTGGAGAATGTGTTATTCTTTCCCATTAAACGCGTTTACGCTAAAACTATTATTTGCAGTGCAAACAGTTTGGAGCTAGATCAGACGCCGGGTAACCCGGCGTCTGATCAGGCTCCAAACTGTTTGCCACCAAGATAAACATGAAATATCAGAATTGTCCAAAAGTTGTTCTTTTCTACGTTTTAACGCTTTGCGTTTGCGTACGTTTGCGTTTAAACGGGAAAGAATTACAGATTCTCCACTGTACATGTAGCTTTTTGCTCTGTCCCGTGGAGTTGCGCTTCAGAGTGTTTTATGTATACATGTATATCTAATCGTATATAATAAAATAACCATAATTACATGTATTATCACACAATAAAAAACATAAAATTCATTTGTCATGTGCATGCGCACGCACCAGAAAAAATACATCGAACATGGCTAGGTCGACATTGTGTGCTACTCGTAAAAGTCAACAGCAGTCTGTCTAGTATTGATGCAAACAGGGTAATTTTAAATTTAAGTTTACATGCAATTTCTTTTACATCGATTATTATACAACTTGTAACCAGTTGTAGCGAACTGATACAGATTGCTCTTTCTACATGTATCTCTGACTTGAATGACAGGGTGCGTGATAGTGTATGTGGGGAAAAACAGGAATGTCAGGAGAAAAACCGGACGGCCGACCAATGTACTCTCTCATATAAAGCAACGATGCTGGATCGAACTCGGGTTGCATTAGTGATGGACAGTTGACCCATCTGTGCCTAGTGGGTACGTTCATGCTTATATATTGATTTAGTCCATTCTTTATTTATTTATGCCTGGTCTAAAGTTAATTTTTGTTTTGTATTTTATGGAATTTCCTATTCGCAAACAGTTTTGACTCTGATCAGGGTCTACACTATTGGCATATTCCCTTTTATAGGAAGCTAGGTAAAACACTGATACAAATTTATTGTCTCATCAATGTACATCAAACAAATAATACAAACATATATGATGAAAAAGTACATTGCCACTCTATATAGAGTTATAGGAGACTATGGTTATCACATGAATATTTCCAACACCCAACTTCATGAGCACTCTCAGTACCACCCATTATCATTTTCAATGTGCCTACCCCACTCATGTGTCACCTACCAGTAGGCATAAAAAGGGGGGGGGGGCAAATATTCATACCAATGATGCAGAAGTAATGTATTATTACATGAATATTGTCATCTTATATTGTCATCAATCTCTCTACAATAATCAGTGAAATTTCACCTTTAAAGTTTTAAAGTTTCACTCTTTCCTGAGTAATCATGACCATCACATAGAAAAGGGGAATAACTCTCATTGTATTGGTACCAGGGTTATGAATTCTGTATTAGCAACTACCACTTTTCATATCCCTTAAGGTACTTCGCATATGCGCGTAGTTTCCATACGATTGTTATGAACATTGTCATGAAGAATGATAATAGCCTAAGAAACAATGTGTGTAAATATAGGCACAATTTATCGTGTGGTTTGTCTTTAAGGTCTTTTTTCTGACAAAAATCTAGAATTTTGATGATTTTATTTTTCTTAAAAATGAATAAAGCTAATGACTATAATTCTCGCCCAATAAGTAGTCCACAGCATTCTTTACAAGAAAAGCTAAAAACATTTTGAATAAAGGTGTTTAGAAAGATGTTATCAGCTATTTAAATTTTGCAAAATGCTAAAAAATTGAATTACAAAAAACTGACTCATTCAATGTATATTTGTTTTCATTTTATTCAAATATATGGTTGATGAACTAGTCAGTCTGAAAAAATTAGAAAATATTACAGTCAGGATTTGTTGTAATAACATATTTTCTTATTAAAATGTGGGATATTTGTTGTTTAGATACAGTTACCTACCTTAGAATTAAAACTTTGTCATTAAAATGCATTATTATTTATTCATGGACTTGCGTACAAGGTTTATTATATTGTTTGAACATAATTATAATGGGCAATATCGATCTTGAAAAGGTTAGCGTATTGATAAGCTTCAAGGTGTGGCTTTATAGTTCGATCAAATCGTTTACATGTATACCGATTTAATTGACTTGTAAGTCATTAAACTAAAACGTACAGGTAAGTGGACATATACTTGGACCGTAAACATCACTAGTACTAATCAACGAAGACTAAACATAACATGTCTCTTGATTACTGCGTTATGGGTTGACAAGTCAATAAATCGGACAGTAAAAAAAAATATTTGGATCTGATGGGTCTCGAACCTATGACCTTTGGATTGCTAGTCAACCACTATAGTCAACCACTATACTAACTGCGCTATGAAGGATTATACTAATTTATATCAACATTTCCTTTATATAAATTTTCTAGTATAAACACGTACGAAAAAAGTCTGTGTCGTCCAGACGCATATCCGCTCGCCCGCAAGACCGAATTTCGGTAGCGAAAGGCCTTAAACATATGAAATTCCATTGCAAGTTTACATTAAAGTATAGGTAATCTATTGGAAAGGAAATGTGGAAGGGGAATAACTCTTATATAAGAACATAGAGCAAGACACTTCTACTTTTGAAGTTTTCTTCAGAAATGAAATTTCATCCTAAAACCTTTTGCGAAAACAGGGTTTATAGATGAGGGTAAAAGTATGACAGACTGGTAGACGAACAGGTGAAGGTAAAGTGATCCCAATGTTCCTCATTGACCACAGACAGGGACAATAAAAAGTCAAATTGATACATGTAAACAGGAGTTGGTTGCCGTTCTACAATGAGAAATACGCTACTAGTTCCCGTTTAAACAAAATCAAAAGCAAATTCAATAAAATACATTCTAGAAAAGTCATGTTTTGACAATATATACATTGATTATTAGGAGCTTGGTTAGACGTCGAGCAACTCGGCATATGATCAGGAGGCAAACTATCAAACTGTTTTGCAATGTACATGTACTACATGATATTGATTTAGCACAAACTCATTTACAGTATAACCTCTCTATTACGACCACTTAATTGTGTTAATTAGTTTATGGTCAATGCATGTAATTGCTTATAGCAATGTGAACATAACACAGAAAGATCTTTCTGTTTTACGTTCATCTTGCTTTAGAGCTTTCACTGAATTGCAAAATAATAATGTATTTTCAATTGTTCATGTAACCATGTAGTTCCTTCTGTTTTATTCTGTATTCAGGAGTCATACATGAGTGTGTTGTAAACATAGAAAATGTATTCAGTGTGAATTTCTATCTTAAGGATACATGTACCATCTTAAAGAAGCAGTTGTAATTGCAAAAAGTTCAATACAGATTTCATATTTCAGTAACACGCACACTCCCTTCAATAAAACACACACTCGATTATGCAAGCGCATATCAATTAAACCATATTGGATGTATATGTTCTTTAATTTCATCTCACGTTATCTATCGGAAATGAGTTATTCTATTGTTAGGATCTTATATTGTAGTGGAAAGGGTACTATTTTCCCTGTTTCTAAACACGAACGAAACGCAAACAAAGTACTCAAAATGTAGAAAATTACAACCTTTTGAAGTTTTCTGTCTATATATTTTAAATAGAGTGGCGAACAGTTTTGAGCCTAAACATACATCAACTGATCTGCCTGATCTGGCTCCAAACTGATTGCAATGGACACTTAGGTTAACTGTTTTAAGCTCACCTGGCACGAAGTGCAAACATGAGCTTTAAGGATCGCTGGATGTCCGTCGACCGCCGTCCGCCGTCCGTCTGTCTTTTCACAAGTTTCGTTAACACTGTAGCGGATACAAATTTCATTCAATCTTCATGAAACTTGATGACATTGCTTGTCTTAATAAAAAATCTAGGGCAAGTGCGAATGTGGGTCATCACGGATCAAAAACAAGGTCACTAGGTCAAATCATAGAAAAAAATATTTTATTCAGCAGAAAAGGATTGGACAACAGGCAAAGCCTATGTGAGTCATCTCCAAAATCAAAAAATCTTGCTAACACTTTAGTGGCTACAAATCTCTTTAGATCTTCGTGAAACATGGTCAAAATGTTTGTCTTATTGATATCTAAGTCAAATAAGAATGAGGATCATGTCCGGTCAAACACTAGGTCACTAGGTCAAATCATAGAAAAATCTTGTTAACACTCTAGAGGCTTCAGATACAAATCTCATTAGACCTTAATGAAACTTGGTCAGAATGTTTGTCTAATTGACATCTAGGTCATGTTTTTCTGTGGGTCATGGCCGGTCAAAAACTAGGTCACGAGGTCAAGTCATAAAAAAACTTGTTTCATAAAACTTCGTAAAACAAATGTTGTCGTAAGTCAGATTATAAAACTCTCAATTATTATTTATTTCTCCATCTAATCCTGTCTTGTGACATCTTTTTGGAATCGTCTTGAAAAGAAGATTCCAAAAAGATGTCACAAGACAGGATTAGATAGAGAAATCGGAGATTAAATGTATTTTAAAGTTTTGACTTACGACAACATTTGTCGTAAGATGTTTTATGAAACGGGGCCCTGGAGGCTACAAATCTCATTGCATTTTAATGCAACATGTTAAGACTGTGTGCCTAATTGGTATCTAGTTCAGGTTTATAAATGGTTCATGTCGGGTCAAAAACTAGGTCACTACCTCAAATCATAGAAAACATTGTTAACACTCTAAAAGCTAATTGTTTGTCATGTCCAGTAGTAATCTAGGTCACTATAGGTCAAGTTTTACATGGCGTACCAGGTGAGCGATTTAGGGCCATGGTGGCCCTTATTTACAAATTACAATATGTCTTCGTTTAAAACTCAAAATTGGAGAAAATGAAGCCGATGGCAAGTTTTAAGGAAACAATGCCATTCAATAGAGAAGTAAATAGTGGAGAATACAGTTTAATTTTAGGTTGAAACAAAACTAAACCCAAGCGTACCGCAGTAAAGTGTAAAATAATAACAACGATTTTTTAAGTCTCGTGATTTAGTTGTATCCCAATGGTCAGGCTCCAAATATTATACGTGGTCCATCTGTTGCACATTCAAATGCGGTACCAGGGATCGCGAGTTGGAACCCCCGCCGGACCGAGCCCTGTGGGTGAGACTTTCTTAACCGAGGTCCGGTTTATCAGTTCTTAACATTGAGCATCCAAAAGAACCAGATAAGTCTGTCGAAAATAAGAGTACGGCATCGCGCTCGGCTTTTTTTGTATCCGCTCCCCTCAGTCTTGGGCGACCAATTAGCCCATAGCTGGCAGACAAAGCAACTATTATAGTTTCAATACACTCATATTAAGTGGGGTAGGAAAACTTTTTTCCAGTATATACCAGTTTGACAACATTCAAGAATAGATAATTATAAAAATAACGCATTTTATCATATTTCCTGCGACATTACATGTACTAGGTCGAATAAAGAATGCTGGTGAAATGGGCGGGACGTATTTGTTTTAGAATAACTCCATTATGAAACACGTGGCAAAATTCTCGTCAACACTCATTATTTAATCTTTGTTAGTTAACTTTACCTAGAATTAATTATTTCATTTTAAGCTAAAAATACATATTCTAAACATTTCCTGGAATAGATACAAGACTAGGAAATAAGTATCCATGATTCATGGATATTCTTATAAAAGATTAAGAAGCAGGTCTAGGTAATTAGTAACATGTTGAGATCTTATCTATTCATAATGCTCCTATCCGCCTTAAATTGTTACAGAATTAAGATACATACGTGTACAGTGACAATGCCGTTATTATTACACAATAAACGTGTTTATGCTAAAAACAAATTTCAAATGCAAAAACCATTGGAACCATATCAGTCGCCGGGTAATCCGGCGTCTGATCAGGTTCCAAAACATTTGTCATTCATTTTATAATGAGTCGACCACATTTCAAAAATGTTGTCGTTTTAACCATTTTTATTCATTGCATTTGCGTTTCGCTGGCGTTTAAACGGGACAGAAACACATATTCCCCTCTGTACGAGACTGCTGTAGAGTCACGTAGAGTTAGTTATCTATAGGTTTAAGTTGTAACGTTCCTAATAAAATCGGGTCAATTTAGGTTTATTTCAACATACTTTAGCATGGATAGATCCGGTCAGTCTTTTGACAAGAATGATCGATTCCTCTGTGAACATAACCGCAATTAACCGACATTGGCTCGATTTCACGACGGATGTTCTACCTTAACATTGAATTGTTAAACCACGCCATGAAGAAAGAAGAAGAAGGAAAACGTTTATTTGACTTAAACTTTACAGTTTGTCATCATAGAAACACGGCCTACTTCGATAGCGAGTTTTTATGGATACAAATGTAGAAGAGAAACCGTTATTGTTTCCAATTATCAAATGTAGATAATTACACCTTTTTTAAATATCTTACGATTTG
Organism: Gari tellinella; assembly: GCA_922989275.2. Classification (NCBI taxonomy): domain Eukaryota; kingdom Metazoa; phylum Mollusca; class Bivalvia; order Cardiida; family Psammobiidae; genus Gari; species Gari tellinella. Next base: position 39,845,859 of record OV277864.1, on the reverse strand, counting down.
TTTTCTCTAATTGGTAAATATTTCGGAGCCTGTTGCTGCGTCTGTTCTGGCTCTAAACAGTTTACAATAGAAACAATAGTTTGAGCGTAAATGCGTACATTGTGAAAGAAAACGTCTTTTCCTCTGTATGTATGTTGATATAAAGGTGAATACAATTGAGTTGTTTAATCCACCAACATAATTGTAACCTGTAAGCTCCAATAAAGTGATATTCTCTTTTTGTTATCTGAAAGTTACACTTTTTTCATAATAGAAATAGCTTAAATATCTAGAATAAAATTAGTCAATACAGTTCTGTCAAAAAGTGACGTTTAAATTGCGATAAAAGCAGGAATTATTTGTATTATTTGTGTTTTAACGACCTGTCAGAATGGAGTACAAGGCTTATAAATGATGCATACCGAACACTCCCTGGGTCGTCACTAGCTATTCAATATTGTCTAGAGCTAACCAAGTAATTAACTATATTATTTTATCCCCCGAATATACTATTGGAGCTATATATACTGTATACAACCAAGCCTATTCTAAGCAACCAATGATTTAATATGAATATAGACCGCTTAAGGCAGGTGACTGCTAACTGGAGTAACTTCGGGACAAAGGTAATAGAAGAAGCTCCTTTGGAGCTTTCTTCGTTACTTTAGTCCTGCAGTTAGAAACCAATTGTCTTAAAGATTATACATTCACCATCTTGTGACTGATCGCTTTATACAAATATTGATGTTCAGAATACACCCTACGCTATTCATCTGTTTACAATTACATGCTAACAAGCACTAAACACTGATCCATTATTTATACGGAAACGGATAAACGAAACGGAATTCCTCATGAATAATTAAATAAAATCGTAACCTAAATTACGTTCTATTACAGCCATTAATGGAGCGATGCCTGGCAAAGGCCGTGAACAAATATTGGTAGACGTTTGGTCTATTTACTTACAAACATAATTACATTGTTGAATAACATGGCGCAAATAATCGTAGAAACCGAATGCAGATAATTAGTGTCGAACCCCACAGTCAGCTGCCGTATAAATATTTAACAATCAAATATATACACCGAGTGAAATGAACAAATGGCTAATTGTTTTCTTAGAGACGGGCATACGGTGTGTGTAGTTGTATTGTTTTATTGTTTTATTCTTCACTACAGAGCGCGAGTACACCACCAGGTGTAAATAGTTCGACTCCAAATCACCGAACAATACATTGACGGCTTAACGCCCCACCCTCTCCCTCGATATTTCAAACCCATATTTCCATGACAGTTATCAATTTCGTTTAGTTCTTATTTTGTTACTATTTGGGGCTTTTTGTCAATGTATTTCATTATGACAAACAGTACAGTCTCTGACTTGGTGGCTCATTTAGGACCCCTCTGATCTGGTTTAAAAAAATCCATGCGATATATCTTACACATGTACAGTGGAGAATCTGTTATTCTTTCCCAATAAACGCGTTTACGCTAAAACTATTATTTGCAGTGCAAACAGTTTGGAACCAGATCAGACGCCGGGTAACCCGGCGTCTGATCGGGCTCCAAACTGTTAGCCACCAAGATAGACATGAAATATCAGAATTGTCCAAAAGTTGTTCTTTTCTACGTTTTAGTGTTTTGCGTTTGCGTACGTTTGCGTTTAAACGGAAAAGAATAACAGATTCTCCACTGTATGCATTGGAGAAGATGGCATTATTTCCAAGTAAAGACTTTTGTGCTTAAACAAGTATTCCACTGCAAGCCTTTTGAAACCAGACAGGGCGTCGATTAACTTGGGGTTTTGATCTAGTGCCAAACTAGTTGACACTCGGAAATAACAAAGTTATCGTCAAAACTTTCAAAAAGAAACTCATTCTTATATAACGTTTGGGAATGGTTGCGTTAAATGGTAAATTTTATTATATGTCGATCGATTATTAATTTTATACAGATTTCTCAGTTAGATAATTTTTATATTCGTCACCGTTGATATCATCACTAGTGATGATATCACTTTTGCAGTGACGATATCATTTTTATGACGTCACCTCACAATATCTTTTGTGACGTCGCGCATGAACAATTAATATTGTGTGTTTTTTCTTTAAAAACGTCATTAAAATGTACATTGTATATGAAAATAAAATAATGGAGTTAACCACTGTAGCTCTGCTCCTGATACATGCACATTTATATTTGTGGTCAAACATCAAATGTACCAGTTCTTTCCTCTGTTACCCTAGAGACCTTACCTCTCTGCCGTAGTTCTGGGGCTTAATTGTCATATGGAATGTTTTCTGTTTATTAAACCGAGATCATCCCCTCTGCCAAGAACTAAAAGGAAGGCAGGTTGGTGGTTTTGATCCCATGCGCTGCTCAGCAACGAATGGGATTAGCCGAAATCATCTTCCTGAAATGATCATCATTTCATCTCATCATCCCTCATTATTCATCGGCGCTATATGACCTATTTTGAGTCACAGTGCCGTAAAACCCAACTCATCATCATCATCTTTCCTCTGTTAGATATTTGGTTCGCGAAGAATTACTGCAAATAGCACACAACTCTCTCCGAAGTATACCTACAAAATGTATTTGAAGGCTTGCATGTTTCACAACAAGAAAACTCCAGATTTTCGCCCCAACAAAAGACACCGTGTCATCGTCATTTAAGGCAGGCAATTGCTTCAAACAACATGAAAGTAAAGCAGAAAGCTCCCAATCGGAGCTTTCTGCTTTACATTCATTTTGTTTTAAAGTAAAATAACTGTCAATATTACCATAACTGGCCCAGTGGTTTCTATTAATTGGTCGTCATAGAGGGGCTTAGGTTTGTAACAATGGCTTGTCTCTGTGTTCCTGAAGCGGATAATATACGATTTGCCCATGATATATTTGAAATAAATTCGGATAATATTTTTTTCTAATTTCAAGCTTGGATAGATTTACGTCAGGCATATTGTCTTATGATTTACCATTGTATAATATTACTTACGTGTGCTGCTAGCATTCTTAAGAATATATTGTACATAGTGAAACCTTATTTGTTTCCCGGAAAGTGCGTTTTGTATTACATGTACAGTTTGAAATGTTTTATATGTATTTTCTTTCTAAAACAATATCCTTTTTTTCTTAACAACCACATGTACATGTATTATGATCCTTGCAGTATTTTGAATCCAGATCAGACGTCGAGTATTTCGGTGGATGGTCAGGTTCTAACATGTTTGTCACATACATTTTAATGACTCGTCAAAAGTTTGCATTAAGTATCTTTAAAACAGGAAATAATAGAATATGATATCACTTCGAGTAGAATTAAATTTATCAATGCCTAAAATATTACGAAGATGCCATGGAGAAAGATAACAATGGATTTTATCCTTTTCACTCTCAATGACGCCATAAAGCGCGTTTGCAAACAGTTTGGGTCCTGATCAGACGCCCCATAACGCGGCGTCAGATCAGGACCCAAACTGTTTGACACTCTTATCGATCTTTATTGAGTCATACAACCTTAAATCTAACTTTGAAACGTGTCTTGCAGACAAGAATACTGAAGCAGACGACAAAAAGGCGGCAAAGGGATAAAATTTCCCGAATAATTTTATCAAGTAAAGTCGTGGAATAAGGCTTGTTGATATTGATAATAGATATGTAGTTGTTCAACGTTTTAAATCCTAGCGACATATATACTCGTCATTTTAAAAACAGTGTATCCATGAAAAGTATTTTTGACATCGATGACATAAATAAAATAGCTTACGAAGAAGTCCTCTGATCAGAGTATTGGGCCCGTTTCATAAAACTTCGTACGACAAATGTTGTCGTACATGTAAGTCAGGTTATAAAAAAACTCAATTATTATTTATTTCTCCATCTATTCGTGCCATGTGACATCTCCTTGGAATCGTCTTGAAAAGACGATTCCAAAGAGATGTAACAAGACTGGAGTTGATAAAGAAATTGGAAATTAAATGTATTTTAAAGTTTTGACGTACGACCGTTTTTGTCATACGAAGTTTTATGAAACGGGCCGCAGCAATGTTTGTCATTTGCCAATAGATTTTAAAACCAGCTCACTCTGAATAGTCAAAAATAGACTTGGCTTAGTTAGAAACTAAGATTGGCCACTTGAGGCTTCAGGGGTTAATGAGATAAAGCAAGAGGGAAATAAAGTGATTGTTTCTGGTTTACAATCATCTTTATTCCATGTATCGCCTGTTTTATCACTACCATCGACTAAGCACAAACGATACAAAATGGACTATACTTTTCCAACATATGTATATAAAAGATAAGCCATGACTATACCTTACTTTATTTTTCATTCGTCTACTACAATGTATGCCCTAATAAAATGCCATACAACGGAGAAGACGTTACTCTTTCTAATTTCTAAAATAACGTATTAGTAATAAACCCATATACTTATTGCATTCAGTTTGGATTCAGAGCAAACGTCTGGTAACCCAGTGCCTCATTTCCTTACTGTGTGTCTTCCAGATAAGTACTGATCGTAAAAGTTAACAAAAAAGATGCAATTTCTAAATTTTAATACATTGCGTTTTTGTTTAACCCCTTGCAGGTGGGAGAGAATAATGTCTTCTCCACTGCAGCAACGGTTTGCTACATGTACATCCCGATATCACAATGTATATAATAGACTGAAAGTAATGTAGAAATATCCTAGCTCATTGATCCATAAAATCGCCCTTTTACGCTTTCAAATTATTGAAGAAACTAATTCCACGTTACATAATATGTACCATAAGAATTTGTAGATTGTAACTAAAATCAGACTGAAAGTAAAGCAGAATACGCCATATGGAAAATCCTGCTTTATTTTCAACCTGCTTTCAGTGGTCCCCTGTCTTAAAAACTATAAACTTTCTATAGGGTAGCAGAATCAAGAAAATGCATAAAAAGCATATCATATAGAGTAATTGGTTAACTGGAAATAATACTACCTTCTCGACGGTAAATCCTGAAAATAACCTAAACGTATGTTAGAGCTAAATGAAAGAGTTACATGTAATGTGTGTCCCAAAGGAATTGTAAAACCTGCAAAGCTATGATGATGGACGGGCATATCTATTCTACCCCCCCTCCCCCCACCCCCCTAGAATGACGACAATCTATTAAATTACTAACACCTCTGTATGTCAGTGTGTTGATAGAACATATTAACGTTTGATGAGCGAATACTGAAAGGACAGAGATCTGGAAACCAACAAATTTGAATTATTTTACAAAACTGTACCTATCGGACTTATTCAAATTGGCAACACAGTAAACCACCGTAGCAAAAAATACAAACCCATTATACCAAATGTTGCAACAGGCTGCGAAACGTAAAACAGACAAAAACTACTATTAACCCTTATCCTGTTGATCGCGACTTCACTGGTTATTGCAAACAGTTTGGATCCAGATCAGACGCCGCGTAACGCGGCGTCTGATCTGGACCCAAACGGTTTGACACATGTCTTTAGGTTTCTTTAGTCAAAAATGTAAAAATCTAAACTAAACAAATTTTGCAGGCGACAATGTCAAAGCAGACGACTTTGCAGCAGGATAAGGGTTAACATAGGAGCTTTCTGCTTTACTTTTATCTTACTTGATGTCAGCTATATTCATTGTTGTACAGTGGAGAATCTGTTATTCTTTCCCAATAAACGCGTTTACGCTAAAACTATTATTTGCAGTGCAAACAGTTTGGAGCCAGATCAGACGCCGGGTAACCCGGCGTCTAATCAGGCTCCAAACTGTTTGCCACCAAGATAAACAAGAATTATCAGAATTGTCCAAAAGTTGTTCTTGTCTACGTTTTAGTGCTTTGCGTTTGCGTACGTTTACGTTTAAACGGGAAAGAATAACAGGTTCTCCACTGTAACATAGGAGCTTTCTGCTTTACGTTTATCTTGCTTGATGTCAGCTATATTCATTGTTGTACGTACATGAAAAGGAAGGTAGAGGCTACCTAAGGTATTGTGTAGAAAAAGTTTAAAGGTTCGGCTGAAATCTTTCTCCTTCATTAAAAACAGGTTGATTCGCGCATGAGTTTGGTTTACACTGTTCTCAACATATGTCAGTAGAGTAAATTGATTCTCCCCCAGAGACACGGAGAGTATTTCATTTCGCCTGGCACTGTACGCCTGTATTTAGCCTGACACGTTTAAATATTGTTTCTAGACACGAAACAGTGAAATAAGTCCATATTTCCACTGAAAATCAAATTAACTCGCACAAATCGGATATTGCGATAAAAAGATTTTGGGACAGAAATGTTTGTTTATTGCCTCAATGATGGCAAGAAAATCTATATTAACAAAATAAAACCTCTCTCGTTGATGGCTACCCTCTTAAAAGATATTTAGCTGGTTTGTTGAGAGAAATAAAAAGCTCCCAGAGTGGCATAAACGACATAATGAACTAGTAATTTGAGCAATGCAGGACTTGAGTTAGAATATAGAAAATAGTAGACTAGCCATTCGTTGCGCGAGAAAATGCATTAGGCAAACTTGAAAGCATTTTAGTGAATTATCTCGACATTTGGAGAAATAACCCAGCCACCACAGACATGATGTGACAAATGGTTGCAAAACATACGAGAAGTATTTCATAACTGCCAAATCATGTTGAAGAAAGTGTCTTTAAATAGTGGGGACAACTTTATTCCTTTCCACTAAAATGCGCTTGTGCTAAAAATGTTGTTTTGTTCGAAAATGGTTATGACCCAGATCAGACGCCGGCATCTGTCCAGGCTTCACTCGGTTTTCCACTCAGATAAGATACATTTGTATAAATGACGAGAATTTTCTAAAGCTATCATTTCTTTTTTTTATTGCAAACAGCTTGTGTTTCGTTTTGTTTAAACGGGAACAAATAACGTCTTCTTTATCGTATGCCTGTATATGTTGAGTGTGCTGAGATACAATGTAAATGCCAGTTCTATTCTATTGAAGGCACAACCGGTTGTTTTCAGCTTGGTTAGCATATTTACCCCTTGCACTGTTGATGGACAATTCGAATTTCCGATTAAGTCTTGTCCATTTTTTACTAGTTATAGTTGATTTGATCAATATATAGCAATATGACAAACAGTTCGGACCCTTATCAGAAGGTTCCTGCAAGCCCTCTGATCACGGTATACGCCGTTTCGACAGAACAAGTATGTCTTTTACAGGTTCACTGTTTGTTAATACGAGTATTAAGGGCTAAAATGTCCAAATATGGCAAGCTGGCAGATGTCAGAATATCCCAAACTGATTAATTTGTGATGCGTTCGGAAGAAGAACTGTTCGTTAATGCATACTATGCAGATCTATTTCAATCGACTATATCAGTCACCACAATCACTCTATGTAGTATCTTTTGAAAAGTTCATTGTTTCTTAACCCTTTCACTCTCAATGACGCCTTAACCCTTTACCAAATAAACATGTTTATAACATTAAAGACATGTGATCACTTAAAGCAGGTTGAAAGTAAAGCAGAATGCGCCCTAGGGCGCATTCTGCTTTACTTTCAGCCTGCTTTAAGTTACTATCTGCTAAGATATAGAAAATATTTCTTATGGTACATATTCATTACAGTATAAAATGGAACTGTTTTCTTTGGCGGATGAATAAAATGAATGCGCTAAAAGTCGCTTCTATAAGGGAAAGGGTTAAAGCGCGTTTGCAAACAGTTTGGGTCCTGATCAGACGCCGCGTTACGGCCTGCCACTCTTGTCGATAAGCATTATAGTCATACAACCTTTAATTTAATTTTGAAACGTAAATACTGAATCAGACGACACTAATGCGGTGAAAGGGTAAAAGCCTCCCGAATAATTTGATAATGAAAGGGTTAAAGGCAAACAATATATTATGTAAAACCATTTAGATTCTTATCAGACATCACGAAACTTGGCTTTTGGTCATGACCAAACTGCATACAACTCTTACCAAAGTTTCTCAGGTCAAAATGACTCAAATCTGGTTTGGAGAATACATGTACAAACAGACAAAACACTGTAATCAGACGATACTCTAGCAGTGAAGGAATAAAAAGGACGATCTGTGATTGATTAACTCATTCAACCCTTAAACTTTTAAATAATTCCAGAGTTGCCAATTAAATGTAGTCCATTTATGACATCTTAGCGTTGTTTTTTACAATATATTGCAAATTGACATGCCGTGCAGAACCTAGGAGGGCTGCCTTCAGAGCTCCAGGATTTTTCTACCATTTAATCTTATGACAAGTGTACTCTTCACACATGTTTTGTTTGAAAATGTCGAGACTACTCGTCCCTAGGGTTGAATGTGTTGACTTTTCTCCTGCTAGTGATGTAATGGTCTATACAGCGTTCCCTCCCTACAACGGCCCTCCCAACAACGAATCCCTCCTAACAACGACCCTTGCCGCTGTTCCCCAAACTAGACATTTATGTCAAACCTTTTCACTGCTGCATTATCGTCTGCTGTAAATTGTAGTCCGCTGCTTTTCTCAAAGTTACATTTTTGAAATTGTGACAGATAAAAAAATTAACGACGAATGACAAACAGCGGCGTCCGATCTGGATTCAAGCTGTTTGCAAATGTAAGCAAATTTCCCTCTCTATAACGACTCCCTCCGAACGAACAACGCACACGATGTTGGTCTCCCGTTGGATGTCACTGTAGAGAGGAAGGACTGTATTTGCAAACAGGTTGGATCTAGTTGAAGGCCGCGTCGCGCGGTTTCTGACCTGGAGCAAAACCTGCTTGAAATTTATTTGAATAAATAAAGTCATAACATAGATAATTTGGATTAAAAACCACCTGCAGACGATGTCGTTTAAGCAAACGATAGCATGACAGTGAAAGAGGTAGACCAGTCAATGGTACTAGTAGCCATTAGACATCCTCCGTGTGGTCCAATAGGTGATTCATAAATGGGATATTTCATAATCAATAGTAGAACATTATTTGAAATCTAATCACAAAAATGACACCTACTTGAAATCATTATATTGCAATTTATACCAATGCACAGTGTTCTCAGAGAAGTACTGTTATTCTATGTTTAAATATGTTAACCAATTCACTGTCATAGGGTTATCTGCTTTAACCATTGGCCATAGGCTTTAATTTAACAAATTTAAACTTTAGGTAAATTGATTACGGCAATATCTAAATGAGTGTTGAATAATTTTTATCCAAATCAGCGTTGAGCGCTACATCAGGATCAACATTGTCTGCACATAACTATTGTTCTTTAGGAATGGCAGTGGATATTTAAACTATAGGAACACAACTAATGGTTGTAGTGGGAAACTGGTATTCCTTCCAAATAGACATGTTTCTGCTTACATTGATCATATCCTCTATAAAACAGTTTAGGGCCAGATTATTTCCATTTGAATCGATTTTCATTTCAAGAACATGACATTTTCCTCGTTGTATTACTTTTTTCTTCTGTATTCCGCTAAAATTGGGAAGCTTGATAACGCTCTCAGACCCTACTCAAACGCTTTATAAGCATGTACCCAGGTCAGACAACGACTAGTTATACGTCTGATCTGGCTCCAAACGAACGGATATCGTTATTCTAGCACTTGTAAATGCCGTTGAACTACCATCAACAGTGGAGAAGGAGAAGGCGTAACTCCTAACCAACAAACGCGTTTACGCTAAAACTAATATTTCCATTGCAAACAGTTTGGAGCGAGTTTGGAGCCAGATTAGACGCCATGTAACCTGGCGTCTGATCTGGCTCCTAACTGTTTGCCTTTCAGGTTTACATAAATAGTCAGAATTGTCAAAAAGTTGTCATTTTCTCCATTTTATTACTGTGCTTTGCGTTTGTGTTTCGTTTGCGATTAAACGGGGAAAAGTAATGTCTTCTCCACTGCATTAGTAAAGAATAACGACATCCTCACTGTACAGAAATAAAAAATGTATAGATATCCAACGAGGATTGCCCAATATTGCACTGTGGAATATATTTAAAGAACAATATCCAAGCTAAGTCGAAGTAAAATAACACGAGCTTACAGAAAATTGGAAAATGTATTTTTTCTTTCACAGAAAAGTAGCAATATAATTTGGGATAGTTCACAAATATGTGTTACTTCGTCTGCAACGCGCTGGAATAAGTATTAGAGAATAACTACTAGTAGTTAGAAGCGCGTGATTTAAACCGGCGGAAGTGGCCCACTGGAAACACATTGGACTACGGTACTAGGGGTCGTGAGTTCGATCCCCCGCCGGACCAGCGGTCTGACTAGGGGATTTTTTTCTGAATCCCCGATGGTGTAAAGGAATGTTTTTGAGCAAGACATGTACCGCGAATTACTCCTCTCCACCCAGGGGTTAAAATGGGTACCAGTGAGGGTATGAGCCGTACTGCGGCTGCATTTGATTGCGCCATATGTTAGCAGTGCTCAATATTGTAGGCAAGATGGCTCAATGATCAGGGAAGTAAATGTACAGTCGCTGAGCGGTCATTCGGACTTAAAGTAGACTATAACTAGGTTTATTATTATATAAACACTGCTAAGAAGAACTTTTAACGCATTTACTACAGCGGATAATTAAACAATGGAGAATATATGTACAGTTTTTCCTACATATATGAACTCGCGATTATGTCAAAATCCCTTTTTCCATTTCAAACATATAGGAACCAGGGGCCCGTCTTACGATACGTCGTACTACAAAAACGGTCGTAAGTCAGATTCTAAAATTCTCAGTTAATATTTATATCTCCATCTAATCCGGTCTTGTTAATCTCTTTGGAAACGTCTTTTCAAGACGATTCCAAAGAAATGTTACAAGGCAGGAGTATATGGAGAAATTACAAATTAAATGTATTTTAAAGTTTTGACTTACGACCGTTTTGTCGTACGACGTTTCGTAAGACGGACCCCAGATCTGATGTCGGGTAATCCTGCATATGACCAGACTCCAAACTGCTTACTATTCAGATTAAAAATTATGGTCAACAATTACACAAAAAAAATGCTGTTTTCTAAATGTTGTTAAAGCCACGGTCCACCATTTTTTCTGGCAATTGATTATCCTATAAAAAACCTTCTGATGTACAGTGGAGAATCTGTTATTCTTTCCCAATAAACGCGTTTACGCTAAAACTATTAATTGCAGTGCAAACAGTTTGGAGCCAGATCAGACGCCGGGTAACCCGGCGTCTGATCAGGCTCCAAACTGTTTGCCACCAAGATAAACATGAACTATCAGAATTGTCCAAAAGTTGCAGTGCTTTGCGTTTGCGTACGTTTGCGTTTAAACGTAAACTGTATCACCGTACTACATGTCAAGTTGTGGCTTGTTTTAAATGATTGCTTGTTCATCATGTTTTCAGTAGCCGGATAACAAAGTGTAATGTACAATTAAGAAGTTTAGGTCAACAGTGGAGAAAGTCCTCCGGATAAGACCTGAAACAGATGTCCCATGTAGACCAATCAATGCTATACACTTGGCATGCGCTCTTTCTAAAGAGAGTAAGGCGTCGCATGGGTTCTTCTTAATCCACTTCCTCTCTCTGGGTTGTCCAGTTAGCCAAAAATTGTAGAAACGGACGTAAGTTAAAACAAATTACAGTGGCGAATACCTTATTATTTCCGAGTACAATTTTTTCAATTGCAAACAGTCTGGAGCCAAATGATTGTCACGCAGTTTTATATAAATACATGTATTCAACATTTACAAGAACGTGTCATAGTCTTCCCTCAATCCGTTTGCGCCTAGCGGATTCGTCCATGCCCACATATTGGATTAGTCCAGTTTTGATATAAGGGATGCCGGGTCTAAATTTCGTTTTTCTCTTTTTTTATAATGAAATTCCTATCAGCAAACAGTATAGACTCTAATCAGACGCCACATGATGTCTACAATGTTTGCCTGTATATTTTTATAGGACGCTAGGCACACATGGAATAATCGCATTGTATTGGTATTTAGCTTAGTTTAAACGGGAAAACAATACAGTATCTGATAAGAACATTTTTTATCTATGCTAAAAAATGGTTTAGTCATGCATTATGGACAAATGTTTGCGTGGTAAATATCACTCGTGTTAAATAATGACATAATCTAAAACAACTCAACGATTGAAAACGGAAAGAGATATCAACAGTGTTTTGGACAGTTGTTCCCTTTTTACTGTAACTGCTCTATACGTTATAAACGAGATGTTAGTGATTTTTTCTCATAAAAGTTGGCACTAGTGTTGAAAAACTAGCAAGCAACAAAAAACCGCAAATTGGATAATCATTCTTAGACAGTTTGTGCACAATCGTGCGTTTAAATTACCTCCCTTTGCATTGAAATAAAGACTAACGTTTGAACAAATAAAACTCGAATACCACCGATTGCCATTGATGTTTCTCAATGCAACTTCCATCATTAGGTACCTTACATTATTTACTACTGTTCTATATGTCTTTTATATCGAATTTCAGATCCACACAAACCGGGAAAGTTGTCTATGGGAAATACCATTTTAATCAACTGACTAAACTTTGTTTATTCAGTATAATTTCGTTAACAAAAGATATATCCGTAATATCAGAGTCGCCATTGATAGTGTAAGTGTTACTTACAACCGTTCTTAATGAAAATGTCAATGACTGTCTCATCCTTGTTAAGTATTATTAGAATCACCGTCTAATCTACATATAGTGTAGTATCACCTGTCTTATAAACGCCTACGACCTAGAACGTTAATTGCAAATCCACAGCACCATGTTTCTGATAGTTGCCATGGTTTCTATCCGTATTTGTTTATGAGCGATGCGATTTAGTTCGTGTAATCTATTTTAAGATGAAGATCCCTTTTTCAATCAGAAACCCCGCTAAGTGAAATTCTGTGAAAAACGAAAATGAATTAATAATGTTTTCAATGTCGAACCGTAAAGTGTAATAGACGAATGTGTACACAGACTCTTCGGAATAGTTTTTCTTGATACTCAAATGTGTGGTATAGTCGAAATTCAGTTATACTAACTCGCTTTTAATGGACAGTTCCAATTTCATTATAAGTCTAGACCATTGTTGACTATTTAGGGTGGATTTTAACAATAGTTTACAAACTTACAAACAGTGTAGACCCTGATCAGAGGGCTCCTGCAGGAGCCCTCTAATCAGGGACTATACTGTTTGCATAGGACTAGTATACTACTACTACTACATAGGACTAGCATACTACTACTCTCCGGCTCTACACTGAAACAAACAAACAAACAAACCAAAAACAAAAAAAACAAAAACAAAAACCACTCTGTTTTTAATCATTCTATCGATCTTTTAATTATTTGACTCATTTTAAAAATGATTTTACAAATTAACTATAACAATTTTATAATCTTGGTAATAATATTGGAAGAATTTCCATGTTTCCATGCATCTCAATATTGTATCATTTTTATTGTGAATGTAGTTATTTGTCTTTCTCGCTTTGTAGGTACATTTATATAATTTCATGTGAAGCGCTTTTGAACGCACAACTCCTGTGTGGAAAGAGCGCTATATAAATCTGGTATAATAATAATAATAATAATAATAATAATAATACTCTTGACAGGTTAATGATTTGTAAATGACGAGTATACTCGTCGCTCGGGCTCAATGTGTTAAGCCAATTTAACCTTAAAATACTACTCGATAACTCGGGCTTGCTTTGGACGAACATGTCCGTTTTTCCAATTCATAACGCAGATATGCCGTGTTTAAAGTTACTTTGAAATACGAGTACAGTAAAACAATTTCAATCTCTATTACGACCATTAAGTGGTGTTTATGACAGCTGACTGCTTAAACCAAGGTGACAGTAAAAGAGAAGGCTCATTTAGGATATTTCTATTTTATTGTAACATTGCTTTAATATGTCACCTGTCTTTAAAACAATTAACTAACCTTTGTTTAAATTGACGTAATAGAGTGGTTTTACTGTAATTTTGAGGTTGTTCAATTTTTCGAGGTTTGATTGTACGTAATTCTAGGCGTCCTACATTCACACCACAACTGTTCAATATATACATGCGTTTTGTACATTGGAGAAGTAGGTATCGATAATAACGTGACTGATACTATATATTTACTAATTCCAATACTTACTTTTATTTCCACAATGTTAAGTCCTTTGTGTAACATGTTATACAGTGTGGGAATGGTTATCCTGTACCGGATATACAAAACTTTACGCAAACGCAAACGCAATCGCACAGTGCAGATCCTGTTTGACACGCCTCTTTAAAAAACAACTGTTTTTTATCTTTTAAAAATACCCTGCACATATGCATAGTACTATATAACTAAAGTTAACAAGTCAGCCCTGACCTTGCGTTCAGTCTCAATATTTTCAAACTTTAAACAAGCATATTTTCACTGAATAAGATATGTAAATGTAACAGGTAAGGCAAAGAACACCTTTCGCTGAAATCAATACAATAGGGATAACATTATTCTTTTCCAAATCAGCGCGTTTGGGCTTAAACCATTATTTCCATTGCAAACAGTTCGAAGCGAGATCAGACACCGCTTGACCAGCGTCTGTTCAGGCTCTAAACGGTTTGCCGTAAATCCAAATAAATCGACGGAAATTTTAAAAGCTGTCGTTAGTCGACATTTTAACCGTTGTGTGCATACTTTGGTATCTTACGTCTGTTAACCCTTTACCTGATAGCATTGTTTCTAGTATTGAAGACATGTGACTACTTAAAGCAGGTTGAAAGTAAAGCAGAATGCGCCCTAAGGCGCATTCTGCTTTACTTTCAGCCTGCTTTAAGCTATTAACTGCTTGAATAAGGAAAGTATTAAATAGGACACATATTCGTTACGGTATAATTTGGAACTATTTTCTTCAGCGGATGAATAAAATGAATGTGCTAAAAGTCGCTTCTATAAGGGAAAGGGTTAAGTCAGTTTTATTCCATCTACTGCACGATGTGTTAACCCTTTTCAAGCCAAAGTTGGTAGACTGCCTTCACCATTTCAATGCAATAATATTGTCTGCGTTACAGTGTTAAGTAATTTTGTTTAGAGTCAGTTATATATCAAATTGTCTTAATGTATATTGAAATGACTGTCGAACAGTTTTGGACCAAACTTTCTGCAAATCAGACTTTAGTCACATTAGATGGTGAATTGGTTAAAGTGGAGGAGACGCTTTACATCAACCCCACCTCAGTAAAAACGGTCATGTTGAATCAATGTTGTCCGCTACAAAGAATTTTCAGTAAAAACAGATATCATGTTTCTCTACAGCTGATTTATTTCCAAATTGTTTGCCACTCATATTGAACAGAATCATCAACGTTTTTTTTATATTTTCATTGTTGATTTGTTTAAAAGTTTCTCTGCCATGCCGTCATTAACTCTCAACGAGTGTTGTCTATTTTATTTCCAAAATTCAAATTTTAAGTACTTTGACTAAACCAATATAAAACGGAATACCAAACAGCTTGGACCCTGAAAGTATTCATGATTCAAATATCATAAAAACAATGAATTTAGATCATCAGCTGATTCCTAGTTCGCGTCAACTTTGGCTCCAAACTGTTTTCAATGCACATCATTGTTTTATAAACGCATTTATTGGGAACGAGTCCCTTTTTTCTCTTTCTAATATCGGATGACTCACATTTCTATGCATTTATTGCTCAGATACAATAACATCTGGCCCAGTTGAAGCTTGTCTACAGTGTGTCTTGTACTTGCCTATAAACCCTTCAGGAAAAACAATAAGTTTACTACAGTTTACCCCAATTATTACGACCACCTAGCCATAATATCTCATAGTAATTAATGAAGTATCTTAAAGCTGAATAAATGTAAAACAGAACGCTCCTTTAGGAGCGTTCTGATTTACATTTATTCAGCTTTAAGCAATAAATTTTCTTAATCATAGATAACATACATTCTTTAAAAGTGGTCGTGGTGGAGGGCATTGGCTGTATCTTATATACAATATTTGTCCAAGTCACTGGCAGTATCAGCTAGAAGAAGACAAGTGATGCTACAGAAGTTGATATAGACATATGATCGAAAGCATCAATCAAGTTGGGGAACAATATATTCCCACCGAAATCCGAGTTTACAATATCTCCGGAAATGTGCTGATTTAGTGTTTGATATTTACTTTGTCTAGACGAAAGAAAGAACTTTCGAAGGAAAACTATACATATTACCGTCATTTGCAAAATGAACCGATGACTTCTAAAATGAAATCCGTATTCGAAAAACATCTAAAACAGTTCAAGTGCATTTGTTTAAAAATACTTGACAACCGTAGGAAAGACTTGAATTAAAGAGAAATGTTTGGAGGGTTATTGAGCAATGTTTAAAAACAATTGATTTGTTGTTTAAGAAAACAAATTATAAAACTATCGTTAATTCGGTTAACAATTATTGAATGTATCTATGATTATTTACAAACAGTGTATACCAGAATCAGTTTAAGGTAAAATGGTTAAAGTAAAAAAACCAGAATACATTTGTCCAACAAGTATAATACTTATCATAAAACCATATAGCTCACTTTTTTGCACAAATATTAATATGGTTCCGCTTATTTAACAAAGTTAGCTGTTACATGTGAACTGTAGAAATGCACACGGTAACTAAGTATTGCATCGATTACTTGTATTGATTCCAAAGAACTAATACATAATATATGTACGGAATATATGTGAAAGACAAATGTACGTCAAATTTAAAGCAGAAATCACCTGCAGAAGCATAATTCTTTGGATTTTTTATCTGCATGTAGTCCTCGATTTTATAATTAGTACTCTCTGTACCATTAGTATTTAAACGTTGGAAATGCTCTTACTTCTTCTAGTTTAAACTAAACCAAATGTAAACACACTGCAATACAAAGTAGTAATAATTGACAAAATTTTGTCAATCATGTCCATTCATTTTAATATGGGCAGCAAACAATTCCATGCCTAATCGGGCACCGGGTGAACCGACGTCTGATCTGACTCCAAACTGTTTGCAATGGCTTATCTAGTTTGGCATATATGTGTTTACTTGGATAGAATGACGTTTTCTCCACTGTAGTTGTCTCACACATGTTTGACTTAACCTCTCAAGCTATAACATGTTAAATTGTCCGAAACTATCATCAGAAAATAAAAATATCAGAATTCTTAGTTTGATGAATATTTTATATGTTTTACATTAGTTTAAAGTAGTAGAGAAAATTTAGGTACAGTGGAGAAAATATTATTCTTTCCCAATAAACGCGTTTACGCTAAAACTATTATTTGCAGTACAAACAGTTTGGAGCCTGATCAGACGCCGGGTAACCCGGCGTCTGATCAGGCTCCAAACTGTTTGCCACCAAGATAAAGATGAATTATCAGAATTGTCAAAAAGTTGTACTTTTCTGCGTTTTAGTGTTTTGCGTTTGCGTACGTTTGCGTTTAAGCGGGAAAGAATAACAGATTATCCACTGTACAATGGAGAAAATATTATTATTTGCCAATGAGTAGATTTATGTTAAAACGCGTATGCCCATTGCAAACACTTTAGAACCAGATCAGAAGTGAGGAAACCAAACTGTTTGATAATCAGCTTAAGATGAGGATTATATTGCAAGTGTATTTTATTTCGTGAAATAACAATGTCATATACACAATTAAATAAAGACTGGTTCATAAACGCTCTAACCCTGGGTTCAAATCACAAAACTGTAACGTATTTCACTTAGGTGTACAGTTTTCTTTTGCATTTTGATTCAATATTTATTCACAATGGAGAATAGCGCAGTTTTATGGTTTATTTGGGAGTCAAAGAGCATGGTGAAAGTTGTGACTGAAACTAGTACCGAAACAAAAGTGAACAAAGCATGGGATTACTACAGCGTGTCTTATATAAAAACAAAACTCATGTTAAAATGCATTCGTATGACATCATTCCTTAATATAAATACGAAAGACTCAAGCAGGAAACGTAACACAAACAATACACCCACCTCTCAAGCAGAACACACACACACAGTCATACCACAACAAACACACACACACACGCAATACCATTCCTTCATCTACACACTAAATAGAAAACAACACGCAAGACAAACATAAAGCTAAGTGAATATAGGAGCCCGCCTTGGTACGGTCAGTAGCAATCAATAATTAATTATAAATTACTTAATAAATTGAATTGAATTATAAATTGAAATGTGTAATTTTATTTGTTGAAAATGAAGTTTCAAGTTCTTTATATGTCCCCGCTGAGACGTTTGTCAAACAGTTGTTTTGCTAATACATGTATCAAACATTTCCTTTAGATGTATTCCTTGTTACGATATGCAACTAGTCTTTCTTGCACTGGTTATATGCTGCACACATTTTATTATTAAAGCTATTTTTAAACACCCTGTCAACGTAAACAATGTTGTATTCCGCTTATCTAACAGTCTGTTTTATTTCCCTGTGACACTAGACTCACAATATGAGTGTCAAACAATTTAGATCTAGATGAGTTAGTTCCAGTATAACAAGTTGTTTTCAAAACTTACTGGTTTCCCGAATCAAACATAGCAGTACAAACAGTTGCCATGGTTTTATTCATTTACCCATTTTACCTATTTACACCGAGTACACTTAATACTTTGTATGCTGATCAGACTGTTAAACACTTTTATTATATACATATTCTAATACAAGCAAATACAGGCCCAACAATATTTTTCCATATCAGATGGTCCGTATCAGATGCTACACAATGTTTACGTCACAGTTTTTATGCAACTCAAGATGTACACGATCTATTTATATAAAAAGCCATGCGCGTGAAGTTTCGGAATTCCAGGTTTCGATGCTATTTTTAAAAAAAAGTTAAAAACCAAGCGTTGATGAATTTTGAATAGTGCATTGCTATTTTAAGCGTGCATAACCCACCAATTCCACAACACTTACTTTTACTTATGTTTTCCTCCTAAGGATAAAGCTTAAAATAGTTCTAAAACGCTTCAATGGCCGTTATTGCAAAACGCCACTTCTCAATCAAAATAACGGATTATATTGAAAACAAAGTAATACGTCATCAAAAAAAAATAATGACGTAATTATTGGTCTTCACATGACTTCCATAAATAGAATAAGATTGCATATGTACGTAGGAGTTTTAACATATAGGGACCTACTTTTATGCATATATATAAATATTTGGTTGAACAACATATAGATCTAGTCCCAAACAGTTTAGGTATATGATAAAAGGAATATCAACAGTGTGTGATCCTGGGTTTGTATCAGCTCGAGTTTGATGTGTAATCCAGATCACACGTACAAGACCTCGGATCACACACTGTGGTGATATTCCGTTTGCATTGATGTAGAAATGTGGATAGACAGAAAAAACTGTTGTATAGAAATAAGCATACGCAATGTGTGAATAGATATTAACAACAACAACTAACCATGATAACATGGTCCATGATAACATGGTCCATAAAGACGCCATCTAATCTGCGTTTAAATGTTTGCATAGAAACCAATTCACTCCTCTAATATACAATGTTTGTAACGACAGTAGAGTTAAATGGGTTAAAGGATATAGAAATTTCATTATATATTTTACTGAAATATCTTTATCTGGATATAAATGAAACAAACTAACACATGGATTCCCAGACTTGCGACATTTTCCCCACATGCTAGCGTGCCGAATCGCGCTGTAATCATTTATTGGAAACTGATTTGTCATGCTCTCCCAAATATCAAAGTAATCAATCTTCCCGACATGTCACACATGTCAACCGATCTCACTGGAAACAATTAATAGTTTAAATATCATAGCATCTGTGGTTTTCTTGGTATAATTCTTTCTTCGTTATTTTGTTTGCTTAATTGTTTGTTTGTGCTTTTTTTCGTTGTTATTTTATTTGTTAGGAAGTAATTGAATACATTAAGTAAAGTTCTACGATAAACATCACTCAAGCGAAGATTTGATTAGAAATATGCTGCGGATTAAAGCAATACGAAACTAAATCGCACAGTTTCTGAACCAGTTTTCTGCTTTCCATATACCCTGCTTTATGCTGACAAACTTTCGTCAATAAGTGTTCTTTACAGATATCGCAACAATGGAATTTAATGTGCTGTTTATTTTGAGTCTAAGAATCTTTAAGTGGTTATTGAAGCTCAAGTATCAATAACCATATCAGTGTGTGAATAATAAGTTCTTATTTGACACAAATACGTTTTAAATTAAAATATATATTCGAAAGTATGTCTGTTATATTAAATCGGATGGTTATTGTGTCTGTACGAAACAGCTGGCAATGCTGGCACTTGTAAACAAAAGACATCCCTGTTCTTGGGGTCTGGTCCAGAACCAAACTGTGGGATATAATATACTTGGCAACTTAAAAGCACGGCGTCTGATTAGAATCCAAACTGTTTGCCACGTTTTTGTTTAAATATTTCCTAAGTAAAAAATCCTAAATTTAATATTGAGAGATAACAGAATACTACAAGTGTTTAAAGCATATGACGCCATGGCAGTGAAGGGTTAACCCTTAGCCTGCCAGTCACGACTATAGCTCCATATGCAAACAGCTTGGATCCGGATGAGACGCCGAGTAACTCGGCGTCTCATCCGGATCCAAGCTGTTTGACACTCGGACAACATTTTCAGCAATTTTGAGCAACTTTGAAGCACTTTGAAACTTGAAGCAGACGAGAAATATAGCAGACGACAATTTATTTGGCGGGCTAAGGGTTAATATGAAAATAATGGAAAGAGAAAACAATTTAAGCAGATAATAGTATGGCAGGTAATAGAGAACTACTTCTTCAATAAACATTAAAAACAAGTTTGATTCAATATCAGGGCAGTTGAACTCGATACTTCTTTAGTCAAATAATTGACTCTTGTAAAAAATGTGTAATGTGTTCAAAATGGACGGCTTATTGCAATATTCGTACATGTATCAAACAATTCAAAGCCTACCCATTGACCGAGCTACCCGGTATCTCAGAACTAGTTGTAATGCAAAGTAGTTTTTAAGGGAATTACGTTTTAGTCCCTATACAATGCAACAACATTTAATAAAGTAATAATAATCCAAACTGAAGGCAATGAAACAACACTGTAGACTGTGATCAGATGTCACATTATGAACATGCAGCATATCCTAGTTAATACTCATCATTATATAAAAATATCTATTTTCGTAATACGGATAAACTCATAAATGCTTATATTAATAAGGAAACAGGTTTTGTTGTTTGTACATGTACATTCAATAAGGAAATAATCAGTAAATAAAACATCATTGAAGTATACACAGTAATTGATCGGTATATTA
Source organism: Gari tellinella (assembly GCA_922989275.2). NCBI lineage: Eukaryota > Metazoa > Mollusca > Bivalvia > Cardiida > Psammobiidae > Gari > Gari tellinella. The sequence continues at coordinate 39,824,560 of OV277864.1, read as the reverse complement.
TGTATTGGTACAGTGGAGAAAACGTTATTCTTTCCCAATAAACGCGTTTTACGCTAAAACTATTATTTGCAGTGCAAACAGTTTGAAGCCAGATCAGTCGCCGGGTAACCCGGCGTCTGATCAGGCTCCAAGCTGTTTGCCACCAAGATAAACATGAAATATCAGAATTGTCCAAAAGTTGTTCTTTTCTACGTTTTAGCGCTTTTCGTTTGCGTACGTTTGCGTTTAAACGGGAAAGAATAACAGATTCTCCACTGTAACTGTTTTAACCCTTTACTTTTATTTTAAACATATATTATTCCATAAATATACATAGAATTGAGGTTGGACCACAAGTTCTCACAACATTAGATTCGGCCCTACCTCCTTGTGTGTAAACATTCAAACAATACAAACAATGGCTCTAAACATATATAACTATTTAGTGACAACAAATAGAAGGAGTGGTAAGTAAGAGAAGAAAAGGAGAAGAGATAAAAAATAGCTTACTAATTATACTTATAAAATAACTCATTTAATTTGAGCCCTTTATCGATTCATTTTGGAATTCTATGCCTTCTTTACTGAAGGAGCATTGATGTGAATGTCAAGCAGTTCGGATCCTGAACAGGCGCCTCGTTAATATTTCACACCCATTAATCCAAATGTACTAATACAGTAAAACCTCTCTATTACGACCACTAAATTATGTTAATTATTAGGGTGTTTACGATAGGTGACTGATTAAGGCAAGGTGACAGTGAAACAGAAAGCTCCTTTAGGAGCTTTCTGTTTCACTGCCACCTTACTTTAAGCTTTCACTTCTCTATTATACAATCAATTAGCCTTCGTTTTAGTGGTCGTAATAGCGAGGTTTTACTGTATCAAACTTTCAAAAGTTAAAGCAATCCAAACTGTTTGCAAATGTCAGTGTTGTCGGTCATGGCAGTGAAAGGGTTAACCCATTGATACCCAGTAGATTATTCCATGTTTATATATTGGATAAGTGTATTTTTTACCAAAGGGATGCCTGGTCAAATTTTTCATTTTAATTTTGTTTTATATTGAAATTCCTATCAGCACATGGTGTATATTCTGATAAGAGTCTACACTGTTTTCCTATGTCCCATATATGGGATTGTGGGCACAAATGGGTTAATCATATGTTTAAATAACATTTGTTTACAAAGTAACGTTTTCCTTTGGATCGGTACATTTACGTTTAGATGTACATATGTAAAGTATTTTTAATTCTTTATAGTACATTTATTATATATATATATATATATCCCTGTCAATGCCATCGCATCGTCAAACTCTGTCAAACACATTCACTACCTTAATGTTTTCTGCTTCTCCAAGGCCATGTGACTATCTTATGTGTCGCTGTGCCGTAAAACCAAACTCAATCAATCAAAATACTATGCTTGTAAAAACATCGCCCACTTTATTATCTAAAGTTCAAAATGTTAGTCGTTTTGTAAGTGTCGAACAGTTTGACCCCTGATCAGACGCCGCGTAACTGTTGCACATGCAAATGTCAAGCCCGGAAATAAAGTGATTATTAATACTTTATATATCCTGTTGTAATAATCAATGTTTCCTTTGGATCAATGTGTTTATTTCTTTGCTGTAATAATTTTGTAGGATTTATTTAATGCCTTGTCTCACGCAAACAATATAAGACCATTGGAACATTTACGTGTTATATATCAGAAAAAGAACTATGTCTGTCAATCGGCATTATTAGACAGCTACATATCCGGCAACCCTACAGTAGTGTAAGATATTATCTTTACTGTATATTTACAAGTGTATATCCTCGGATGTCTATCTAACATGTAGTTATACTGTCAGAAGATATTATCTATTACTGCCGATTTTTGAAAACTCGCTACAACTGTGGTAATATAAGACAAGACATGTCAGATATCAGACCAGGCGAACTAATGCTAAGCTGCTAGTCAGAATAAGATTTACGGACAGTCATTTAGATAGATGAAAGCACAATGCAGAACAAGCTTAAAGAAGCTTTCTGTGTAACATGCTTTCTAAATTTTGCTTTTCAAGTTTCCGTCATAGAGACTTCATTGGTCCTTTAATACGTTTAATATATTATATCATATGTTTAAATGTTTCTTCATAAAATATTTGGCATGGAGATACTGAACAAAAGGCTATACATTATAATGCTTTTCAAAAACTGAATTACATGTATCTGTAAACAATTAGCGTTGCACTTATACGACTACTGTGCTTATGTGTCATGTACAGCGCTCCTTCTCTACAACGACACCCATTGAGAGACCAAGATTATGTGCGTTGTTCGGATGGAGTCGTTATAGGGAGGGAATCGGCTTATATTTGCAAACAGCTTGAATTAGATCAGACGCCGCGTAACGCGGCGTTTGATCTGGATTCAAGCTGTTTGTCACTTGTCATCAATTTAATAGCTGTCATAATGGCCATTATGTTGCTTTGAGGAAAACAGCAGAAGTCATATTTAAGCAGACGATATTGCAGCAATTAAAGCGTTAGACATAATTGTCCTGTTTAGGGTATTGCGGCAAGTGTCGTTGTAAGGAGGGAGCGTTGTTGGTAGGGTCGTTGTAGGGAGGGAACACTGTATTACATTTTGAAGAAACTATATTTGTGTATATATGTGTATGCCAAGGCATCACCAGCTTCTAGAATTAAACAAACTCAAAAGTTCTATATCAGTTGTAAACGTTCTACTCATGACTCAATTGTTCATTGATCTCTTCAATTCGAAGTAGTAAAATCGTTCCTCAAGAAGCAAAAAGATATTAGACAATGTCGTTTACAGTGGAGAATGTGTTATTCTTTCCCAATAAACGCGTTTACGCTAAAACTATTATTTGCAGTGCAAACAGTTTGGAGCTAGATCAGACGCGTCTGATCAGGCTCCAAACTGTTTGCCACCAAGATAAACAAGAATTATCAGAATTGTCCAAAAGTTGTTCTTTTCTACGTTTTATTGCTTTGCGTTTGCGTACGTTTGCGTTTAAACGGGAAAGAATAACAGATTCTCCACTGTACGTCTATGTCGCTGAGAAAAACACATACTGTAAAACAGGTATTTGTCGCGTCATGAATATTTCGCGTAATGCAATTTTGTATTAAATCGCGACATCATGCAATATTTCTAGCAGATGGTAACTTAAAGCAGGCTGAAAGTAAAGCAGAATGTGCCTTAAGGCACATTCTGCGTTACTTTCAATTTGCTTTAAGAAATCACCTATTTTCAAAACTAGAGACATTCGCGAATGAACGCGTAAATTATATTCTCACGAATGAAAACCGGTTTTATAGTAATTTTATATGCTACATGCAGTAAATAATAAATACATTAAACAAACAAATAAAAACATATATTTGCCTCTCTACAGTCTTGAGTTATGACAATAGTTATTTTGGAGGTTTACCTAATTCTGGGGAAACGATTATGTTGTTAATAGTTGGCCCGACAATTTGAATAAAACACCCACAATGTTATAATTATCTTCAACACAGCATTCCAATAACAAATTCCGGGAAAACTTCCTATTAATAATCATTCAAGTTCAATCAAATGGCCATCCTTTACTATCAGTTTTCGCCTACAAAAATATATTTTAATGGGAATATTTATAACAAAACAGATAGATATAGGAAACATTTAACTTCTTGTCTGCTAGCAGAACCTTTCCTAGAATATACAGACAGTTATTACCCAGATCAGACGTCGCGAAACGTGGCGTCTGATCAAGATCTTAACTGTTTGGTTCAATGCTTAGATTAAAAGGCAAAATTGCTGAAAAGGCAAAATTAAAATATAATTGCAGACAACAAGAGTGTCGCCGACGATATCGTAGCAGATATAAAGTTTAAATATTATTTTGTATCTGAAATTTTCCATGAAATTAAAAATTACATGTAGTTGGCAGAATCATGTATGATAAGCTTAAATGATACGGGTTAAAACTATGATACGTCAGGATGCTAAAATAAATCTGAGTAACATCAAGCTGCCACATTCAATTTTATGTTTCCTTAGCCAATTGAAATTAAATTGAAATGATATACGGAGGCGGAAGTGTAAATATAATGGTTCTGTCCCAGAACATGTGTCAAACTGTCGTCTGCCTGACGCTTGACGTCTACAGACTCGACGGAAATATATTTCTTATTTGATTATAAAAAATGAAAACGTCAATTTTAAAATCAAAAACCAATTTTATAAAAGTCATATATTTAAAAGGTTTAATGCAAAAGTGTTTTTGGCTAGAACACATTTTGATTGTTTGGAAACCAACGCAAAATATTATTTCCAATGACATACATTCAGTATAAATAATTTTCTTTAACAGCATTAACCCTTTTATGATAACATTTATCATGAGTTGTTTACCCCACCACCATATCGTCGTCTGCTTAAATATTGTTGTCTGCAATATCGTTTCTAAGTTAGATTTAAGGTAGTACACCAGACGTGATTTCAAAACAAGTGGCAAATAGTTTTGATCCTGACCAGACGCCGCGTTACTCGGCGTCTAATTAGGATCAAAACTGTTTGCAAATGCGCTTTATGACGTCATTGAGAGAGACAGGATTAACTGTACACAATTGTATAAATCAGGTTGATAGTAAGGGGCATTCTGCTTTACTTTCACACTGCTTTAAATGTCATCCGATAAGATATAGAAACTATTTCTTATAGTGCACATTCATGACTGTATAAAGTGAACCTATTTTTTATCAATGGGGAAACAAAATAAAGGCACAAAAAGGCGTATTTATGGGTTAATTGGTGGAAGGGTTAACCAAATAAATATATGCGTACCTATGTACGTATTCATATGTGTCATATAATTTGCCAATTATTTACAGCGGCGTTTACCACAAATAAGTGCATTTATCAAGTACTGGTTATTCATTATAAAAAATAACAATATTGTACTGTCTATAAATTAATTAAATTGGCAATAAACTTTTATAACAACACATACAATAAATAATTCGCGAGAATTGCGCCTTGCAAATGCATTCTTCTCTCATATAATCATGTGCGTTGAAGTTGTGCTTATTAAATTGAACGCTAACAATAAGTGTCGCATTTGTGTATCCAGATCAGACGCAATCGGCAGTCAAATGGATAAGACAAAAATGTCGCAATTTTTCCGAAATCCTCGGATTTTTCTTAATATCTCCGGACCTACGGATTTTCCCCTAAATCTTCGGATGTTTGCTCTTACCTTTAAAATTTGAAATTTTATGCGTTTTTTACTTAGGAAACATGGATTTCAAACAGTTTAGATCCAGATCAGACGCCGCGTCACGCGGCGTCTGATCTGGATCCAAACTGTTTGCATAATAATGTTAAATCGCGCTTGAAAATTGGGAAATCTTAGGATTTTTATTAGCAACTTATGGTAGCCCTGCCTTATCAAACTCAACAAAATGATTGACATACCATGTACAAAGTAACCTATATATCAGGAGTATTGTGGAAGCCAAGAGTTACTGTTTCTCAAAAATAGAGTCATTCATAGTCAAAGTCCGACTGAATATACACAATGAGAAATATGTTCTATATCCTCTAGCAGTATGTAGCTCAAAGCAGCAGACTGAAAGTAAAGCAGGGTGTGTCTAAAGGCACATTCTTCTTTGTTTTCAATTTATTTTAATTGGTCATCTACATAATGCAGCGCCTGACCAGAGTCTACACTGATTGCCTATGTCCCATAATCGGGATCGTTAGTACAAATGTGTAACTATCAAAATACTCATTCCAAAATATCATTAAACAAATATTAAAATGAAGAATTGTCGCAAAGGTATGTTTTCAATGAACCTATAAAAATATAACATTGAAGCATTTTGCTGTAAAACGCGATTTGTTTTTGTTTTTTCAATTACACAACAGTTTGAATCAGAGCCTGGGTAACTCGGCGTCTGGTCTGGACCCAACTCCTAGACACGCGTATTGATGTTCAATCATTATACATATCAAATCTGATTTTGAATTTAAAAAGACAACAATTTTAAAGCAGTTTACAATTAGCGAGATGAAATCTTAACAGTGGATAAAACGTAATTAATTCCCAATAAACGCGTTTACACTACTAAAACTATTATTTCCATTGCAAACAATTTTGAGCCAGATCAGACGCCGGGTAATCCGGCGTCTGATCAGGCTTCAAACTGTTTGCCACTCAGATTAACATGAATAGTCAGAATTGTCGAAATGTTTTCTTCTACATTTGCGTTTCGTTTGCGTTTAAAGGGGAAAGACTAACGTTTTCTCCACTGCTTACCTAAAAGCTGTCGCACACCGGTACTATAAAAGTATAAAAACTATTGTGTAAGGCGGACAAGTAAGTAGAAGAGATGTTTTGCTAGACGAATTTCACAACATACTTAGTAGTAAAAAAGATTTATAATGTTAATCAATTTTAAGAACGTGATTTCTATTTTGATACCAATTTACCAAAGGCTGCGGGGGAATGTCGGAAGAGGTGCTGGGTTTCTAAGTAGCGTTGTACCATAATTAAATTTAAGGTTGATGTAATTAACGGATGACGTGGAAGAGGCTCTTTATCCTAGTTTCAGTTTGGTGTGAGGTCTGTCCCAATAAACGCGTTTTAGCTAAAACTATAATTTCCATTGCAAACAGTTTGGAGCCAGATCAGACGCCGGGTAACCCGGCGTCTGATCAGGCTCCAAACTGTTTGCCGCTAAGCTTAAAATAAAAGGTCAGAATTACAGAAAAGTTGTCATTTGCAAAGTTTTATTGCGATGCGTTTTCGTTTCGCTTGCGTTTAAACGGGAAAGAATAACATTTTCTCTACTGTTTAATAAAACAGTTATCTTATTAACCCATTTACCGACATAGACGAGTACAGCCGATTTTACAAACAGTTTGTACCCTGACCAGACGCGGCGTCTGATAAGGGTGCAAAATATGTGCGACTCGTACTAATATTGTTTTCAATCAAAACTTGTAGAAGAAAAAATAACCAAAACTAGGGACGAACTATTTAAGCAAATGAAATGGTTTACGCGTCCGGTTAAATTTGGCAGTGAAAGGGAGAATCTGTTTTGGATTTGTATTTTACTCTGTTTTTTTTTCAATATTAAATTGTGCAGACAAACGAATGATATTCGCTCTGCATGTTTGCTTAAATAATTAATTCTGATCATCTATAAACACTTAATTGGTGAACAAAGAAACACTTCTTTAAAAAACAAAGTGAGACACATTTAGTGTTAATTTGAACTGAAACATGTAACATGTGTAGAACTACGTTCGGTGCAGTACATTTTGGCTATTAATAATTCGCTTTATCTCGACAGAAGGTGGTTTGTGACATTAAATGCAGGTGGTTGCGTAAAGCAGTAACACGATAATTTCAATATATTTTGCTTTATTGACTGCTTGTAAAACTAGATCGGTGTGTATGAAATGTGTGTATGTGTATTGAAGTAATACTTGATGGTTATAAATGTACAAACGCATACAATTCCAAATCGTATAAATAAAAGCAGATGCAGATTTTAAGCAATGTTTATCATTACGTCATAAATGCAATGGAAGTGTAACTACATGTATAGGTGAGATAAGTGTCGCCGCATGATTGAAACATATACTATTATACTGTAGAACTATTTAATATCCTGGTGAGACACGTATGTATAGGCGTCTCGTCAGGGTCTTCACTGTTAACCAATGTATATTACAGTACAATTTAATCACTGTTTACCTATTTCACCATAGCTTCGCATTTTACGCTTTTCATTTAATAATCCATTTAAGAAAATAATTCCACTTTAAACAGCCATGAATATGTACCATAAAAAATAGTTTCTATATCCTAGGAGATGGTATCTTACGCCATAGCTTCGCATTTTACGCCTTTCATTTATAAATCCATTTAAGAAAATGATTCCACTTTAAACAGTCATGAATATGACCCGTAAAACAATAGTTTTTATATCCTAGGAGATATGTTGAAATTAGAGAACTTTACTTTCAATCTGCCTTAAGTGGTCATCTGTCCTCAAAACTAGAAACATGCTATAACCAATGTCCGTTATAGTAGACTTATTTAACCCTTTCACTCTCAATCGCGCTTCAAAGCGCGTTTGCAAACAGTTTGGATCCTGATCAGACGCCGCTTAACGCGGCGTTTGATAAGGACCCAAACTGTTTGACACTCGTTTTGAAATTTCTTTAGTCATACTAACTTATTTTTTAATTTTGAATCGACATTGCAGACAACAAAATTGAAGCAGACGACAATGAAACGGTGAATGGGTAAAAATCTCACGAAAGCTTTCGGAGTGAAAGGGTTAGTTTAAGCAGTAAACAGGAAATATAGAACACTTTCCTTTCAAACTTGGACAATTCAGCATTACTGTTCGTCCTACCCTGAGCGATTTTTCCGGTTCTTCATTGTGTAGCTTTTTATCACGTGTGTTTTTAACTATGGAGAAATGTTAAGAATGAAACTTCTCTAACAAGTATGAAAACGCATCGGATATATTAATGAAAATTAGTAACTTAAAGCAAGATGGAAATAAGACAGTATTCTCAACAACTCTTTAAATGTCGCTTTACCTTTAGGTAACCGTAAACATTAAACGCAAAGGATATGCTGGTTTTAGTTAGCGTAAATTGTATCAAACTGGGTTAACAGGTGTGTTTATATTATACATAAGGGTAAAACATTGGAACATAATAAACTAGTAAAAGTTACACAAGGTTGTTAATACTACATACAATGTGATACTTACAGTAAACCGATGTCCCTTTCTGTAGGAAGAGTAGAAAGCAGACAACAATCTCCAGTAATTCCACGTACACTTCCATCGTGCCGGAAAGAACAACAACAACAACACGTAAGAGATAAAGTCCTGAGATAATTTATCATTCACTGGAGTTTTGATTGATCACTTCTCAGTGATACTGTGTTGTATCCATTTAAAGTAGTGTACACTCCATCTATAAACACACAACGGCTGTAGGACCTTATGCGCTGGCATGTGCAAATTCCGCAAACAAGCGAAAGAAACTTTTTCAAACAGAATTGGAAATCGGCTTACAGGCAGCCAATCGCTAGCGGGCATTTATTTGTCATCAAACGGAACTGGAAACAGTATGGACACGCTAATTGTTTCCTTGTTTACATATGTTCCATAATTAATACATATAATTAACACACAGTAATTATCTTTGGCTTCTCTGCTGCTGGGTTCATTTTTCAATGTTGTTCGCTGCTGCGTGGTATATAAATATCCAATCAGCTATCCGATAACTGAAAGTCAATAAGCGCTACGCCGTATCGCTCGTACAAGTGTGGATGTTTGTGATAGGTCAATTTATGGAAAAGTTATATATTGCCAAATATTTGGGTAATCGAATTATATGATGTAATTATAGAGAGAGAAATGGTCACATCCTTTTAGTCCGATACCCTATTATCGCCTTTCTTGTGAGTGTATTGTGACCGTTAGAGCCACATTCGCTTAATTTGTTAATCAAATCAGCAAAATTGTAGTTGATTGTAGCGGCTTAAGTGCCTCTCGTTCTGTGACGATTTCACAAAGTACACATTTATTCCAGTTTTAAGCACGGTGAAAATCTTCTAGAAACTTTTCACGTCAATTAACTTTTCCGAAATTCCCCTCTTTTATGTTTGTTTCGAAATGAATTTCCGAACATTTCATTCCTTTTCTGAGGGCGACTAAATGCTAGGATTACAATCCTCTCAAAAACCAATGCCCCGTGATATTCCACGGTAATGAGTTTAGGGAAAATCCTCCTATTATTTTGGAAGCATGCATTCTTCCGCCAAAATACCAGCACGTTTCAACGCAGTGCGTGTACTTCATTCTAGTTTGTTTGAAACTATTGACAAAATTGTCTTAAGAACAGCCCCTATGTCACTTACAACACGGACAGATGGCGCTGTTGATATGGCCTAATGAAATTAGGGAGCTATAGTTACAAGCCAGCACTCATGAACAGAATGTCACGTACAGAAGTGTAAAACCATAGCACTGCGAACAGGTAGTCGACACGTGACGTGGTATGAAGCTAACGGTTTAAGGCATGTTGCAGAGAACCCGTTGATTTATCTGAAGTCGGTAGGTGAAGTCGTAAATATCTTCAAGTATGCACCTGAAATAAAAAAAAGTTATTGTATGAGTACAGACAGTGTCCAAAAACGTTGCAAACATACTTATGTCATCGACACTTACAGTGGAAAAAACGTTATTCTTTCCCAATAAACGCGTTTATGCTAAATCTATTATTTCAAATGCAAACAGTTTGGAGCCAGATCAGACGCCGGTAAACGCGGCCTTTGATCAGGCTCCAAACTGTTTGCCACCAAGGTTAAAATCAACATTCAGAATTGTCAAAAAAAAGTCATTGTCTTCATTTTATTGCAATGCGTTCGTGTTTCGTTTGCGTTTAAACGGGAAAGAATAACGTCTTCTCCCCTGTATATGAGGCAGTGCTATTTCATGTTTATAGGTAAATGTAGAACAAGAGTAAAGCAGAAAACTCCTATAGCAGGTTTTCCCCAGCAAACACCTTTTTTATAATTACTAATGTAAGTTAAATATGTGTTAGGTTGCCATCTAAGACGAATCAAATAGAACTCTTTAGACATATGATTGCTTAACCCGTTGCTTCATAGCCTGTTTCATTTTCTTAAAGCAAGTTGGAAGTAAAGCAGAGTACGCCTAAGGTACAATCATTATTCAGACACGGCGACGCGTGACGCTGTGTCTGGCCAGAATCCAAACTGTTTGATACTTATTTCAACATTTCTGAAGTCAAAATACATAAACCTCAAAATTTGAGAAATGAAAGCAGCCGGCAAAATTATTTAAAGCAGATGCCGTCACGACAGCAAAGGGGTTAACATATGTTTGATGCATGTAGTACATGCAGTCACGGAAATAGACACCCAATCATTTGGTGTGGCTAACGTTTCCAAACATCTGTTTTTACATGTTTGTTACCGTTATAAAACATTAATAATGTATGCTACATTCTGCTATGTTCGTATGTTTGTGTTATGGAGAAACGGCAAAATAAATTGGTGTCGACCGAAAAGAATCACTGCAAAACAGTGCAGTTCTTGGAAAAGACGTCTGATCAAGATCTAAACTGTTACTTAACAGACAGCTACCAAAACATAGTAGACCTTAATCCCTTCAAATCTATGATGTTATCTGCCTTTAAGCCTCTGTCACAACAGAACGCACGGCTGTTTAAATCGTGCGTCGTCTTCGTTTTGTATCGCGGGTTATGGTATTAGGTTATTTAACAGTGTTGAGTACGATACTAAATTCTATTGGACGAGTACACAGCAGTCATCATCCCATGTGGATTATGACTGCTGTGTTCGAGTCCAATTGAATTCAGTATTGTACTCTACACTGTTAAATTACCTCTTTATTTCACACCATAACATAATACAATAACAAAAGAAACCACATGACATTTTCCCCATTTCCTTCTAGCCTTTGACTTCGCGATTCCCAAAAAACAAAATAGCACACGAATAACGTGAACTTCCAAGAGCGTCGGAAGACAATACGAAAATAATATGGAGTTTCGGGACTCGAGTCCCGTTATGAATATAATATGGTTTTTCGGGATCGCATTTTTACAATTCAGTAAAATACTCGTTTCCCTTGTATCGTCACGTGCTAGTAAGAAGAGCGTTCGATTGGTTTAAACTACGGTGTGAAATAATCGCAGATTTTGCAGAATGTGTACCTTTAGCTTTACCCTTATATTACTGCACGTTTGAATCAGTGCTAACCCATTTGTAGCTTTAAATGATTTAAAGAATGAAAACATTCGTCACAACCGGTCGTGCCACCACTCTACGGCTTACATACAACTAACGCCACAAAACACACGGGACAGACACATTCATTTGGGGACCGCAGACGGACCGTAAGCACGTGACGTGCAGAAGACGTTTCCTGTTTAAACGCAAACGAAACGCAGACGCATCGCAATAAAACGTATAGTAGAAACGTACATCTCTTCGATATTTTTTACTATTCATGTTAATCTGAGTGGCAAAAAGCTTGAAGCCTGATCAGACTGCAAACTGTTTGTAATAGAATTAATAGTTATAGCGTTTATTGGGAAAGAATAACTCTTTCTCCACTGTACGATGAATGTTGTTCTGAATCAACGAACTATGATTGGCCAAGAACCACAAATGACACAAGTGAGATGCGCTTACGACGAAAGAATAATCAGGTGAAACGAACATGGTACAGTTGAGAATGTGTTATTCTTTCCCAATAAACGCGTTTACGCTAAAACTATTATTTGCAGTGCAAACAGTTTGGAGCCAGATCAGACGCCGGGTAACCCGGCGTCTGATCAGGCTCCAAACTGTTTGCCACCAAGATAAACATAAAATATCAGAATTGTCCAAAAGTTGTTCTTTTCTACGTTTTAGTGCTTTGCGTTTGCGTTTAAACGGGAAAGAATAACAGATTCTCCACTGTACATATTCTGAGTTTCCTTACTTTTCCTTTTGGTGGCATTTCTCCTTCTACTGTATTTGTATAATTAAAAGTTATGTTTTGTTGGAATTGGAATCTAGCCGAGGAGTCGAGGACTAAACAGAGTTCACGGAATTCGAAATGAAAACTTGAGACAATTTGTATGCTTGTTTATCCATTAGTTATTTGTACGGACGCCGCACTTCCTTGCAATCGGTTCATTTTGTAAATGCGTCGAGAGCAAGCAACTTGTGTCCAACATGCGTCTCGGACCTATACGTTGTTTCTGCTAATCATTTTGTTTATTTCGCTGACATAGTGACTGGCAAAGGTTACTGTAACTTTTAGTTTTTCGAATCACTCTGATACTCATAGGCCTTGGACACAAGGCTGATGTTACCGTTTTGTTTGGTAAGAACGAACTACATGTAAGCTGGTAGCCAAACAAAATATGTTCAGTCTTAAACCTCAGAAAGTGTACATGCATTTCAATGACCTATGTACTTAAAGTGTCTGAGTTATTTGAAGAAAACCAAGGTCATCGGACAAGCGAAAAGAAGTTTTGGTGATATATCATGGAATGTGGTCATTCATCTTCAAAATATCACGCAATCTGCCTTACACCTATCATTGCCTTACACTTTTGTATAGCAATTGAAACGCATACAATTCAATTAAGCTGTGTGGGAAATGGATATACACAGGTTATGCATTCTCTTTGGTGCATAGTTGTTGTTTATTCCATGTACGCCTAAGAGATTCTTCCATTTGAGTCCATTTTAATACCAAGAGTGCCTAATCTAAATGTTCTTTTTTTATTTATTTTATATTGAAATTTCCTATTCGTAAACAGTGTTGACTCTGATCAGTCGCCGCCTTATGCGGCGTCTGATCAGAGTCTACACTGTTTGCCTATGTCCCCTATATTTGATCGTGGACACAAAAGGGTTAAGGTACAATAGGGAATGGATTCTGCTATCCGTTTTAAACAAAACTAAACACAAACACAATAGTAATTACATGTTGTAAAGTACATACTTTTGAAAATGTAAAGAATGTAATCGCTACCAAACCAAGTTTCTGCATTTTACTGCATATTAACATTTGTGTGTAGTTAAAACGTCTTTGCCGCTGTACCGGTAAATGTATTTATTATATACCTATCTACAAAACAGGCAAATACAAGCCCCACAATCTTTTTCCGTATCAGGTGGTCCGTATCAGATGACATATATATGCTACACGGTATTGCCGGTGTAACAGTCCAGTTTTTCCCCAGTCAGTTTTTTCCCCGGGGAAAAACTGGACTAGTCTAGTTTTTCCCCGGGGAAAAAACTGACTAGTCCAGTTCTTCCCCGGGGAAAAAACTGACTAGTCCAGTTTTTCCCCACCCAGTCAGTTTTTTCCCCCCTATTTTATTAAATGAAGGGGGAGAAATTCTGGACTAGTCCAGTTTTTCCCCCCTATGATTTTTTATTACGTAGGAACTGGAGAACTTCTGGACTTGTCAAATTTCCCCCCACTATATGTTTCTTTTTAACATTTTAGAGGCCACAATTTTGGGCCAATCTTCATCAGATTTGCACCTAATGTTGATCATGATTCAATCTAGGTCAAATTTAAAAGAGAGTCATGTTGGGTCAAAAATTTGCACTAGGTCAGATCATACAATCAAAGTACTGTAGTACTGCAGGCTCGGACTTTCAGTTTAATGTAGAATAAAGTAATGCAGAAAGCTAATTATGGAGTTTCTGCATTACCATTGGCATGCATTAAGCCGAAACCGGCAGCGCTTAAAGACCCTATAGAATTTTGTAATGTGCATGTCTTATGCATCGTCTGCTATGACTACTAGGTGAATGTTTATTACAAGGGAGTAAATACGGTGTTTAAATCACCACAGGTACATACTCAGGATCCTGAGTTTAACTCAGTGCTGCTACACGGTTTATCTGATAGTGACGTATCCACCAACTGAAGCTCCGTTAGATAGCATATGTAAACCCCGTATGACAGGATTTGTTTGTAGGGGGAGCTAGACTCGCACCAATTTTTTTCTTAAGGATTCGATATAGGCTCTCCGAGCCGAAAACCTTGTAAATGTGCTAAAAAGCGACACTTTTAGGCAAATCTTCATCATACTTGCATCAAATGTTTTCTCCCTCATTATTTGACTACTGAAGTGATGGCAGGAAATTCTCAGCTAGTTCTTTTTTCCCCCCTTATCTTACTAACTATTTTATATGAAGTTGAGGAAATTAACTACTCACAGTGGAGGTGGGGAAATTCTGGACTAGTCTAGTTTCCCCCCCCCCCCCCCCTCACAATTTGATTAATGTAGATGTACACAAAGTCTTGGCTAGTCCAGTTTTCTCCCCTCTCTAACAAATTACTTTGGAGGTGGGGAAATTCTGGACTAGTCCAGTGTTTTCCCCCCATCATAATTTGATTAATGCAGATATTGGCAAAGTCTTGACCACTATAACTTATTTCCCCTCTCCAAACTTACTTTTGTGGGGGTGGGGAAATTCTGGACTAGTCTAGTTTTTTCCCCCTCACAATTTGATTAATGCAGATGTACGCAAAGTCTTGGCTAGTCCAGTTTTTCTCCCTCGATTCTGGGCTAGTCAAGTTTTTTCCCCCTCACAATTTCATTTATGCAGATGTACGCAAAGTCTTGGCTAGTCCAGTTTTTCACTCGTCTCAAACAAACTAACTCAGAGGGGGGGTGGATTCTGGACTAGTCTAGTTTTCCCCCCCTTACAATTTGGTTAATGCAAATGTGTGGGGAAATTCTGGACTCGTCTAGTTTTTCCCCTTCACAATTTGATAAATGCAGATGTACGCAAAGTCTTGGCTAGTCCAGTTTTTCTCCCCTCTCAAACAAATTACTGTGGAGGTGGGGAAACTCTGGACTAGTCCAGTTTTTCCCCCTCACAATTGTATTTATGCAGATGGACGCAAAGTCTTGGCTAGTCCAGTTTTACATTCGTTTCAAACAAACTAACTCAGAGGGGGGAAATTCTGGACAAGTCTAGTCCCCCCCCCCCCCCTCACAATTTGGTTAATGCAGATGTACGCAAAGGCTTGACTAGTCCAGTTTTTCTCCCCTCTCAAACAAATTACTTTGGAGGTGGGGAAATTCTGACCTAGTCTAGTTTTTCCCCCCTCACAATTTGGTTAATGCAGATGTACGCAAAGTCTTGACTAGTCCAGTTTTTCTCCCCTCTCAAACAAATTACTTTGGAGGTGGGGAAATTCTGGATTAGTCTAGTTTTTCCCCCCATCACAATTTGATTAATGCAGATGTACGCAAAGTCTTGAACATTATAACTTATTTCCCCTCATCAAACTTACTTCTGTGGGGGTGGGGAAATTCTGGACTAGTCTAGTTTTTCCCCCTCACAATTTGATAATGCAGATGTACGCAAAGTCTTGGCTAGTCCAGTTTTTCTATCTTCTCAAACAAATTACTGTGGAGGTGGCTAAATTCTGGGCTAGTCAAGTTTTTCCCCCCTCACAATTTCATTTATGCAGATGTACGCAAAGTCTTGGCTAGTCCAGTTTTTCATTCGTTTCGAACAAACTAACTCAGAGGGGGGAAATTCTGGACTAGTCTAGTTTTTCCCCCCTCACAATTTGGTAAATGCAGATGTACGCAAAGTCTTGACTAGTCTAGTTTTCCCCCCCTCACACTTTTGTTAATGCAGATGTACGCAAAGTCTTGGCTAGTCCAGATTGACACTCCTCTCAAACAAACTAACTCAGAGGGGGGAAATTATGGACTAGTCTAGTTTTTCCCCCCTCACAATTTGATTAATGCACATGAACGCAAAGTCTTGGCTAGTCCAGTATTTCTCCCTTTTCAAACAAATTACTGTGGAGGTGGTGAAATTCTGGACTAGTCTAGTCCCCCCCCCCCCCCCTCATATTGTATTTATGCAGATGGGCGCAAAGTCTTGACTAGTCCAGTTTTTCATTCGTTTCAAACAAACTAACTCAGAGGGGGGAAATTCTGGACTAGTCTAGTTTTCCCCCCCTCACAATTTGGTAAATGCAGATGTACGCAAAGTCTTGACTACTCCAGTTTTTCTCCCCTCTCAAACAAATTACTGTGGAGGTGGCTACATTCTGGGCTAGTCAAGTTTTTCCCCCCTCACAATTTCATTTATGCAGATGTACGCAAAGTCTTGGCTAGTCCAGTTTTTCATTCGTTTCAAACAAACTAACTCAGAGGGGGGAAATTCTGGACTAGTTTAGTTCCCCCCCCCCCCCCTCACAATTTGGTAAATGCAGATGTACGCAAAGTCTTGACTAGTCCAGTTTTTCTCCCCTCTCAAACAAATTACTGTGGAGGTGGCTACATTCTGGGCTAGTCAAGTTTTTCCCCCCTCACAATTTCATTTATGCAGATGTACGCAAAGTCTTGGCTAGTCCAGATTTTCACTCGTCTCAAACAAACTAACTCAGAGGGGGGAAATTCTGGACTAGTCTAGTTTTTCCCCCTTCACAATTTGATTAATGCAGATGTACGCAAAGTCTTGGCTAGTCCAGTATTTCTCCCTTTTCAAACAAATTACTGTGGAGGTGGGGACATTCTGGACTAGTCTAGTTCCCCCCCCCCCCCCCCCCCTCACAATTTGATTTATGCAGATGTACGCAAAGTCTTGGCTAGTCCAGTATTTCTCCCTTCTGAAACAAATTACTGTGGAGGTGAGGAAATTCTGGACTAGTCCAGTTTTTCCCCCCATCACAATTGTTTTCATGCAGATGGACGCAAACTCTTGGCTAGTCCAGTTTTTTACTCGTTTCAAACAAACTAACTCAGAGGGTGGAAATTCTGGACAGTTATTTGTTTGAGAGGGGAGAAAAACTGGACTAGTCCAGAATTTCCCAACATTCACAGTTACTTGTTTGAGAGGGGAGAAAAACTGGACTAGCCCAAAATTTCACCCCCTCCAGCATTACTCATATTGTGATGGGGGGAAAACTGGACTAGTCAAGACTTTGCCAGCATCAACATTAATCAAATTGTGAAGGGGGGGGAACTAGACTAGTCCAGAATTTCCCAAACTCTCCAAACAAGTAAGTTTGGGAGGGCTAGTTCAGAATTTCCCAACATTCACAGTTACTTGTTTGAGTGGGGAGAAAAACTGGACTAGCCCAGAATTTCCCCCCTTCAGCATTACTCATATTGTGATGGGGGAAAAAACTGGACTAGTCCAGAATTTCCCCACCTCTGAAGTATATGTTTGATAGGGGAGAAAAACTGGACTAGCCAAGACTTTGCCAAATTCTACATTAATCAGGTTGTGAGGGGGGGGGGGGGCAAAACTGGACTAGCCGAGCATTTTTCTACCTCTGATGTAGTTACTTTAAGAGGGTAGAAAAACTTGACTAGCCAAGACTTTACCAACATAAGCATTAATCAAATTGTGAAGGGAAAAAACGACTAGTCCAGAATTTCCCAACATTCACAGTTACTTGTTCGAGAGGGGAGAAAAACTGGACTAGCCCAGAATTTCCCCACCTCTGAAGTTTAAGTTTGAGAGGGGAGAAAAACTGGCCTAGCCAAGACTTTGTCAAATTCTGCATTTATCAGGTTGTGAGGGGGGGGACTGGACTAGCCGAGCATTTCTCCACCTCAGAGTTGTTACTTTAAGAGGGGAGATAAACTTGACTAGCCAAGACTTTGCCAACATCAGCATTAATCAAATTGTGAAGGGAAAAATCCTAGACTAGTCCAGAATTTCACAACCTTCACAGTTATTTGTTTGAGAGGGGAGAAAAACTGGACTAGCCAAGAATTTCCCCCCTTCAGCATTACTCATATTGTGATGGGGGGGGGGGAAACCTGGACTAGTCCAGAATTTCCCCACCACCAAAGTAGTTAGTTTGAGAGGGGAGAAAAACATGACTAGCCAATACTTTGCCAACATTTCCATTAATCAAATTGTGAGGGGGGAAAAACTAGACTAGTCCAGAATTTCCCCACCTCAACAGTATATTGTTTAAGAGGGGGAAAAAACTAGACTAGTCCAGAATTTCCCCACCTCTGAAGTATAAATTTGAGAGGGGAGAAAAACTGGCCTAGCCAAGACTTTGCCAAATTCTGCATTAATCAGGTTGTGAGGGGGGGGGGGGGGCAAAACTGGACTAGCCGAGCATTTCTCCACCTCCGAAGTAGTTACTTTAAGAGGGGAGAAAAACTTGACTAGCCAAGACTTTGCCAACATCAGCATTAATCAAATTGTGAAGGGAAAATACTAGACTAGTCCAGAATTCCACAACCTTCACAGTTATTTGTTTGAGAGGAGAGAAAAACTGGACTAGCCCAGAATTTTCCCCTTCAGCATTACTCATATTGTGATGGAGGAAAAAACTGGACTAGTCAAGACTTTGCCAACATCAACATTAATCAAATTGTGAAGGGGGAAAACTAGACTAGTCCAGAATTTCCCAAACTCTCCAAACAAGTAAGTTTGGGAGGGCTAGTTCAGAATTTCCCAACATTCACAGTTACTTGTTTGAGAGGGGAGAAAAACTGGACTAGCCCAGAATTTCCCCCCTTCAGCATTACTCATATTGTGATGGGGGGAAAACTGGACTAGTCCAGAATTTCCCCACCACCAAAGTTGCTAGTTTGAGAGGGGAGAAAAACTGGACTGGCTAAGACTTTGCATACATCTGCATTAATCAAATATTGAAAGGGGGGGGGGGGAATAGACTAGTCCAGAATTTCCCCATCTCCACAGTAATTTGTTTGAGAGGGGAGAAACACTGGACTAGTAGCCAAGAATGTTCTACCATTACAGTAGATAGTTCGAGAAAGAAGAAAAACATACAATTTAAATTAACTTGTTTTTTTCATTGAAAAACCTAGTTAAACCTGCATTTATCAATTTGCTAGGGGGAAAAACAGAAGTAGCCGAGAATTTCCCACCCTCCACAGTTGTAAGTTTGAAAGAGAAGAAACACCTACAATTAAAATTAACCTGTTTTTTTTTTCATTGAAAAAGCTGGTTAAAAAACTGGGGAAGGGGGGAAAAACTGGACTAGCCCAGAATTTCCCCACCATCAAGTTCAGTAAGAAGGGGGGGGGGAACTGGACCGGGTGGGGAAAAACTGGACTAGTCAGTTTTTTCCCCGGGGAAAAAACTGACTGGGGGGAAATTCTGGGCTGTTACACCGGGACTACTTTTATGCTACACAAGTTATACACAATCGATGTATATAAAGAATAGGGGCGCGTGGCGTTTCGGAATTCCCGATTTTGATGCTATTTTTAATAACAGAAGACCTTGAACTTGCTTACGTTTTCTCCGTCTGCTGTCAAACAAAAGAGAAAATGGAAGGAATGAAAAGTAATTACGGGAACTTCCAAATAGAATTAAGCTTAAAACAGTTCAAGTCATACTCTAATACGCTTAAATGAAGGTTATTTGAGACAAAAACACTGCTCAATCGAGCCGATAAAAAATGGCGGACTTCTACAAAAAAAAGTCATTTTGTATTAATACGCACTAGCGGTTTAACATATGCATATGGTTATTCGGTTAAATATATAGCGTTTCGCAGATATAGTCCCGATTTTAAGCTACTTTAAATGAAATTTTATAGAAAATAAATAAATTGAAATAAGGTATATAATAAAAGGAACATCACCACAGTGTGTGATCCGGGCTCTTGTATCAGTTCTCGTTGGCTGTGTATTCCAGATCACACTCGAGGCTTCGCCTCTCGTGTGATCTGGAATACACAGCCAACTCGAACTGATACAAGAGCCCGGATCACACACTGCGGTGATATTCCGTTTGTATTAGGTTTTGCCACGATTTTAATGGTCAATAACGGTTATCCTGTTAGAATAGTTAAATAAAGTTTCTAATGTTAATGGGTAAACTTTCCATTGAGAAGACATCATTATTTCCTTATAAGTACATTTATGCGTGAAACAGTTGCTGTCAATGCAACTATTTTGGAGCTAGATCAGACGTCCGTTAATCTAGCGTGATATCTTGCTCTCAATTGTCTGCCAATCGAAAGAGAATTAATCATCAGATTGTTAAATCATTGTCATTTTTCTACATTTGAGTGCACTATATTTGCGTTTAGTTTTGTTTAAATGGGAAAGAATAACTGGACAGTAACGTCTTCCAAACTCCAAGGGTGTTCGGATTTTGAAGCTAGGTACAGCAAGAAATAAGTCTTTGTTCTCCCGTTCAAAAACAACCAAATGCAAATGCAATGCAATAGAAGTTGAGAACGTGTGTGGTGTTGTCCTAATCTGCATGTCGAACAGTTTAGTGACTGATCATGTAAATTAAAACCGTTCTTGTTTAGTGAAGACGTTATTCTTTCACGTTTAAACGCAAACGAAACGCAATGCATTTAAATGGGTAGAGTGACAATGTTTTGACAATATATGACTACTCATTGTAAAGTTAGTGGCAAACAGGTTGGAGGCTTATCAGACGGCGGGTAACCCGGCGTCTAATCTGGCTCCAAACAGTTTGCAATGAAAATAACAGGTTTAGCGTCAACGCGTTTATTGGGAAATAATAATGTTATCTCAAATGTAGAACAAGCGCATTTGGTGAAAGTAATAGCTTTTAAACCGGTGTAGAAGCTGTTTGTTGAGTTTTAGTTTTAAGTGTCCTCATGCGGGTCTGTTTGTTGCACAATATACTGCCTATATATAGTTTATGTTCAGTTATGTTGCACTTGTATGCAAATGTCATTGCTTAATCTTAAACTGTTACATGCAAACAACAGAACAAGAAGCGTGTAAACAACCCTTAACATGTCCAGTTAACGACATCTGTAAACTTTAACCCATATCTTGATTTAAATGATTAACATAAGTTGTTGATAAAATCAAGCTAAAAGTATTGCAGATCGTTCCTTAAGAAGCGTTTTGCTTTATTTTCGATCTGTTTTAAGCATCCAGCTATAAGGATACAGGTGCCCGTTTCATTAAATTTGTACGACAAATCTTGTCGTAAGTCAGATTATAAAAGTCTCAATAATTATTTATTTCTCCATCTTATCCTGTCTGGTGACGTCTCTTTGGAATCGTCTTTAAAGGACAATTCCAAAGAGATGTCACAAGAAATGATTAGATGGAGAAATCAGAAATAAAATGTATTTTAAAGTTTTGATATACGACCGTTTTTGTCGTAAGAGGTTTTATGAAACGGGCCCCTAGAACACATTTCAATGAAGGTTCTGATCCAGGGTATTGTTACAATATGAAAGGGCATCTCTGTGAGGAATAGGTAAATTCGCCTATGGGGGGTTAATCCTTGTCCTGAGGTAGTATCGTCTGATTCGAAATTGTCGCCTGCAAAATTTGTTAAATCTAGATGTACATGTATGCATTTTTAAAGCAAAGAAACCTAAAGACGAGTGTCAAACAGTTTGGATCCAGATCAGACGCGTCTGATGTGGATCCAAACTGTTTGCAAAAATCAGTAAAAATCGCGATCAGCAGGAAAAGGGTTTAAAGTTTTTAAAATTTCATGTTCTGCCATGGAAGACATGATTTTATTTTCAAGGTTAAGTCACTGGACCCTGAAAGTAGAATCAGACCAAATGGTTATTTTCCCATTTTGCTGTTTATCCCTTTTTAAAAGATGTGTTGCAAATTCACAAGCTGTGCAGACACTGATGGTACAATGTATGAGTCGAAGTTGTCTGTATTGCTGTACAGTACCCCCTCTTTATAACGGCCCTCCGAACAATGATTCCCTCCTTACAATAACGCTTTCTGCGGTTTCCCACACAAGACATTACATAAATGTACAGTGGAGAATCTGTTATTTTTTCCCGTTTAAACGCAAACGTACGCAAACGCAAAGCGCTAAAACGTAGAAAAGAACAACTTTTGGACAATTCGGATATTTCATGTTTATCTTGGTGGCAAACAGTTTGAAGCCTGATCAGACGCCGGGTTTCCCGGCGTCTGATCTGGCTCCAAACTGTTTGCACTGCAAATAATAGTTTTAGCGTAAACGCATTATTGGGAAAGAATAACACATTCTCCACTGTATCTAAAGCTTCCACTGCTGCAATTTCGTCTGCTTAAAATTATCGTCTGTTGTTTTGTCTCACAGTTACATGAACATATTGAATTTTAGAGAAAAGAAACGTAATCATGAGTGACAAATAGCTTGAATCCAGATCAAACGCCGCGTAACTTCTCAGTTTGGGTTCAAACTATTTGCAAATGTAAGCCAATCCATATTCAGCCCTCATGGGGGTATTCATTGTCCCTCCCTATAACAGCTACCTCTGAACAACACACACATTCTGTATATCATATAGAGTGTTGTTGTAGAGAGGTATATCAATGAACAATAAATGAGTAGAAGAATAATGTATTACTACTGCAAAAAAAGTCTGCATTGTATATGCATATATTAGGGATCAAACATTATCATTTCCCAGTAAGTGTATGCGTTTGTTCTAGAATGTTATGTCCCAAAAAATGCAAACAGTTAGGAGTCTGATAAAATGCCTAGATACGGTTTGAATCGAGATCAGACACTGAGTAAAACGGCATCTGATCTTGCTCCGAACTGTTTGCCACTTGGTTTAAATACGGTAAATCCTCTATATCACGACCACTAAAACGAATGATAACAAATTGTATAAAATAAAAGTGTCAGCTTAAAGCAAGGACAGTAAACAGAAAATACCCTGTTTTACTGTCACTTTTCTTTAAGCTGTCATCTGCATGAAACCTAATAATTAATACAATTTAGTGGCCTTAACAGAGAGGTTTTACAGTATATATTTCAAGAACTAGTCCTTGACAAGATGTACAGTAGCGAAGACGTTATTCTTTCCTAATGAACATGTTGGAACCAGCTCAGACTCCTGGTTACCTACATGTAGCACCTGACCAGGCTTGGAACTGTTTGTTACTTAGCTACATGTAATCATTACCGTGAAAAGCAGTAATTCTCTAAATTCCATTGCTCTGCGTTTGCGTTTAGTATTATATCAACGGGGAAGAATCAGCTTCTTCAGTGTTTGTATTTACTGCTTTTGAGTTTGATCTCGTTTATTTGGTAACGAAGAACGTCATCATCTTTGTTCAGTGGAGAATGTTATTCTTTCCCAATAAACGCGTTTACGTTAAATCTATAATTGTTTATGTGCAAACTGTTCGGAGCCTGATCAGACGCCGGGTTACCCGGCGTCTGATTCAGGCTCAAAACCTTTTGCCATTCAGATTAAAATGAATATTCTGAATTGTTTCAAACCTGTCCTTTTCTATTATTTTATTGCAATGCGTTTGCGCTTCGTTTGTTTATGAACGAGAAAGAATAACATATTCTCTACTGTACACCACCGCAAATAATTTTGTTCATTATTACAATAATAAAAACAACGTTCGATCGTCTTATGAAAAGTGCATAGATTCCAGAGATCAAAACCATATAAGTCTCGGGACATTTCCTTTATTCTTTGATGGTAGCAAATGCCATACACTTGCCTTGTAAATACTTGTACATTATATGGGTAGTCTCCATTTATCTGGAATGATTAAAATTACCAATTATAGACTAGACCGTCCCGAGAGTTTATTGCAACTTTTCCGACTCTGTAAACACGCAACTTTATCTCCTTTCAAAAGCAAAATGGCATCTGTGGGATTAATTATAAAGCATAGTTTGCCTCTTAGAAAATCGACAGTCAGATAAGGTCACTTTCTCCGTTCCTTGGATGCAACTTAGGTCCTTTATAAGGCTAATGTTTCAAGTGGCCTATTCATTTGCCTTTGGAAGATGTTTTTTTCCGATAACTAGTTTTAGGTGAACCGAAAGTATTAAAAAGTCTGACACACAGTGTAGATCCAGATCATTACGGAGCCCTCTGATCTGGATCTACACTGTTTGCAAAGGATGTACACACTAATGTCTAGCACAGTAAGGGTTAAGTCGCTACAGCACGAAACGACGTTGTCTATTGATTAAGGGTAATGGCGGGGTTTACAACAAATAATTAGAATCTAATGATTATGGAATCCGCAATATGGACAGCAATGTTCCGGAAGAATTATCCTTTTTACAAAAACGTGTAAAGTGTTCACGTTTGACATGGGCTGATGCTTATCTAGAACAAGTAAAGGTTAGATTGCAAATTCAAACAAACACAAGATGTATTTCATGTATGTAACTATGTTATTTGACACACTGTGACACAGTTCAATGAGACTATAACATAAGAGCGAATCATAGAATGTTTTTAAATTGTACTCCGCTATGTATGTGTTATTGTGTCTGTAGATAAGAAGAGTTTAAAATAGGAAGCATTAACGTGTGTCTCTTTAAATTATCTTTGATGAATAAAAAATACATTATATAAATATCACATCGCACAGAGGGTGACAGAACGGATTGTTCACCCGAAACAAGTGATGTCAACAGAGGCGTTAGCCGAGATTGGCTTCACCTTGTCAAGAGTTAGGAATCCGTTCTTTACCATCTGTGGAATTTGATATTTATTTTATTACACCGAACAAAACCATGTTCAAAACAGACATCTCAAAGACACCATGTTTACTGAAATGTCAAAATTGTCTAAGCACGGGAAGTAACCGATACGGAGCAGAATGACGGATTCGGTAAGCGCGGGGGTCGTTTAGTAATGTCAAACGGACCGTAAGGTGATATTACCATGTAACATTATATAAATATTAGATGGCAGTTTGCGTGAGATTCAAATTGTCAACTCGAGAAACAGAATGTCACCCGAGGCTTCCGAATGTACCCATAAATGACATTTACCTTTGTCAGACATGACCAAAGTTGTACTTAGCTTCTTGTGAGGTGAGTACACACACCAAATATAAAGTCTCTATCCTATGTAGTGTCAACGTTATGGCCAAGGTTATAGTTGTGTACAGACAGACAGACAAACAAAAACAATATGCTCCCTACTAAGTCTTGCGGGGGCATAAAATAAACTCAAAGGCAACAAATTGTAGGAAATTACACGAGTGTCAAAAAGTCTGAAGTCTGAAGTTTACAAACCATTTGCAATGATCATTTCTCGAAATACGCGTTAAAACTAAAACTATTATTTCCATTGCAAACAGTTTGGACCCAGATCAGACGCCGGGTTACCCGGCGTCTGATCAGGCTCCAAATTGTTTGCCACTGGTATTGGAATTTAAAAGCCAGAGGTTGTCATTTTTGTCCATTTCATTGCACTGCGTTTGCATTTTATTGGCGTTTAAACGGGGAAGAATAACGTCTTCTCCACTGTAGTTCTTGAAGTTTATACACATTTGTGGGAAACAATCGGAGTTTACTCATTGAACATTGCATAGATCTGTGATACTTATCACCGGGATTAAACACCCCAGCAACTTGTAACTGTATGGTCCATTAATAGTTAAATACTTTTAAACACATGTCTACAATTAAGGAACCGAGTGAGGGTATTTCTGCACAATCTTTCAATAAATCTCCCTGCAAATGATCAAACCGATGTGGATGTATTTTACGTTTACCGATATAACTCTCTGAAGACCGTCAATGTGTTCTCATAACAGACTTTGTAATTGAAGATACTATCACACTACCTAGGACCCTACCCTCTGATTTTGTTGCATTCCTTCTCAAAAATACAGTAATCCTTCCCTTTAACGGCCCTCCGAACAACGGTTCTCTATATACATGTACAACATGGCCTGCCGCTGTTCCCAAAACAAGGTGACACTTTCACTGCTGCAATATCGTCTGCTTAAGATTGCCGTTTGCTGTTGTTTTATTCTCTCAAAGTGATATATTGGAAATCTTGACAGAAGAAACAGATAGACGAGGGACAAATAACGCGGTGTTTGATCTTGGTTGCATCTGTTTGCAATTGTAAACCAAGTCATGCTCAGTACACTAATTGTATTAATGTTCCTTCTCTACAACACATATCTCTGCCAAGTCATTATCAGCAAGGGTATTAATTTTCCCTCCCTACAACAACTTCCGCCGAACAACAAACATAATATTTGTTCCCATTTGATGTTGTTAAGAGAAACGACTCTATTTAATCGCTTTTTGTTTATTTCTAAAATATGAATGCACCATGGTATTCAGCAATCTTGGACGTTCATTGTGATATATAACACTAGTACTGTTCTAAATCTTTACATGCTTTGAAAGGCAAAATGAATGGTCATGTGAGCATTTTTCAAAGGGGGCATGAGCTTTTGACTAAAGCAGTCACTGGCCTTAAATACTTGCTGATACAATTTAGTGGCAGTAATTGAGAGTTTATACTATGTTTGTACTATGTTCGGTAAAAACAGTTTAGAGCCAGATCACATACCGAGTTATCTGTTTGAACCCTTTTAGTGGTCTCTACCGCTATAGGCGAGTATAGTCGATATTGAAATCAATTTAGATCCGGATGAGACATTCGTTCCAAGATATTTGCAGTCAAATATCAAACATTTTGAATTTGGCATAAGCTTGTAGAAAACACGTTTTAACAGACAATATTTTGTATGCGAAAGGATTAAATCAAATTGTTAATTGTAGCGATGAAAGAGTTAACATAATCAATAAATGTATATGAGGGAATATTTTATCAAGCATCCCTGTCATGAAAATGGTTAACCGCTTCCCTGCCATACCCCAAGTAAATTAGTTATTTTCAAACAGTGAAACTTTGTTTAATATGTCTTAAATTAAAATACAGTGTTCCCTCTCTACAGTGACACATAATGGGAGACGAAAAATGTGTGCGTTGTTCGGAGGGAGTCATTATAGGGATGAAAATAGGTTAACATTTGCAAACAATTTAAATCAAGATCAGACGCCGCGTCACGCGGCGTCTGATCTGATTTCAAGCTGTTTGTCACTTTTCATTAAGTAATTTTATGTCCACGTGTTCAATAATTATGTAACTTTGGGTAAAAAAGCAGACGACGCTTTTCAGCAGACGATATAACAGCAGTAAAAGCATTTGAAAGAATTGTTTTGTGCAGGGAACTGCGGCAAAGGTCGTTGTTCTGAGGAAGTCGTTGTTGGGAGGGCAGTTATAGGAAGGGAACGCTGTACCTTACATTTTAAGCTGAAAAATAAAAGCAAACGGCATGTAGTTATATTGATTACGTCATGGCAGTGAGGGGGTTACGGCTCCGGTCTTACCCTTCCCTGTTAAGAAAACTAGCTGGATCCGGGCGTAAAGGAAACGTTTCCTTTCCCCAACAATTATTTCGCTCTAACCAATCATAGTAACTTGAAAGAATTTCGGAAGGTTTTCAATTCTAACAGCACGCAATTTTGTCCTTTCCACACACAGAGTACTGTAACATTGTATCTTTGAAAATTAATTATAAAAAAATGATTTCACCATTTTGGAATTTGAAAGTAAGATAAGATTTCATCTTTGTATCTTTGGTTGCACCACCAAGCCTTGTCATTCGCCCTCAATACACATTGATGAATTAAATGTGTCACGAACGATGATGCATTGGAAAAAAGTGATATTCGTTCCCAGTCAACGCGTTTGTTTTACACCAATTATATCTGTTATAGACAGTTTGGATTCAGATCAGATGCAGAGTACATGTAACACTCCGTCTGATCAGAACACCTAACTTTGTAACCCTTTCACTCTCAATGACGCTTAAAAGCGCTTTTGCAAACAATTTGGATCCTGATCAGACGCCGCGAAACGCGGCGTCTGATCAGGATCCTAATTGTTTGACATTCGTTTTGAAAGTCATTCTGCCTTATTTTTTAACTTTGAAATAATATTGCACACAACAATATTGAACAGACGACGATAAAGCGGTGAAGGGGTTAAAATCTCCCGAATAATTTGAGCATGAAAGGGTTAATGAATAGATAAGTATAACAAATTGTCGGGGCACTGTAAATGTCTACATTACCATGTCCTGTGTTTCATCCAGTTGTGACAATTTGCTAGTTAACCCTTTACCTGATAGCCTATTTCTAGAATTGAAAATAGGTTACTACTTAAAGCAGGTTGAAAGTAAAGCAGAATGCGCTTAAGGCGCATTCTGTTTTACTTTCAGCCTGCTTTAAGCTATCCTGTGCTAGAATATATTGAAAATTTTCCCTATAATATATATTAAATTCTTAAATTGGAACTATTTTCTTCAGCGGATGAATAAATCAGATTCGCTAAAAGTCGCTTCTATGGGGTAAAGGGTTAACAGAACACAACCGGGTAGATAATTGCTAAACACTGTAATGTTAAAGACAGAATGTTTATTGGTCAAGTGTCAATACAGTAGCCGAACATCAACAAGTACCTATTTGACAAGCGGAGGTAGTGGCACAACTTGCAGTGATTAATTGATCTTATCAAATGATTACCCAGCATGTCAACATTCCAGAGGCAATGTCTTTATATGGTTGGTTTATACATGTCTTTGGGTGGTTCACAATTAATATGTTTTGTCTTTGCATGTATACTATATACTAAGCAGATATGTATAAGTCAGGGATACGGACATTCTATTGCAAGTTTGTTGTTGCTATACCCGAACTTTGGTATCTGAAACTCGCTTCAGTTTAATTTATCCGTATTTCTACAGTTTAATTTCCACTCTCCACTTTTTAACTTTTAAATATGGATATGTTTGACTTTATTGAGTTCGATATATCGAATGTCGACAGTATGTCTCATATTATTATAGCATCTTACCCTCCAGTAGTTAAGGGCGCATGTCTGATACATGTCGCTGTAGCAAATAGTTAGGATTAGTTAACCGTAGTAAAAGTTGGGAACGCCGTTTTCCTTAAGGTGCATTCTGCATTACTTTCAGCCTACTTTGAGCTGCCGTCTGCTAGGATTTATAGTAAGTATCTATCACGGTACATGTTGATGATTGTATAAATTTGAACTTTTTTCTTCAGTGTATGCGCTCAAAGACGCTTCAATAGAGTAGGGGCTTTAGTATTGAATTACATGATTGTATAGACAATGACATGTTGAAACATATAAGTGTAAGCGTATTATACAGTTTGAATGCAGCTTTAACCCGTCTCACATAAATCATTTACAAGATTAACGAGAAGATGATTTCTTAAACCAGCCTCAAAATATAGCAAGATTTTCCTTTAGGAGCGCCCTGCTTTATTTCAGCCTGCGTAAAGGGAATTCTGCTTTACTTTCATCCTGCTTTAAGCTACAATTTGCTAGACTTATTGAAATCTTGTTGATGGTTTATATTCATGACTGTATAAGGTGAAACAGTTTTGTTTAGAGGAAGCAAACATTTAAAGACGTAAAGGGGCGCATTTATGGAGTACTGAGTTACAGTGGAAACGTGTTTGCGCTAAAACTATTATTTCCATTGCAAGCAGTTTGGAGCCAGATCAAACTATTTGCCACTGAGATAAAAATTAAATAGTAAGAATTATTAACAAGTGGTCAAGTTTTATTTTCATGCGTTTGCGTTCTGTTTGCGTTTAAATGGGAATAAATAACATCTCCACTATACATGTGATATGTTTCAAATTGACAATTTTTATGTAACGTGTTCTCTATTGTATATGCATAATTATTTGATGTCTCATTTTGATTCAAACCTTCAGTAAAAATGATCAAGCATTCGCCAATAATATGCTAAAATTACTTAAAATGATCGAGGCATGTTGTCTGTTTTTTTAATATTTAGATTCTAAAAATGGACACAATACTTTTGCAAAAGAAACGGTGCACAAACTCGCCTAGGGGACTACATGCAATCATTAACAGAATTTGGTCTCTTTCAAACTCATTCAAATGATAATATGATATTTCCGGGTAGTTAAATGTAGCATGACCCCCCTGCGTTACGTGACGAACCTGCTTATTATTGATTGGTTGATTTGAGGTTTAATGTGCATAGGAAAACATGAAAAATAATGGACTCTAATGACATGGTCAAAGAATAAAATTTGTTGTTATTTGTGTAGTCAATGCACTTAGAAATGAAATAATCCCCTTCACTGCCCACCCAATGTACATTGATTATTTAGTTTGACACTCATTTTGATGTAACTTAGTCAATTTCAAAATTGAGAAATAAAAGCAAATGTCATATTTGTTGAAAAATAAAACAGATGGCTTCTTTCCAAATACACACATTTGTGTAAAATAATGGCGTCCTTTGAAAACCATTAACCATTTCGCTGCCAAGGTCTATAACACTCCCACATGTATCAGCTTAAATCCAGATCAGACGCCGCGTAACGCGGCATCTAATAAGGATCCAAACTGTTTGACATCCATATAAATGTTTCTTAAATTAAAAAAGTTTAAATTTTAAGTTTAATAGATAGAAATAGACAACTAATACAAGTAGCAATTATCATGGTACAATCTGTGTTGGGTGGGTTTAAATTACAGTGGAGAAAACGTTATTCTTTCCCGTTTAAACGCAAACGAAACGCAAACGCAAAGTAATAAAACGTAGAAAAGAGACAATATTTCGACAATTCTGACTATCCACGTTAATCTGAGAAGCAAAAAGTTTGGAGCCTGATCAGACGCCGGGTTACCCGGCGTCTGATCTGGCTCCAAACTGTTTGTACTGCAAAAATAGTTTTAGCGTAAACGCGTTTATTGGAAAAGAATAACGTTTTCTCCACTGTATAATGGCACAAACGGGTTAAGAGCATCTTATCGGTTTTTAAGTTGTTTGCCACTCATATTTGTTATATAGTCAACAATGTCAAGTGTCTGTCTTTTTCAATTACATCTTCCACATTGTAGAAACAGCTTTCACACTTATTCAGAGATTTCTAGATAAATTGAGGTACTAAGATAGGTGTTCCTAGATACCTTTAACTGGCACTCGTTATCCATATGTTTGATTAAGAAAAATGTCACAAAATAATTCCATTATGAATTAATTATGGTACATGTATCTATATTGTTATCTTTTCTCAGTAAAAAAACGATTTAGAAATATGTTTTATCATAGCATGCATGTATCATTGACACATTTGTAAATATATAAAGACTATAGGTGCATGTATAATGATAGTCATTTGGGTTACGGTCGTGTGGAAAAAGGTCGTTTGGGATATTCGCGTTATTTATATTATTCATTGTTTAAATCAATATATTGAGATTTGTTTGAAACTAAACATACAAAATAAGCTATTTAATAATCACATAACAGTATATTGTTAGGGGAAATGGTCCTAAAGTATAGATGAAATAATTGGGTCAAATTGGAAATGCTTGTCCACTGACGACTTAAATCTTTATTTATCGCTTATCCTTAGTATGAGTCACTCATTTGACTTCCAAAGCAGCGACAAATAAATGCCGAATGTACACGGAGCCAACCTTTCTAAGTTATGTTATCAAAGTATATAACATTCGTGCTCGTCATTCATTATGTCGACAAAGCCAAGTTTGTACTGTTTTCAAAAATACTCTTTCAAAACATCAAATTAATTATTAACACTGATGTAATATCCTATATTTGTCTGTGGCATTCGACATTGCAATTTAAACCGTGATTTATATTTGTTGTTGCTAACTTCTTCAAAGATTATACTATTGCAATTGCCAACTGATCAGACACTTTCCTGTTCTAGTGGTGAAGTATCAGGTTAGCATTTGTTGAAATCAATGATGATAGTTTCAAAAAGTTAAAACTGGATGGGGTATTCGTATGCTCCAAGTTGATACAAACCATTTGTAGCTTCGAATTATATTCTAAGTTGTCCTATGATTCTTAATGTAATGTGTGTACACGTACATTGTAGATATCAAAGGAAACCTAATATACATTGTAGTGCGAACTTCAAACAGCAGTGTGTTGCTATTGGATAAGTACTACGCAATAAAACGTGTTACCTTACAATTAAATTAACTTATATGGCTTTAGTATGTATTCAAGCAAGAAAACAACACACGCAAGAGCAACACGAGTGTTGTTAATATAGGTGTCTTTACTCTCCATTTGTCTGTTCTTGTCTGAAACTCGCTTCAGATCGTTCCCGACTGTGGCAGACTAAAGTAGGGGAAAACACCCAACTTTAAAGAAGTCGGCTTGGACTCTATAAGTGTTTCTCTAGCAGTTACATGTAGCAGGAATTGAAGAACATACACAGTGGAGAAAACTTTATTCTTTCCCGTTTAACAGAAACGAAACGCAAACGCAAAACACCAAAACGTAGAAAAGTGCAACTTTTGGACAATTCTGATAATTCATGTTTATCTTCGTGGCAAACAGTTAGGAGCCTGATCAGACGCCGGGTTACACGGCGTCTGATCTGGCTCCAAACTGTTTGCAATAGAAAGAATAACGTTTTCTCCACTGTAGCTTTAAAATAATACACAGAACTAGTCATGCCGAGGTAAGTGTATGGACCTTGCACGGGTAACATGACTCATTAACATTGCAAACACCACTCTTAACACACGACGTCTTTTCAACTTATCCCGGAACTAAAGTACTGAACCTTATTAAATTAAATTGATAATCGAAAGCGAATTGCCATCGAATTGCCATCGAATTGCAATCGAACCGAGCGCATCAAAAAACAAATCCTACGTTTGAATACTTTTATGCGAATTTTCCGAAGCGGTTGTGACAAAAATGGAATCGAAAAAATTAACGAATACATATTTGCGAACATTTGTGAGATTCACCATTCAAGAAAACTTACCCGAGGGTAAAGTTAATATTTTGAATCGCAAGCAAATTGCCATAGAATTGCAAGCGAATTGCCATCGAATTGCAAGCGAATCGCAAAAATGGTTAATTTAATAAGGTTCAGTACTGGTACAAACCGACTGCTGTTAAAGACAATTAACCCCGTACACTATAAATACACCATCAACTTGTTACCTCTCTACTGTATATATTCACTCAGATTGTATGTTAAAAAAGAAGGCGCATTCTGCTTTACTTTCAGCCTGCTTTAAATGATCTCCTATTTTCAAGACAAAAGCAGACAATGGGGTAAAGGTTTAACAGACATTGTTTAAATACAGATCAATGTGCGACTTTTAACGCCAATGTGTTTACACTGCGTGCAATATCAAGATTGCCCATAAGACAATGAAGAAAACGCTATTATTTCCCAATAAACGCGTTTACGCTAAAACTATTATTTCCAGTACAAACAGTTTGGAGCCAGATCAGACGCCGGATTACCCTGCATCTGATCTGGCTCCAAACTGTTTGCCACTCAGCTTAAAATTAATAATCAGAATTGTTCAAAAGTTGTTATTTTCTACATTTTAGTGGTTTGCGTTTCGTTTGCATTTAAACGGGAAAGAATAACGTTTTCTCCACTGTATGTGGAAGGCAAGCTACGCTCCTTGACAGCAAGCTAAACGAACCCAGCATAAGTTTATTGTTTTCACTTTCATTTTATAGTCCAATCCAAATGAGTTTTCACAACTTGTGAAACACCATCACGAATAATTTAGAACCATGGCTCTGCTTTGGTAGCGGCCTGATATGGCCTGACAAAACGAGGATCATAAACTCATTATACTATTACCGTGTTTGTTCTTGGGGAGTTTTCTTAAAATAATATCTCCATGAGTAATGTGTTTCTTGTGCTATGCGAACATTCAAGTCATTGATGCAATCATGATTAAAACCCGCATTGTTGTGGCAACTAAGGACACGTCTGTTTTTCAGTCTTGGAAACAGGGTCCAAGATTATAAGGCTTTTGAATTGAGTTTTAGATCGTTCTCAAGCATTTATTGGTTAGATTTGAGCTTTTGCTGAACAAAAGCTCAAATCTGACCAACACTCTCAGACTCGACTCAAAAACTTTATAACCTTGGTTCCAGGACTGATTGCAAGTTACTGCAAGATGGATGACAGCTCAGTGCATGACTGGTGGCAGTTTAATGCAGGGTGAAAATTTCTGATTCCATTTTTACTATTGTACTACGTTAAGCTGAAGTCTACTTTACAACAGAAACCAGGTATATTTTAAGATGTCATATCGCGTGATTGTAATATGCATTTCAACGACCCATGTTTTTATTGCGCTATGCTATCAAACAAGTTTCATAAAAAAGACACTGCGATACATAACTCACTATAGTATAGTTTAAAACAAAAGTACATAGAAACAGCTTTCTACGTGATTATGCAGTTTACGATATACTTGTATGAAATTTAATAACTAATTAAAGTGAAATGCATGCTAGTTTTTATAAATATGGACAGCTTATGTCAGTGTGAATGCAATAATTAGAGATATTTAGTCTACTTTATGCTATTATTCTACTGTAAAAATAGGGACCGTTTTTCCTTTTCAAAGTCACGATACGCTAATGCACTGCTATAAATTGAAGACCTTAAAATTGCGTATAACTATTGATGATTAAAATCTGAGTTCAAACTGTTAAGTACCCGGTCAGACGCCGAGTTACCGATTCCATATATTTGTTTAGCACAAGCGCGACATAGTGGTAGTGAAATGATTAGTGATTGAAAAATATGTTTTCAAATATCGAACTAAAACTCATGTTTCTAGTAATCTTAACTTATGAAATTGTTCGACCCAGATTGACTTATGAGTAAATAAACACAACATTCTACCTTATGTCATATTAACCTATTTTTCCTTTGATTTTTGCAAGTATTATTTCATTTTATACAAAAGTGTATGTGGTATTCCATTCATTTCAAAGAATATTGTGAATAAATACTATTGATATGTATTTGTCAATCGACTAAACTTTGTCAATAAATTTAACCATGTATGCAGCGGGTGTGATGAAGAAGTATACAGTCTAACCTCTCTATTACGACCACTAAAACCAATGCTAATAGATTGTGTAAAAACAGGTGACAGCTTAAAACAAGATGACAGTAAAACAGAAATCTCCTAAATGAACTTTCTGTTTAACTGTCATCTTGCTTTAAGCATTCATCTGTCGTAAACACTAAATAATTAACATAGTTTAGTAGTTGTAATAGAGGGGTTTTACTGTATTTCTAATTACAAACTACCCACATATGCGGATCAAAGATATGAAAATGGAGTCTAAGGCGAAACAACACCAACTCGTCACGGAAAAAGTTTTTCAAGAGAAAACCATGGAACGGTCACAATAGATATTGAAACAATTTGAACCAAGATCTGTAATATGATAGATTTTGTTTAAGAATTTATTGGAATTTAACCCTTTCATCGCCATTATAACGTGTTAACCCTAACCCGTCTAAAACATTCCATTTCTAAAATACCATCTGCTTATTATTTTCGTTTGCTTTATTTATAGATTTGAATTATATGCATGTTAAAATCAAGAAACATTTATAATATTATAAACGACGAGAATATTAAATGTATTCTCTTCTATAGCAGTAGCCGGTCATTTAATGCACATATGCTAAGGAAATGGTTATCGGTTCGACTGGATAACCCATGGGATAACTACATGTAGCTGGATCCTCACATGTGATTAAAGTTCCGTACAGTTATCTATTGAAGATTGGTTGATATCGTCGGAGTGTTCTACAAAAGTGCATTGATTTTAAAAGTTTCTATCTGCACAGTCCCAAGACATTCCTTATTAATGTGATGTAATTATTTACCAAAGATTTGTGCAGGAAGTTAGGCTGCATATAAAAGGGTTTTCTTCTAGCCAGGATGATTCAGCCTAGTGAAGACTAGTCCATCCCGAGAGCCTTTCAAAAGGCTTCCGAAACAAAACAATATTGCATCATTACACTGGGCAATGAGAAACATCGAAACTCTACCATTACGACAAATTACAACTATACTTTTGGTTTCGGAGTTAAATGCCTGTAATTGCTGAAAGCAAGATGAAAGTAAAACGAAATACTCGTAAAAATATTCATGGTTTACTTTCTTTTTGTTCCAAGCTTGCATAGGCCTTTAACTCTTACAACAAATGTTTTTTTTATTGTCTAGAGTAGATAGATTTACTGTACAAACACAGAACACTGTGGAACTATACTTGCATCTAAAAGATTTGTTACAAAAACAAATTGGCTCCTTCGAAAATCGAAATTAAGATAAGGTCACTTTCCCCTAAGTTTTAGTTGCTGCTTTAAGCCTCCGCGTCACGAGACGGTACTGCGTATTGATTTGTATAATTTGGGGTTTACAAAAGATGATGAAAATCTAATGACTATGGAGTCCACAATTTGAAAGCCTTAATCGAGACAGCAATTATGCTTTAACGTCGCTGAGTCTCTCGGCGACAAATGGATTTGTACTTCAATATCCATAGATTTTTTTAAAGTTTAGAATCTTTTGTTTAAAAATTGTGCAGTTTTACTCTGTGACAAAGAGAACGTTTTTGATCGGCATTGGCGAGCCTCATTTGATATATTACAGTGGAGAAAACGTTATTATTTCCCAATAAACGCGTTTACGCTAAAACTATTATTTCCAATGCAAACAGTTTGGAGCCAGATCAGACGCCGGGTAACCCCGCGTCTGATCAGGCTCCAATCTGATTGCCGTCTAGGTTCAATTCAAGAGTCAGCATTGTCAAACAGTTGTCATTTTCTCCATTTTAGTGCATTGCGTTTGCGTTTCGTTTGCGTTTAAACGGGAAAGAATAACGTTTTCTCCACCTATGTACCTTATTTGGTTTGAATTGAAATATTTTATCCTTTAACTCATTGAGCGATAGTGCCGCATATACGTGCTGCATCTTTTACAAACAGTATGTACTGTGTATATCCTCCGCAAATAGTGTAGACCCTGGCCAAAGGACTTCTATAGGAACTGTTTGCTATTTTGCAATACACTGCAAGCAAACAACCTTAATTATTTATATGGACTATATGATTTTTGAAACTGGCATTATCTTTGACATTATCAATGCTACCATATGCAAACAGATTGTATGCAGGAGACGCCGAGTAACTCGGCATCTCAGCCGCATTTAAGCTAGTTGTCACTCAGCCTAAAGCTTCTACAAATTTCTACAAATTTTGAGCGCATTGATTAAAATTTTAAACATGAATAGAATATGATCGGAGGAAAAACCATTCAGCGTGAAAAGGGTTTAATAGACGCTTTAAAAGAACGAACTGATACATGTAGGTACATGTATATGTAACACACACTGTAGAAGACAAATGTGTTAAGCCAAAATATTATGTACATTACAAACAGTTTGGAGCAAGATATGACGCCCAAATGATACACTAATATGCCGCCGTTTGCATTATGTTTCCAACGTTACATTTCAGGCTCTTGTTGACTGAACTATTTGCAGATAATAATTTAAGACGCGGGAAAGTCCCATCTATTTAAGGTCCAAACTGTTTCCTAATGATATTTAATAAATCGTCAACAATCGTTTAAAAAGGGCATTATAATATATTCCGGAAGAGTTTGTCAAGTAGTAATGTGCTCGACTACGATACCAGAGGTATTGAGTTCGATTGCCAGTCGCACCAAGCCCTTGGGATGGGACTTTATTAACCGAGATCCGATGTATTAGTGCTTTTCACTCTCAATAACGTCAAAAAGCGCATTTGCAAACAGTTTTGATCCTGATCAGACGCCGCGTAACGCGGTCTCTGATCAGGATCAAATATGTTTTGTCACTTGTTTGAAACTACGTCAGTTACATGTATACTGTCTTAAAGCTAACTATGAAACGCTAATGCCGACATTATTGCGGTGAAGGGGTAAAAACCTCACGATAAATTCGATCATGAAAGGGTTAAGTTATGGTGCCTATGATTTGTCTAAAGTATCAATGGTATATGATTACTATTGTATAAGCTGGTTCTATTGATCATGGCATGAGTGTATCGATCAATGCATGAGAAAGTATCCCATAAAAACGTCTTTATTGTAGGTTCTGCGATAAACCCTTTATAAGCTGGAAACGAAACGTCTATACATTACCGATCAGTTTGAATTAAGATAATTGCCGTAAACATCAGTGACATGTCAAATTGTTAACAATTTGCCTTTAAAAATATTGTCCTCTAATTTGTAAAGGAAATGATATATCTCAGAAATACACCAAACGACATGTTTGTCATACGATTGTTTTTATAAGCTTTCAAGGAGTTAAACTTATCGAGCTAAGCACGACTTGGCTAATAGTTGCAAACAGCTTGGGTCCAGATCAGACGCCGCGAAACGCGGCGTCTGATCTGGACCCAATCTGTTTGCCACTCATCTTGAACTGTTTTCATGTTTACAAGATATCAAAGTTATTTTTTATTTGTTTCGCAGACGATTTATTATAAGCAGACGACAGTTCAGCATGATAAAGGTTAAAGAGGCGCAGTATGACATCATACATAAAATTACCGCATTTATATAGGCGACCACTAAACCAACAGACTCATAGACGATGTTAAAGGAAGGGATTAGATATATATATTTAAAGCAGAATGAATACAAAGCAAAATGTTTCTAAAGGATCTTTCTGTTTAACATTCATACATGTACCTGCTTTCAGCATATACATACCTGAAATAAGTTTTTTATGCGGACATGATGGTGTAGCATTCATATTTTTCGGAAAGGAGTGCAGATATAAAGATTGTCGGAAAGACTACACGAAATCGTGTAACGCATCAGCAACACGGCTACCCTATAGTACAATAAAGGCACGGACAAACTCATCTTTGAAATATTGATGGTGCAATAAATGTATTCCAAGTCTATTGCTTATATAGTGTTATCTACTTCAAAGTCGTCATCCAATTCCTGTCGATATTTAGGTCCTTTTGACTTTTAAACAGAAAACAAATTAATTATGCTTTTTGGTAGATTACTGGGATAAAGCAGTGGATTGTCACTTGATATTTTCACTGCTTCAAACAGTAGGATAATCGTCGCACATGCTTCTTTTATGAGTTTTCCCCGTAGGGTTACCAAAACCTCGTAGCCAATCGTGTCTTATCGCTTAATTCCGGCAGCCCGATTTGTCGCAAACCACTCAACGGAAGAACACGACTCCAAGATCGGAAACAATGACGTATTTCCAATGACGTCAAATCAATAAATCAGTGAAGGCATTGTCACGAAAAGGAGTTTGATATAAAATTGTGGCTCCACACGGGGTAAAAATATACTTTTGCTTTCAATTGACAACCAATTTAGTTCCCAAAAGCATAAATAAATAGAATAACTGTATTTGTTTCAGTGTAAGATCGAATTTAATTCATTTCGATCTTATACTAAATAGATAACAGTTATCCTCTATGTAAGTATACCCCCAATATGAGTGTAAAACATACTGGAACAATACAAACTAAAAATACATGTTACTCCATATTTTGCTCAGATCCGCATTACGTGTCAATGCTGATTGAATTGCTCCATACAATGAATTCAGCACATTTTTGTTTAGTAACTGTTTCTTTTGAACAAATTTTCTACATTACACATATGTTATGTTAATGTATTCAACCATATTTTCATGAGGTT
Source organism: Gari tellinella (assembly GCA_922989275.2). Taxonomy (NCBI): domain Eukaryota; kingdom Metazoa; phylum Mollusca; class Bivalvia; order Cardiida; family Psammobiidae; genus Gari; species Gari tellinella. The sequence continues at coordinate 39,784,630 of OV277864.1, read as the reverse complement.
GGCATTGCTACATTATGTACTTGTGTTGAGTAAGTGACCAAAGCCATTAAAATATGCTGACTGTCAATGGAACCGAAAACTGTTAACACAGCGCTCTCTCCCTACAACGGCCCTCCCAACAACGATTCCCTTCTTATAACAACGCTTTCTACCCTTCCCCTAAACAAGACACGAATGTCCAACCTATTATCGTCTGCAATGTCGTGTGTTTAAACTTGTCGTCTGCTGTTTTTCTCAAAGTTACAGAATGGATTTTTTGACAGAAATAACTTAATGACAAGTGACAAACAGATTAAATTCAGATCAGACGCCGCGTGACGCGGCGTCTGATCTGGATTCAAGCAGTTTGCATAATGTTAGCTAATTTTCTCCCTTTAACGACTCCCTCCGAACAACGCACATAATGTTTGTCTACCGTTAGATGTCGTTGTAGAGAGGGAGCGCTGTATATGTCATGTCCGCGTGTACAATCGTTAGTTATGTTACATGTATGCACATATCGTGCTATTAAATGTAAAAGGAAGATGAATACACTTATGCATCTGTATATAATTTCCTTTTCCCTTTAAAAACACTTTATGTATGCAAAATCAGTTAATAACCATTGAAAATATTTTCTGTCTGCATTTGTGATTTTCTTAAGCTTACCTGAATGTCAAACAGTTTGGATCTTACTGATTTTTCGAGTTACATGACTTTTCATCTGGATCCAAACTATTTGCAAGTTAATGCAAATTTCCAAAGTAGCGCACATAATGTAACAAACAGAAACAGCGGTTGGATTTCAGCTTTATTCATACTCACGAAGAAACATCGGCCCAATGACATTTCTATTACACGTAGTTGTATTTTATCGTCCAACCCAAAATGAGTTTTCACAGCTTCTGATATCATATTTCGATTAATTTAGAATCATGGCCCTGTGTCAATTACTTGGGAATAGAATCTGATAGATTGATGATGGCAAACTCACCGCAATACTTTTTGCTGTTATTTTGGCAGGAAAACCCTCAATGCAAACATTACAAATATTGGTTTTGCAGAAGATTATATATTGAAAACCAGGAAAAATGGATTCCTGAAATGATGTAATAGTAGAAGTAACTTATTCAATGCAGAGTTCGACAACACTGTGTACAGTCGAGAAAGCGTTATTATTTCCAACATACCGGTGATTATGCCAAAACTATGACATCTTTTTTTCTATTGCAAACAGTTTGAAGGGTAACCCGGCGTCGTATCAGGACTCAAACTGTTTGCCACTCAGACTAAAATGAAACGTTTAGTTAGAAATGTCTACATTTACTACTTATTGTTGAAAAGCATTTGCGTTCCGTGTAGTGCGTTTAAATGGGAAAGAATAACGTTTTCTTCACTGTAATATGTGCAACCAAGTGGGATCAATACCAAATGTCTTATAATGCGGCGTCTTATAATGATCCAAACTATTTGACACTCCAATAAAAGATTTTTAAGGAAATTGTTTTACAGTCTTCACTTTAGAAACGACGACATGTGTGCGAACAGACGCGAATACATAATTAGGAGCCGTGTCATGACCCAACCAACGTTATTGTATTGCTGTATTGTACATACCAAGCACTGTTGTCACCCGAGGATCTGTATCTGAGTTTGGTCTACACTGCCAAATACCGTATATACATTAATACAGCTGTATGAGATACTTAAGATGGATGTGGGTGTGAACCAGTGTAAATCAAGATCAGCCACCGCGTCTTTGACGCCTTGATCTAAACAGTTTGCAATTCAATACCGGTAAGTCAGGATTTGTCATGGCACGGCTAAATTATGACAATATATGTGTTGGACGGGTTATGACGTATACTTTTATTGCAAGTGTTAATATTTACAGGACTCGTGTAATGTATACATTGTTAAGTTAGAATTTGCAAAGTTGTCGAAGTAGTATAACACTGTTAGTAAAACCAGTGTTCTGCAAATGTCGATGAGTCTTGCCCGTATGTTAAAGTTGAAACGTCAATCAAGCGATCATTTAACACAGGTTTGTGCAGTACAGGAGAAAAGACTTCATAGATGTTGTTTTTCAATGTTTTTATCTTAAGACAAACCTCGAGTATATGCAAGATTCCTTATGTTCATAGCAAACAATTTGGAACCAGTTTTGGCTTCAAACTGTTTGCCATCCAGATTTGATCGCCGTGTGTTTTATCCATTGTCGTTCTCTCTATATCATTTCCATTGAGTATGCATTTCGGTTCGATTAAACAGCATCTATTAATACACTCTCAAGTGCGAAACATTGGTTTGTTACTACATGTACAAATGATATTTATTTAAACCTTTGACCAATAGTTGGTTTGTAGAGTGTTAGGCATATGTTGATTAAACCTTTCATGATCTAATTTGTGAGAAGTTTGCCCTTTCATCGCCATATTGACGTCTGTTTCAGTATTGTAGTCTACACTATCGCTTCAACGTTAAATTTAAGGAAGTATGACAAAGGAAATGTCAAAGCGAGTGACAAACAGTTCTGATCCTCATCAGACGCTGCTATATGCGGCGTCTGATAAGGATCAAAACTGTTTGCAAACGCCTATTTGCGCCATTGAGAGTGTAAGGGTTAAGAATGCTGAATGTAATGCAGAAAGCTCATGTGGTAATCAGGTGCCGGAATGAAGGGAAACATTCACTTTTGCATTGTAAGAGTACATGGTAAAAGTATGAAAATGAATCTCTATAAATATGACATAAATATGCTAAAATACTCCTTAAAGAGAAGGATTAAGGCTGAAATATTCTGATGATCAACATTAATTAAATTAGAAATTCCATTAAAGGAGATACGTTATTTTCTGTAATCCAGCTTACATCATTATTTAAACGGCCCATGCTTATTTAAAACCGCCAGCATATGTTCAATGGTTTTCGTTATATCGTGGGTTTACTGTATCATAAATTGTCTTGCTAATGCCTTTATTAATCAGTTAAATAGTTTGTTCAATATCTATAATCAATACACTTTACCAGCTGCCAGACTTACATTTAGTCATTATATCACCAATAATTGCCAGCCAAGGGACAACTTTTTTACAGACAACTTGTGTTCCACGGTTTCGTTTACAGCAGTAACTACGTGGGCATGTGGGTACCTTTCCCAATAAGCGCGTGTATGCTAAACCGATGATAGTTTGGCACCACATCAGAGGCGGTAATCGTACATATCTTAAAGAACCTATAGTTCATTGTATTGCGTTTGTATTTAGTTGATTTACCCCTTTACCCAATAACCCGTATATAACATTGATATAGGTGATCACTTAAAGCAGGTTGAAAGTAATGCAGGATGTGCCTTAAGGCACATTTTGCTTTACTTTCAGCCTGCTTCCAACTATAATCTGCAAGGCTATATATAAATATTTGTTATATTAATTTGTTTATGAGTATATAAACTGGATCTATTTTACTTCAGCGGAGGAATAAATTAAATACGCTAAAAGTTGCTTCTATGGTAGAAAGGGTTAAAGGGGAGGGAATAACGTCTTCATGGTATAGTACATTTGTACGCTATTCAATCTCATTAAACGTGAATGCATTTTTGGGGTGTTCAATGCAACCAGTTTGAAGCCAGATCAAATGCCACAAAACTACGTGTTAAATTAGACAAACCACTCAGATTAAAAGATATATCAACAGTTTCTATAAGTGTCATACAAACTTAAAGGAATAACATTTTCCAAACTGCATATAAAGGAACCTTCTTCATTGCAAAATATCGTAGCTAGATTCAAGCATAAAAAATAAGGCAGAAAGCTCCACACAGAAAAATACTCTTGAGTAGTGACAAAGACAAATGGCAGCGGGTGACAAAACGAAAGGCTGGTAGCGGATTTTCATCCCGGTGTTCAGACAAAACGTGTATTTATATATTATTTTTTTTACTGATAATGGACGCTATGCCATTCCTAGAGTCAACAACTTTGGTAAGAAGTCATTTCTTTTCAGAGGTGTTCACTTGTGGAATGGTCTTCCTCAGAATTTAAGAGTGAGTAAATCTTCCACTCAATTTCGATTTGATATAAAAAACTTCTTGTTAGCTAAAGAATAAGTTCTTTACTTGATTAGTTTTTATTCATTTACCTTCTGATATATAGAGGATAACTGTTTTTTTCAGTGTAAGATCGAAATTTAATCCATTGAGTGAACATCAGACGTTATATTTTCACGAGTGGCGAAGCCACGAGTGAAAATATAACAGTCTGATGTTCACGAAATGGATTAAATTCGATCTTACACTGAAAAAACACAGTTATTCTATTTATTTATGCTTTTAAGCCACTTTCTAAACGAAATTGTTTAAAAATTGAAAGCGAACGTACATTATTTATCCCGTGTTGAGCCCCACGTTTTATGTCGAACACATGCGCGTGACAGTTGGCGGTATAATGACGTCATCCGAATGACTTCGTTGCTCCCGAGTTTGGATTCGTGCTCTTCCGGTGAGTAGTTCGCGACAAATCGGACTGCCGGAATTTAACGATAAGACACGATTGACTACGATTCTTGGGGAGCCCTACGGGGAAAATTCATAATAAAAGCGATTGGTGATAATCCACTGCAGTGGATTACCAAGTGATCATCCACTGCTATATCGTGGTAATCCACCGAAAAGCATAAATAAATCTGTGTTAATTAAGATAGGTTTGTTTCATTTTATCATTATTCTTATGATTTGTTCTGATACTCTGCTGTGTTAATTTGTGAACATGGTCTAGTCATTCTGAAACTGACTAACTTTGAGCTTAACAGTGATTACAATGATATTTCTGTGATACTTTTAATTTAAGATACTATCTGTGATATTTACTTATAATAATTTACCGTGACTCTCTGTGTCTTGCCACTAGAATCAAGGACCACAATGGAAATAAGGAAAATATTTTTCCTTTTTTGTGTTATCCTTGGTTACTAGTGCGCATTACATGGCTCTTATATGTTTTGCTTTAATTATGCTTTGCCATGTTATGTACACTTTTTACCGAAATAAATCTATCTATCTTATATTCTGCTTTTTTCATCTTGTTTTATGCAGTCACCTGTTTAAGAATCTCAGACAACAAGCTGTACTTTGAGTGGTCCGTTAAAACACTGATAAAAAAACTAGAAGTGATACAGATGCAAGTGTTTATCATTTTGGATCCTAAGCATACATCTTTTTAATTGTCATATGATCTTGATCCAAAGGGTTTGAAACTTTGAAAGTAGTTAATCTTTGACAGGGAGGAAATAAGTACAGTTTTAGGTAAAGCATATTAAACACAATGAAAATAGTTTAATACTTCACAACTTTTGATTATTAACACAACTTCCAGCAAAACCGATACAATGGAGTAGACGATAATCTTTTTTAAAGACGCGCGTTTATACTAACACTACAAATTCAATTAAAAACAGTTTGGAACTAGATCAGACGCCTGGTAAACCGGCGTCTGATAAGACTTCAGGCTGTTGGTCAATCGTATTTGTCAAAACAGTGCCATTTTCTACATGTAATAGCAATGAAAGAGCTTTCCATGTTTGTTTAACCCTTTCCCCCATAGAAGCACCTTTTAGCGCATTTAATCTATTCCTCCACTATAGAAAATAGTTTAAATTTAATCGCTCATGACTATGTATTATAGGGAATATTTTCTATAATCTAGCACATGATAGCTTAAAGCAGGTTGAAAGTAAAGCAGAATGTTCCTTAAGGCGCATTCTGCTTTACTTTCAACCTGCTTTAAGTAGTCACCTATCTTCAATACTAGAAATAGGCTATCGGGTAAAGGGTTAAACCGGAAAGAATAACGTATTCTGCAATGTAACAGTCAGCCACATTACAATCAAAATTGGTTACACTGAAGCAGAAGGGAAATATTTCGTCTCTCGTAGAACAGTAATTTGCGACCCCTGTTAGGAATATATTTGTTTGTTATGAATGAGCACAATTGCCCGGTCTGACAGAGGGGCATCATTCTCTTGTAACCAAGAATGTAATTGGTGTGCCATTTACTAGTTTGGAAGACTTTATTCTTTCTCGCTATACAGTAGTAATCACAAAAGCTATGTAATAGAATATTGAAAATGACAGATTCTTGACCACGTTAACGATGAAACTAAATCTGATTGACAAACAGTTTAGAGCCTTTTCAGAAAACGAGTTTGCATGCAACTGATCTGGAGCCAAATTATATGTAAAATAGCCATTGGTTTTGGGACTAGCGCGTTACTGAGAAATGATAACGTATTCACCAGCGGCACAATCTCTTCTTTTAACTCTTTACTATCACTGGTGCCAAAAGGCAACTTTACAAACTGTTGGGATCCTGATCAGACGCCGCGTTACACGGCGTCTGATCAATATTAAAACTGTTTGACACTCATATCGACATTTCGTCATTCAAAACATGCCCTGAATCTGATTTTAAGAATATTGCAAACGACACGTCCAATGCAGACGATACTTTGGAGGTAAAAGGGTTTAAGCAGACGACTATATAACTTGTCAGGGGAAGAGCTAATACTTTAAATTATTCCAATAGCGCTTTTAAACTACCAGAACAGTTTTACAAACAAATCACATTTTATATCAATAATAAGATACTGGTTGGATCTAAATCGTTTGCACGCAGCATTTGTCGTTTAATGATCTGCCACTAAACTGTTTTCAAATAACAGACAGTACGCGTTTTCAAGATTATATTTTAACTATTTCACTTACACTGGCACAGTCGTCATTATTTGCAAACATTTTTACTCCAGTTCAGAAGCCGCGTTACGTGGTCTCTGGTAAGGATCCAAATTACTGACACTCATATCAATGTTTCTTCAGTTAACCCATGACCCCTTAAAAACGCCTTTTTACGCCTCTATTTATTCCTACACTGAAGAAAATAGTTCCAATTTATACAACCAAGAATATGTATCAGAAGAAATATTTTCTATATCCTTGCAGATGGTAGCTTAAAGAGGGCTGAAAGTAAAGCAGAATGTGCCTTAAGGCACATTCTGCTTTACTTACAACCTGCTTTAAGTGGTCACCTGTTTTCAAAGCTAGAAATAGGCTAAGAGGTAATGGATTAAACTATTAAGAATTTTGAAAAAACATTGCAGGCAACACTTTTTAAACAGGCAATAATATGTCAGTGAAAGTGCTAAAGTAAATATTACTTCCAATATTAAACCGATATACAGTGGAGAATCTGTTATTCTTTCCCGTTTAAACGCAAACGTACGCAAACAGAATATCAGATTCTCCACTGTATACATGAGTTACAGTTTGGAACCCCAGACAATTTCCCCCAAAACTATTTTACAAAATACTTTTAGAAATAATTGTGCACACCGGTTTTAAATGTGTTCTGAAACACTTTATGTTCGTTTAAACAGTTCAACAAAAATAAGCCATATTGTAGTGATATATTATGTGTACTACTATGTATTGATATTTTGTTTTGAAAATAAAATCTTGAATAATTTAAACTTATAAATGATTGATATACTTTATTTCATGCACAGTATACATGTCATATGAACAACTGCAAGTTCCATAAAACTAGTGCGGGTACACACATACACTCAGTACAAAAAGAAACGCACATTGTGCTCAGGCGCAGATTAAGAGACTTTTTTAAGATACTAAGACCATATCTCAAGATCAATTTAATTCTGCCACAAGTTTAGAAAAACATATACTTAAAATTACTGTGCTGTATTTTAACCCTTTCACTCTTAATGATGTCAAAAGGCTCGTTTTCAAACAGTTTGGCTCCTGATCAGACGCCGCGTTACGCGGCGTCTGATCAGGATCTAAACTGTTTGACACTCGTATAGATATACTTTAAGTCATACTACTTTGAATCTTACTTTGAAACGATTTTGCAAACAACAAAATTGAAGCAGACGACAGTGAAACGGTGGTGGGATAAAAATCTCACGATTAATTTGGCAGCGAAAGAGTTAACTAGTGCCTGTTGAAACTTGTACAGGTTGTGATGATACCAATTCAATGATAAACCTCCCGTTTTCAACATTGATAGCCCAAGACGGAACTACTGACTGTAATGAAAAGATTATTTCACAAATACGTTCTTTCTACATACAGATACTTGTAATAAAAGTGTGAGTTTCTTTTTGCACTGAGTGTACATGGACACGATACTTTAAGAAACTTATTTTTTCGAAACAAGATGCTCTTCAGAAACAGTACAAGAAGTGTAGAAATTTGAAAGTGTATATTAACAATAGAATATTCACTAGCCCATAAAATATCATAACGAACCTAGTATGAGCTTGGCGAATACAAAGTTCGAGTTACAGTTTAATGGGCGCGTAACATAAAAAAATACATTATACTAATAAACTGTATTGATTTACATTGATTTAGTGGAGATACTTCCACTCGCTTCAGTCTAACATTACCGAGGTATGACACTGATACAGTGGAGAATCTGTTATTCTTTCCCGTTTAAACGCAAACGTACGCAAACGCAAAGCGCTAAAACGTAGAAATGACAACTTTTGTACAATTCTGATAATTCTTGTTTATATTGGTGGCAAACAGTTTGGAGCCTGATCAGACGCCGGGTTACCCGGCGTCTGATCTGGCTCCAAACTGTTTGCACTGCAAATAATAGTTTTAGCGTAAACGCGTTTATTGGGAAAGAATAACACATTCTCCACTGTATGTAGGACTTACGTCGTACATGTAACCCATTGTTCCTAGTGGATTCTTCTATGCTTATATATTGGATTAGTAGATCTACATTTTTTATCTAAGGGATGCCCGGTCAAAAAATTTCATTTTCGTGCTGTTTTATATATTGAAATTCCTATCAGTAAACAGTGAAGACTCTGATCAGACGATGGTTTATGTGGCGTCTGATAAGAGTATACACCGTTTGCCTATTATGTCTCTTTTATGGGATCGCGGGCACAATTTGGTTTAAAATATTCGTACATGTTTAAAGCGGTGTTCTATAAACATAAACTGAATTAAACAAATACAAGGCAGAACGCTCTGATAGTATTTTTCTGCGATTGTTTTGTCCTGTAGTATTTTAATGTCCGTGGCAAATATTGTTCAGCTGGTTAGACGAGTAACTTGGCGAGTAAAGTACATGTAAGTCATTCACAGTGTTTGTATTGCTAGCTAGTCTGCTCTTAACCATTTAACCCTTTACTCCATGACCTGTTTCTAGTTTTTGATGACATGTGCGTCTTCAGGAACATTCTTCCTACACGTTTATCCTGTTTAACCCTTTACCTGATAGCATTGTTTCTAGTATTGAAGATAGGTGCATACTTAAAGCAGGTTGAAAGTAAAGCAGAATGCGCCCTAAGGCGCATTCTGCTTTACTTTCAGCCTGCTTTCAGCTATTAACTGCTAGAATAAGGAAAGTATTAAATATGACACATATTCATTACGGTATAATTTGGAACTATTTTCTTCAGCGGATGAATAAAATGAGTGTGCTAAAAGTCGCTTCTATAAGGGAAAGGGTTAAAGCTTCCTTTTGCTCTTATAAAACATTTCTTATGGTTCATATGCATGGCTGTCTTAAGTGGAATTATTCTATGCAATTAATGAATGATTAAATACGTATATTGTGTTTCAATGTAGCAATGGGTTAAACGCCAAAAACTAACGTAGTCCTACATTATACATTTATCATGCTGGACAGGAGGCAGTGGAGAAAACGTTATTATTTCCCAATAAACGCGTTTAAGCTTAAACTGCTATTTGCAGTGCAAACATTTTGAGCCAGATCAGACGCCGGGTAACCCGGCGTCTGATCTGGCTCCAAATTGTTTGCCACTAAGATAAATATAAATGGTCAGACTTGTCAACAAGTTGTTATTTGCTACGTTTTATTGCAATGTGTTTCGTTTGCGTTTAAACGGGGAAAATAAAGTTTTCTCCATTGAACCCAACTGACCATGCCATTACATGTACCACTATATTTAGTTTCAATGGAGCAAAGGGTTGAACGGCAAACACTAACGTAGTCCAACATAATACATTTATGACGCTGGACAGGAGACAGTGGAGAAAACGTTATTCTTTCTGATCAGGCTCAAAATTGTTTGACACTTAGATAAACATAAATGGTCAGACTTGTCAAAAAGTTGTTATTTTCTACGTTTTATTGCAATGCGTTTGAGTTTCGTTCGCGCGTAAACGGGAAAAATAAAGTTTTCTCCACTGTACCCAACTGACCATGCCAATACCACTAACAAGACTAGTGTTTCCCTCTTACAGGCTGTAGCCCTTATCGAACATGTAGATCATGTGTAATGCCTGATTTGTATCATTTTATTAGTTCTGTACATCTTACTGTTTAGACAAAGCCTATATTAATGTGTAATAAAAGTGTCTGTATTGTTTTTCGCTCTGTAACATGAGACAGGAACATATGATATCAGAGATGGTCACGGCCGATGTAACGATAATCCTATACACGAAATATTACAAATCCAACGTTCATGAGTAGCATACAGAAGGTTAGGGCAACATATTTATCATTAGACGTACTTTGCTTTTCTCTTTCGATATTTTTTAAGGTATTTTAACATTGTCTTATCTAATCGTTAATCTTTTTCGAAATCTTAAATGAAATGCAAATTCAAGTTAATACCGTGCAGAAAATAACAGTTGGTATGAAAATATTAACCGTTATTTTGATATAAATGACAAGCAGGTTGGAGCCTGATCAGGCACCGAGTGACTCGGCGTCTGATCTAGCTCCAAACTGTTGCAATGGGCATAAGTAAGTGAAGTTCAAACGCAGTCATGAAATAATAACATTTAAATCCCGTGCATCACACCGAGCCGTGCGGTCCAAATCGCCAAACATTTACTGACAATTATTGTGATGAGTTTCTGTCTGTGAGTCGTTACTTTCTATTCCACTGAAACAAATTCAAAGCCAAAGTTATCAATTAATCGACATATTGAATCACAAGCTGTGAAAACTCATTTAGAATGAACGATAAAATACAACTTCGCCTGAAAGAGATTTCAGTGGGTAGCTGCATTTTCATGGAACTCATTAAATCCGAATCTCTAAAATTTCAGTTTTTACCCTACTGTCACGCATATCCTTCTTTTTATGTCTCTTGAATCTTTGTTTCTATAACTGTTCTAACATACATTAGGACAAAATAATAAATTAGTGTCCCATATCTTTTTTAACCCCTTTCTCCATAGAAGCGCCTCTGATCACATATACCTACCCATCCACATAAGTGCCAAAACTGTTTATTCAATCATACAGTTGAATATAGGTAGGTGATAGTAAAACAGAAAACTCCCAATGGAGCTTTCTGCTTTACATTCATATTGCTGTTAGCAGTGTTTTTTCTATAACACCGGTAGATAAAGATGTGTTGAACAAATGGCAACAAGAACAAAATGTCATAGTTTACACTTTATTGAATATGTTATGCCTTTAAACAGGAACTACGCTCGTACTACTATTTTAACCATTGTAATGCGGAATGTAAACGTTTCTCTGGGTTGTCGTTTTAACGGCGTATAACGGTTGTACAGTACATGTACAATGTATTATTTCTCCTCTAAGTGAAACTTAACACAAGCGACTTGCACTAAAGTGATAAAAATGACAGGTATTTTTCTATTCAAAACACGGCGTTTTTTCGGCTGAGTTGCATCTATTTTGGAGCCTGATCAAATAGACCAAATTCATTTATATTAAACACATGCTAGTTAAGAATACCGTTTTCTCCACTGTTTATATGTTTGTATAAACCCTTCTCCAGCCAATAGCGTAAAGTAATGTTTTTGAAAGATGTGTAGATCCAGATCAGACAGATCCTGAACTGGCTCTTTGATAAGGGTGTGCAATATTCTGTTATAGGATCTTATATAAGTCTGAAATCTTTCTTACTACACGTTGTCCCTATTTATCAGCCAATGTAACAATTCTGATGGTCGGTGTTTACATTTGGTAGTTTTATCTATTTTATGAATAGCTACCAGGAGAAGGGTCAATCTTGATTGGAACCCTGTACCTAATTATCACTATCATGTTTATCTTGGTATAGAATTTTCATACCTATCTTATTTTTTTATTAGTCTTATCATGGCAATAGCCTAGATTAGTTTCTTTGATTACATTTGTTGTTTATTATTCGGTTCTATCCAAATTAACCCATTTGTGCCTAGCATCCAATAAATGGGACATACATTGTAGGCAAATAGTGTAGATTCAAATCAGACGCCGCATAATACGGCGTCTGATCTGAATCTACATTATTTGCTAACATTAGTTTCTGTCATATTCAAAATGAGGATATCAAACTGGACCCCGTTCATGAAAAATGTACTCATCCAATATATAAACAATAAGAATCCACTTGACATAAATGATAAAAAAGAACAGGTTCTTTGCTTATTTCACATTTGTATTGCGTTGGAAACGATTTTATTATTTACTTTCGTCTTTAATATGTAATAACCATTAAAAAGGTTCCCTTAATGTGTACGATTTTACAACATATTAATTAAAGTCAATCGAAAAAAGTCAAAAGGTATATGAGTTTAGAATGTAGGTATTGTAAAATAAAAACAAAATATTGTTGAGAAGTTAAAACTTTGAAGCTTTATAATTTGGTTAAACGCCCAATTTTACAAATCATGCAATCAATGGCGTTGTACATCGAGATAGAATCAAATCAGTCAAAAAATAATGGATGGCAACAATGTTTCTATTAACACAACTAAACCATGATACAACATTGAGTCAAAAATCTTCTTCAATACTTTCAAGACAAGTGACATTTTAAAACAAGTTGAAAATAAAGTAAAAACATTAATTTGTATTTTTTCAGCTCTTCTTTTGCCTTGCATTAGCCCATTTACCTCTAAAACTTCTAATGGACAGTTCGAGTTTCCACTCAAAGCTAGTCCATTTTGGACTATTTATGGTTGGTTTTACAATATAATCACAAATTGACATTATTGCAAGCATAAGACGGTCCTTATAAGGTCCCTCAAATCTGGAAATACACTGTTTGCATTAGACGAGGGACCTCTTTTAACGGATGAGAATACGCATCACTAGGGTACAATAGGCTCAGCAGTCACGTGATTCTAACAACGACATCAAGCCGTGTTTACTGCCAAAGGCGTCTGATCAGGATCCGAACTGTTTGACACTCGTATCGACATTTCTGCAGTCAAAACAGCCCTTAATCTGACTAAATAAATATTGCAGACGACACTACTAATGCCGACGATATTTTGGCGGTAAGAGTGTTAAAGCAGATGATAAATTTGGAAGTGAAAGAGTTCAGAGTTACTGGGTTGTTACACCAATACACAAACACCGCACACATGTATACAGTTTCCCGTTAGAATCTGAATTATCACAATCTCTGTTATAATAGGTTGAGATGAGGCCGAAACGAAGTATTTTGTTCTTTTAATGGAAAATTATTGGTGGTTCTGACTTCGGAATTATTGGCCTGTTATGAATGTTGTCAATGGTTTAGACTGACAGAAGCGTTTTATTGTCGTGTAACCCTAGAACATAATTGGTGTATTAGTATTTCGCTGTCAAACGCTTCCTGCTTTTACAGATTCGATTACCGATTCGATTGGAGTTCTAACCTACAAATTCAAATACTTGTAACACTAAAGAGTCGTGTTAATTACGTAAAATCGATTATGATATTCATGTAAAGAGAGAGATTAGACTATCCAATCGAATTGAATTTTTAAGGTAAATTATCACGAGCCAAGTTGGGAGAAAATTAACTTAAAGATATTGTGCATCGAGGCCAGTATTTGAAACAATAATGCAATTATTGATAATGACAAGACATCTCCTAGCCATCTCTCTCTGTCTCTGTCTCTCATTCTCTCTTTCTCGCTCTCTCTCTCTCTCTCTCTCTCTCCATACCTCTCTTCTCTCTCATTCTCCCTCTCTCTATCGATATATTGTTATTATACAGCTTTTAAGATTTCTAGTTATACAGTGCCTTCCAGATTCTAGTTATACATTTTCTATTTGTGCTTCCGAGCGACTTGTATATTCAAACATGCAGCCAGCCAATCAGATAGAATTTGGCATTGTTTGACCAAATCGGAATCTTTAGCTGCTACATTTGTCATGAAGGCAATGCTTTATTTGTCTGTCGGAGAAAGATTAGTGACTTTGATTTGGAAATTGTGGTTTGTTACAGATGTGGAATACTGCAGTAACTGACAGAAATGCCTTTTTGTCTTGAGCTCCAAACACTTGATTGAAGCATCCAAATGTACTTTGCCAGCTATTTTCAAAAAGTTCGCGCTTTAGACATACATAAGTATTTTTTCCAATTTCAACTGAACGCAGTGAAACTAAAATGTAGCAATTATTACAAACAATTTGAGACTGTTCAGACGCCGCGTAATTCGGAGTCTGATCTTGGTCTTAATTGTTTGCATTTATACATGCAATACTTGTTTTAGCAGTAACTCGTTTATTGTAACCTAAGCTCATTAACAAAGTGTATGTCCTCAAATTCAAGACTAATACGGTATGTTAGTCTTTGGTTTACTTTCCAGCTTCATAACCCATGGTTTAAAACAGTACTTCTTACACATTTGACATTCTGACAGAACGAGGTAGCCAAGCTAATTAGTTATATACAGTAGGAAAAACTACACTGTGGTGATATTCTTTTTTTAACCTTAACTTTGCATAATAATGACCTTATTTTGCTTATTCTTAAATAAAATTTAATTCAAACTAACTTAAAACCTGGACTGTATCTTGTTCAACCGAATAACCAAATATATGCATATATGTTAAACTGCTGCTGCGTATTAATACAAACTAAAAACATTTGTTGCGAACTGCCATTGTTTATTGGCTCGATTGAGAAGTGATGTTTGACAAATTACGTTCATTTAAGCATGAATTGCATTGTTTTAAGCTCTATCCTTTGGCGGAAAACACTGATGAACGTGAGTGTTGTGGAATATTCACGCTTCAAATGGAAATGAAATGTTTAAAATTCATCAACGTTTGGTTTTTTAAAAATAGCATCAAAACCGGAAATTCAGAAACACCACCCGCAATGATGTTTATATATCGTGTATAACTGTGTAGCTAAAGTAAAGATAGTCTTGTCAACAATGTTTAGCATATAAACCATCTGATACAAACAATATGATACTGGAAAAAGAGTATTTAAAAAAAGGTATATAATAAAGTTTAATATTTTTCAAATGCGTAATCATTTCCAAAATATATGTAGAGGTGTATTTCGATGCGTTTAGCTAGTACTCATAGAATCTAAGTGCACTGTTTTAATTGACAGCATGAGGACATGTGTTACAAGAACTGTTCAACTATTAAAGTAACAAAAACAATTTGTCCTGTATTTAAAACATAGGCAATTAGCTGTTTAAACAAAGATACATGAAGAATGGAAAGCTGGTTGACTTAACTATCAGTTGTTACATGTACTTAAGAAATGAACTGATTGTTTTCGGCGTTTAACCCATTACCCCATAAATACGCTTTTTTACGCCTTTAATTTATTCCTCCACTGAAGAAAATAGTTTCAATTTATAAAGTCATGAATAAGTATTATAAGATAATTTGTCTATATTCTAGCAGAATGCTTTAAGTGATCACTCATTTTCAATACTAGAAACTGGCTATGTGGTAATGGGTTAAGCGAAGCAAACGACAGAAAATGATCTGCAAATTCCATGAGTCGCGCAAGCGATTCATGGTAAATTTGCCGATCATTTTCTGTCGTTTAGTTAGCTTAACGAAACAATTCAGTTCATTTCTTGTATTAACATTATATTTGCTGTATTTTCTAATATTAAATAAACATTTTATTAATATGCATGTACATGTATGTTTAATCCATATCAGAGATTGTTACATGTAACAGGAATAATGTGTACCCTGAAAGGAACAGCCGTACATGTAAGTGCCATTACTCAGGGAACGCAACGAAATGATTCGCGGACAGCAGAAACATACATGTAAGTCCTGCCTCCACTGCGAAGATATCCACAAGTCCCGCCCTCTAGAGAAATTGCGTTTATACGAAGTAAACGTTACTTTGTTCAATAGAATTGAAGGGAATATGAATATGTATATATGTAATGTAGTCGTTCAAACAAGAATTAGTTTACCCTTTCACTGCAAAGCTGATCTCTAACAGAAGCATATACAAACGGTTATGATATTGAGCAGTTGCCGCGTGTTTTAGACGGGTTATGAAATTATAAAGAAATTAAACTGGCAGTTATATGGTTAATGCATTTTATTATTATCGCTACTACATTCTACAGTTGGTAATATATGGTTCGTTTAAACAAATTGAAATATAGACATTGACATGGCAGTCATTTTGACAATAATAACGATTTATTACATGTACGAGTGTACATATACATAGTACATATGAGTGGCTAACAGTTTGGAGCCAGATCAGACGCCTGTTTACCCGGCGTCTGATCTGGCTCCAAACTGTTCGCAATGGCATCGTTTAGTACAAACAAGTTTACTGGAAAATATTAACGTCTTCTATGCATTGTTTTCACAAAACGTTAAGATTTCGCTCTCCTTAAATCAAAGGCCAAGAAAGTCACGATGACTGCAGAATGTGTTTTCATGATTGAGTGTGTAATTGAAGATATTATCACAGAGTCCCTTGCTTCGTGCCCTCCTCAGATACACTGCAGATAGCAGCTCTGTAGGCGAGAAAACAAGTCAGTTTATGTTCAATTTCAGATGAAATGGCCGGCAATTCACGTTCAGTGTCAAATGTGACGAATGTAGAGACCTCTCCACAGACCAGACGCATATAATTGAAAACGCCAAATGGTAACGTTAAATACAAACCAATATATTCCGGTTCAGAATAAAGTACAGTGGAGAAAACGTTATTCTTTCCCAATAAACGCGTTTACGCTAAAACTATTATATGCAGTGCAAACAGTTTGGAGCCAGATCAGACGCCGGGTAACCCGGCGTCTGATCAGGCTCCAAACTGTTTGCCACTCAGATTAATATAAATGGCCACGATTGTCAATAACTTGTCCTGTTCTATGTTTTATTGCGATGCGTTTGCGTACGTTTGCGTTTAAACGGGAAAGAATAACGTTTTCTCCACTGTATATATCTTGGTGCCGGTGCTTATCCCACTTCTCTTTTATACATGTACGCCATTTTTACGCTATATATATATTCCTCTGTTGAAGAAAATGGTTCCACTTTATAAGTCAAGAGTATGCACCATAAGAAATAATCTCAATAATAAACATGTTACAGATTGTAACTTAAAGCAAACTAAAGATAAAGCAGACTCAATGCAATTAAGGCGCACTCTGCTTAACTTCAACTTTCTCTTGGTTAAAACAGATGATTTCTTTAGCAAGATATACAGTTATAACTTATAACACCACTGAATGCGGTTAAAATTTTGGTGTAAACTATAGATAACGTCTCCAAGCAAGTGGAATGAACATTCGGGTCAACTTTCATCTTGGAATTTGGCGGATAGAGATTATAAAGGTGTCTGATCAGGATCCGACCTATTTAACACTCATGATAATATTACTCTAATAAATTTGACTAAAATTTAAATTTGATAAATATAAGTATATGGCAATTGTTTAGCGCTTCACGCCATAAATATGTCTTTTAACGCTGTGAATATTTCCATTTTACGCAGTCATGAATATGTACCATCAGAAATGATTTCTATATGTTCTAGTAGATTATAGCTTAAGCAGCCTTAAAAGTTAAGCAGAATGTACTCTAAGTGGTCACTTGTCTTCAAAACTAGAACAGACTATTTGGTAAAGTGTTACACAGAAAAGGTTAAATGGTTTAGCACAGTATAGGCTGTTTGCACTTTGGTTATGAAGAAAGAAAATGGATAACTTTAATGGGCACAGTGTTGCCCATATATACAAATGCGATAGTTACCGTGGAGAATGTGTTATTCTTTCCCAATAAACGCGTTTACACTAAAACTATTTTTTGCAGTGCAAACAGTTTGGAGCCAGATCAGACGCCGGGTAACCCGGCGTCTGATCAGGCTCCAAACTGTTTGCCACCAAGATAAACATGAATTATCAGAATTGTCCAAAAGTTCTACTTTTCTACGTTTTAGTGTTTTACGTTTGCGTACGTTTGCGTTTAAACGGGAAAGAATAACAGATTCTCCACTGTACACTTCTGCCGAATTTTTAGAGGTCTTCCCCCCGCATCAAATTCTCCGCTCTCCACTACCCGTCTGCGTCTACGCATGGAGGACGTATGACTTATTTAGTATTTACTATGAATCATGACTACAAAGCTTTTATACAACAGCATGATACGTTTCTGTTGAAATACAGTCTAAATATACTAAATATCTTGAACTCGCTTAAGTCTAACGCATTTTTGAACTTTGAATTACAGATACATGTACATGTATGTTGGACTTACGCGTGTTCGAAAGAATGAGACTCGAGTTTTGAAATACGGGTTAGTCGAGATATGAAGGTTCGACTGTACAGAGAATTACTGGAAAGTGTCGAGCATCGCTTCGTTCTTAAAGTCCAAGTTTCGCCCAAATTTGGCAAAACGTCGAGTTCCACTACACTTCAGCATTCACCAACATTTA
Organism: Gari tellinella; assembly: GCA_922989275.2. Taxonomy (NCBI): domain Eukaryota; kingdom Metazoa; phylum Mollusca; class Bivalvia; order Cardiida; family Psammobiidae; genus Gari; species Gari tellinella. The sequence goes on along the minus strand of OV277864.1, from coordinate 39,765,964 downwards.
AGAGCAACTGATATGATTAATAGCAATGGTATTACTCTTTTAAAAATTCGACAGACCGTGGGTAACAACTTCCGGTAGAGATGTCATATCCGAACATTTTAGCATAACAGTACAAATTGATGTATTTGCTGTCCGACGGAATGCAACACGGCCATTATACTCAGGCACCGTACCGTGAAAGTTATGCTAAAAGTTTAAAACTACGTGATTGAAACGTCAAACAGCTTTGACCTGCTGCGGCTGTTGATTTCAAGTTCACTGATATTTACAAATCGTTTAGATCCCGATCAAACGCCGAGTAAGTCGGCATTTGGAGACAATTTTAAAGCAGAAAATATCCTGCCATTAAACATTGGTAAATTCCTACATAAACACTATTTGTCTGCTCTTGGTGGCTCTTTCTCAAATTCATTCGGTCAGTTCCTCTCTCTATCCTCAACATTGCCCCGTAATTTCCAAATGTAATTCAAACGCAATAATTGATGCCACGATGCGAGGGAAATTTATCTGGCATTGAAAACAGTGTAGATTCACACCAGTCGATGTATTCTAGGATAACGATATTTGCAATGTCCGATTTCTTTTCGGAATGTTTCATTTTACGTCCCTACATGTACACTGGAGAAAATATTATTATTTCCCAATACACGCGTTTTATGCTAAAACAGCTGTTTCCATTGCAAACAATTGCAAACATGATCAGATACCGAGTTTTCCGGCGTATGATCAGACTCCAAACTGTGCCATTCAGATAAAACTAAACGGACAATTTCTGAAAATACCCAGTTTTTTTTACATTTTTTCCATTGCGTTTGTGGTTTGATTCGCTGAATATCCACTGTCGATATTCTTTGACTGGAACTCTAGAGCCGCGCCTGTGTATTATAGACATGTTCTTTTACGGTATTGGCATATTGATTGATAATTGCAAGATAATTATGAAGCCAAAAGACAGACGCAGTTTTATAGCTATGTCAACATTTTGTTTGATCTTGTTTACTCGTTGTTGCTAATATGTCCGGGCACGGCAATACTACCTATTGTAAACGACGGCCGTAACGTTATCTTGATCTGCAAAGCGGAGACGACGTTGTTCTTTCCCAATAAACGCGTATGTAATAAAACAGTAATGTCCACTCCACTGCAAACTGTTTGGAGCCTGATCAAACGCCGGGTTATCCCGGCGTCTGATCAGTCTCCAAACGTTTGTCAGATAAATTGTTAACATTTTCAAAAAAGGTCAATTTCTATATTTCATTAAATTTTGTTTGCGCCAGTCTCGTTTTCACTCCTCATTGTCAGCCGTGTATAATCGGGATTGTGTTATTCTCTCCCGTTTGAAAGAACCTACAGTGCAGAGGTCGTTATTCTTTCCTAATCAATTTGCTTAAGCTTTATCTATTGTTTCCATTTAAAACATATTAGATTCAGATCAGACGTCGGGTAACCCATAACCTTACCAGGGTTCGCACTAATTGCTACTCAGATAAAAAAAAAGTTATAATTGTCAAAAAGTTGTTACTTTCTACATTTTATTGCAATGCTTTTGCGTTTAAACGGGAAAGAATCGCGTTTTTTCCTCTGATATCACAAACGCAATACAACAACCTGTATAAAATGATAGCTTCTTGAACGTATTTTGAGTGACAAACTTGCGCCTGATCAGGTGCCAAAGTGTTGGCTATGGATATCATTGTTTTAGCACTATCGCTTTAAGTAGGAACATTTACTTCTTCACCACTGTGGTTTGTATATCTTATAACGATTACAGGTTGCAAGAGGTCATGCGTCATTCTTTCCGAATAAATGTGATAGAGCTTTAACAATACGGGGTGTAATCAGGCGCAAAGTAACTCGGTGTCTGATCAGGCTCCAAACGGTTGCCACTCATGAATATATAAATAAATTGCCAACATTTTCAAAAATTCGTCACATGCAACTACATGTACATGCACATGAACAGTGGAAAAGCGTTATTCTTTTCTACTAAAAGCGTTTTCGTTAAAACTAGTATTTCCATTGAACACTGTTTTTAGCCTGCTCCTCAGACTTAAGAAATGAATTGCGTACTTCCGGCATTCATGAGCTGATGGCACTTCCATGCTTTTACTAGCAAAGTGCGTTAAGCCCGAAGGTCTTCTCGCTTAACTTTGCTAGTAAAAGCATGGAAGTGCCATCAGCTCATGAATAACGGAAGTACGCAATTTATTTCTTATATTTATATTCCATCGTGAGCTGAGAAATGAACCAGAAATGTACATAACCGTTCTAATAGACACTTTGCTCGTTGCTATGCGTTGCTATCGTAGTAACGATCTCTATATATGGACTGAAACTAGTCCCAATCACATATTATATTTACCTGATAAATTTAGACTTTTAACCGGTAAACTTTCTCGTTATGTTTAAAATCCCTTTTGAGATATCTAAAAGCACATGAATTTACGAAATACTTGTATGATAAGCATCTTAAATTTAGGTCGCGTTTTTTAAAACCGATTTACTCACACGCCATACTTGATTACTCCGCGTTAACCGCGCCTACCATACGGACTTCTCTGTATCGATTTGAAAGTGATCAGTATAGCTCCGCCCCTAAATCAGTCGGCTAGAACTGGATTTTAAGTGAGCATTCATAGAAATATGCAAGTCTCTTTTTAGAATAGTGTTATATAAGGACAATGCGGGGCGAATGTAAATATTTCAAAATGTTTGCCACTCAGATAAACATGAAAAGTCAAAAATTGTCGAAAAGCTGTCCTTTTCTACTTTGACTTGCGGTACGTTTGTGTTTCGTTTGCGTTGAAACGGGAAAGAATAACGCCTTCTCCACGTGTAATATTGCACAGAGTTTGGTATTTAGTTTGGTTAAACGTGAGAGAATATTGCTTCCCCAATCCACCCCCCCCCCCCCCCCCCCACACACACACACACACACACATACACTGCAGTGTGTTACAGTGTATAATACGTTATTCTTTCCCAATAAACTTTTATTTCCATTGCAAAGGTTTGGAGCCAGATCAGACGCCAGGTACATGTAACCCGTCTGATCAGGCTCCTAACTGGTTGCCACTTACATTAACATTATGAGTAAAATTCGTCGAAAAGGTGTAATTACCTACGTTTTTAGCAGTGCGTTTGCGTTTCGGAAACATGTAACATATTCTCAACTGTATATTAAAACGGGTAGACGCGTACATGTACTTTCTCGAAGGTGTGTTGCTACATGTACAGTGGGAAGATGGTGTTCTTTTCTTTCCAATTTAATCGAAACCACACACAAAATGGCAACTTCATGAAAGAGTTGACGATTTATTAAAATTCAGTTTGGAGAGTTAATTTGATGTGACCCCACATTGCCCTCGTGGTCATCTGTGCGTTACAGTAGATAAGACGTTAATATTTCCAAACAAAAGCGTTTACGCTAAAACAACATTTTCGAAGCAATTGGAGTCAACTCAGATTCAAAACTGATTGCCAGTTTGCCACGAAGATGAAAATAAATCGTTATACATTTCTAAAACTTGAAATTTTCTATATTTTAGGCAAGATGAAAATAAAACAGAAAGCTCATAACGGAACTTTCTGCAATCCATTCATTTTTCTTTAACTCATTCACCCCCTGAAACTTAATGGACAATTCCAATTTCAAAATATATCTAGTCCATTATTGACTATTAAGGGTTGATTTTAACATTATATTTTAAAATGACAAACACTGTAGACCCTGTTCAGATGGCTCCTTAAGGGTCTACACTGTTTGTATGGGGCAAATGTAATCCTCACAGGTACAGTGTTTGTAAATGACGAGTAAACTCGTCGCTAGGGTTGAATGTGTTTAGCATTTCTCCATTGCCTATGGAGAAAGGGTTAAATTAGTCCAATTCAGCATTTGCTAGTTGGTTGCTAAAGACGAGTAATTTTGTAGCTACATAATAACAAAACACCAGAAAGACTATGTGGTGTTGCATCTATCTATACACGGCGCGTTTAGTTGTCCCCATCCACTAATACAAGAGGCGCTTAATAATTGAAAATATGAAAATTGCTTTTATGATTTTGTAGAAATTGTTATTTTTGTGATTGCATTTTCAATTGGTTTCACACTTTTTGAAATGCTTCCGAGACATTTCACTATCCAAGACTTTATATCATTCAAACCAGAACCAACCCTGGACACGTCCGCCACTAGTATTGCCTACAACTAGAGACAAACAAAACTTAACCCTTTGCCTGCTGATCGCGACTTCGCTGTTTTAAACAGTGTTGATTCGGGAGTCTGAGCTGGATCCAAACTGTATGATACTCGTCTTTTAAGGTGTATTCACCTAAAAACAGTATACATGTAATTAAATCATACATATCTAAACAAAATAAAAATAATTATAATAATATCAATATTAATAAATAAAGATAATTCATATTAGTTGTCAAATTATCATATTATTATATCAATATTTATTATTAACATTAATTATCATTAATATATATTGCAGACAACGACGTCAAAGCATATGCTATTAGAGCAGGATACGTGTTTAATACTCGTTAGATCCAATCCCTTCACCGTAATAGACGACAAAAGTCGACATTTAAAACAGTTTAGATCAAGTTTAGACATCGCCGAGAATGGCCGATCACTGAACGTAGAGAACCGACTTTGGTCTGGTCTAATTACAGTGGAGAAAACGTTATTCTTTCCCGTTTAAACGCAAACGTACGCAAACGCATTATACTAAAACGTAGAAAAATACAACTTATTGACAATACTGATAATTTATTTTAATCTGAGTGGCAAACAGTTTGGAGCCAGATCAGACGCCGGGTTTCCCGGCGTCTGATCTGGCTCCAAACTGTTTGCACTGCAAAAAATAGTTTTAGCGTAAACGCGTTTATTGGGAAAGAATAACGTTTTCTCCACTGTAGAAGTCATCAAACTTCCCTAAAACATAGACACACTCAGAAATATGTTGATTTAAACAGATATCAAGTTTAGAGAATACCTATTAGAGGGAAGAATGTGTCCTTTGCTCGCCGTCTGAGTAGACTCTAAAATACTTTCTACTATGTTTCGAAAATCGTCAATATTTCAGAACCTGTCAGTTTCTTTTTACCTTAACTGCATTGCGGTCCATGTTCGATAATTTTGATATGAAATTGTACAGACTCTTGCAATGTAAGCGGAATAATGGATACGTTGGGTGTACAGTAAGCTATTCATGGGGCTTTCCGTTTTCTGTCACCTTGGTTTAGGCGGTCAACTTGTCGTAAATACCTAATAATTAATACAATGAAGAGGTCGTTATAGTGAGATTTGACTTAAAAATGTACAAGCCATGCGCTGGGACGGGTTAATTTCAACTGACGTTTTGTATGCGTTGCTATTGTTAATAGGGCTCTGGATATTTGTCAATTAATTTTCCCTTTTTACATTAAGTATCTGAGTTTGACAGTTAGAGGTCGACAATTAACTTCAGTAATGATTCAAAACGGAACAATCTTGTTCTTGAGAACTACACAGAGAGTCTAACGCGCGTAAGTCCTTACGATTACAGTGGGCAAGACGTTATTCCTTCTAACATTTATGTAGTTTGTTTACTGAAGCTAATAACATTTTCTCCACTGTACATGTATCTTTGTTTAACTCATGCCAGTACTAACTCATTCACTCATCAGAAATTAAATGGACAAGTCCAGTTTCCAATTAAGTTTAGTCCATGTTAACATATTTAGTGTTGATGTCAACATTATGTTTTGCAAAATGACAAGCAGTGAGAGTGTTGTAAAACTGGAGTTGACCCGACATGCATGAGCAGATTTCTGCTCAGATAGCAAATTGCTTATTTTGATTCTTTAGACTTGTAGACCAAATATAGTTATGAATTTGGTCACGGTAGCTGCGAAATATGTTTCCGCAACTACCGGTGCATATATCTTAGGTAGATATTGCATTTTTAGTGTTTTAAGAGAGATTTTCTATCTTGGCTATTTTTCCTATATAACTCTATATAGAGGAAATTGGCTCAGGTGTAAAAGCTTATAAAATAAACATAAATTCAGTAGAAACTCAGCCTGATTAGGCATTCATACTTAATTTCTACCTTTTCTAATAGTTTTTCATAGATGACATTGTTTGGATCCTGAGTTAGCAGGCAAAATGTAGATCTGTTTACATTGGCTAGGTGACCCAGATCTCCCATTCAGACTCCAATAAATGCAATATCTCCTTGTACATTGATATTTTTCACACTTTTAAGTGCCTACTATGTAGACTTTAGTTATCGTAAGGTTTTTCACATGTTTAATTGTCTAACTAGAGCCAGGTTATGCTGTAATTTTGATAATTGTGTTAGGGAGCTAGACCTATATTGATTAATGCATAACAAAATGGCCGCACATTGAAAAAAGCAGGATTTTGCTCTTACAACTGTGCTGATTTCTCTGTCAATAAATAATTATAAATTTTACAATTATACTCATAATGTGTCTAAAGGTCTGAAGTTTGTATTAGGTATTTTTAGGGAACTTGATAAATTGTTGCTTTTGTGTATTTGATGTTTTTAGGCTGATATCTGAGTCTAGAAACTTCAGACCCTTAACTGCACATATTTTTGAAACATCACTTCTAAATCGTTTTTGGCCACTCTGAATATAGATTTGATAGTTTAGAATCAATAGCTGTTATTTGAGCTTGATTTTAGTATTTTAGAATGTATCTTTATAATAAGTATTTAATTTATATTAACCCCTGACCACAGGAAAGGGGAATAATTTACCATCAGCCAATCAGAAAGCTTGATTAGGGTCATGTGACTGGAGGGCTCCCTCTAGGCTATAAATAGAGAGAAATTGCCCAGTCACAACACACTTACTCAGAGCAACAACTAGAAAGATGCATTCTACCCTGCCTTACACTGGCAGGGTAGATTTTGTTCTTCTAGGTGGAACTTATCTATTGCTTAAATACACTTAGGAACAGTGTCTGCTTTATTTAACTACATATCTAAATTGAGTGTGTCACTTTTAAAGCCATTTAACTTAGCACCATTTTTGGTCTTTACTTCTTACTTTAAGCATTTTGGCTGTTTGCAATTTAGATCTGTTTGCTAAATTATTGTTTGCATTTAAAGCAGCACATTTTAACTTTATCTGGCTTTAGTCATTTGTGTAAATAATGCTTTTATTCTTTAGATTAGATTAGATTAGAACTGTTTGATGAAATACAGGTCTTAGTCTTTTGTTTTCATTATTTAGTTTTCTGACCTTTTGGCCAGTGGTGTCCATCCTGACAACCGTTTAATCTGACTAACATTATGAAAACTTTACGTAATGTTGGGAAGTTAAACACTTTAGTAAAAACCCGACTTTTTCACAAGTGCAAATCACAATCGGATGGCTCCTGCATGAACTATCTGATCAGTATATATACTGTTTGTACAGGACACGTTGTCATACTGTTTATAAATGACGAGTATACTCTTATAGCATGGCTAATACATGTATATATTAAATGTCATGAAAATGAATGGAAAACCTTTCTGAAGCAGCATTCAAAACAAGCAGATTTGTCAGTTCAGAATTAATTTCTTCCTCGCTAAGCAACCACTTGTCTTTAATACATGTAGTCCTAATCGCTCAGAGAGGTCGTACTTTAAAACATTGTGTTTAAGGGTTGTCCAACAGTCTCTGAATATTACGTCAACAGATTTGACTTATGTGTACTTAAAATGCGTAATGACTTAGTATTATAGTGTAATAGTTGTTGGACCAACATGCAATTGCGCTGTCATTGTTATCTGTTTGTAATGGGATTCATAATTGCTGGATATTTATTACCCATGCTACATTGTTATACACAGGTAATGTTTAAACCTTCAGAAACAAAAGACCTAATGCCAGCGCAATAAAGAGATCTGTAGAAGATTAATGAACAATAAAATCCAGCTATTACGAGAGATTTTGGGAAGCTTGTTATGGTGTTTAACACAGTAGGATGCTTAATGCATGCTGGAATTAAAACAGAAAGCTACTAAAAAGTTTTCGCTTTACTTCCACCATACTTTTAGTTTATTGTCAAAAACAATTTACATGAAAAGGAAGATATAAAGCACTCTTACATATAAAGCCGTCGCTAAAGTGGGGTTGTGACGTTATTGCACTTTGGTGGGATTTTTTGCTTTAAGTGGGTAGGTACAGTAAACAAGGTGGGTGTTCATTGAACAAACTGTTCACTTATTTGTAAAATACGACCTCCTACACCAGATAGCTGAGATAAAATGAAATTCTGCAGACAATAGCATTCTGCATGAATTAGTTCATTTGAAACATTTCATTGATAAGTCAGCAACGGGTAATTGTATAATAAAATACCACTCCAACTAGTGCTTATCATATCCGTGCGTAAGGCAGATGGCTGCTTAACCCTTCCGACAGTACAGTGGAGAATACGCTATTTATTCCCAATAATGCGTTTATGCTTAAACAATTGTTTCCTAGGCAAACAGTTTGTATGGACAAACACTATGGTGCATTTAGATCACCCATGTATAATTAGTTTAAACAATATTTGATTCAAAGAAAAGTATTCGAAACCAGGCAGAGCCTATGTTAGTCCTCTCAAAAATATATATGAAATGAAATATTCTAACAAGCAGACAGGGATATTCCATTTCAACATCCAGCGATAATCTACAGACACTGCCGTGTTTTTCCATGCAGCAGAACATTTCATACATGTATGAAAGCGCAAACAGTACAGACCCCTTATGCGACACGAATCACGCGCTGTCTCACCAGGGTCTACATTGTTCTTTTAGTAGACACTAGACTTAAAAAGGTTAATTTTATACTTTTCTTCACGTATAAAACTATGCTATAGCGCACCGTTTTGGCATTCTGTGTAAAAGGAATAGGAGCTGTTATTGGATTTCTGGAGTTGATTTTATAAGTCTCTGTAGAGTAATTAAAGAGATAAAACCAAAGTTATTTATTCAATTATTCTAGATATGACGATACGAAGAATGCAATCAGATGAGATACCATTATTGCTTGATATTTAGATTGTTAAACATGTAAAGGGTCATCGGGTTGTTTTAGAGTTCATGAAATAATAGTCGACTATATAATTATATACAATTAAACCTTTGAGCCCTAGTCATACTTATATACATACCCGTTGCAAACAGAACATATGCCGATAGTACATTTGTTTTATGCAAACAGTGAAGACCAAGATCAGGACGCTCCTGAAGGAGCCTTCTGACCATGGCCTTCACTTTTGTAATATTGTAATATATTGGCAGAAATTATCATACATAGTTCAAAATGGACAAAGTATTCCCTGCACTTAACGCAACTGACACATGACCAACAATGAGACATTGTTAGATTGTCGGTCAAGAGAAGTTTAGATATATATCCATGTAGAACTGAACATAAAGTAACTGTGCAGCGTCTAACTCCTTGTGTAGTTGTTAAATATAAATTGTAAATATAAATATGTTATATTGGAATTTACTTTAAAAGGTTAGAACCTTTTAATTTTTTTGTTTTCACAAACATAAAGCCTATCTCACACAGAACACACGGCTTATACGGTTGGCCACCCGTGTAAACCGTACATACAACAGAACCAACCGTGGCCTTATCCGAGTTACACTCGGGCCATTCGAGTGTATCCGTGAAAGCCGTGTATGATTTTTAAAACTTTTAAAAAACTGGCACGGGTGCCATGTCCGTGTATGATCGTATTAGCGATCGTACAAGACCGTGAGAGACCGTGTGAGACCGTACGAGACCGTATATACAACCGCACATGAAGTTCACTCCACGAGTGAGCTCAACCGTGTCAATATCGTATATAAATCGTATGGAGCATAACAAAAGTCGGTGGGACCGTATATAAACCCTGTAAATGTCCAGTTAATCCAGTAAAGGTCGTGTTAATCGTACTAGGCCGTAACAGACCGTACTAGACCGTACTTGGAACCGTACAACAATCGTATGAAAATCGTTTTGCAAATCGTGTACAAACCGTGACAAACCTTGCTTGACCGAGTATATCCGTGCTTTGTTCGTACATACTCGTGCTACATGCGAGTCTAAATCATACCAAGTCATCCCCAGGCACGGTTGGAGCTCAATACTCGTACCAGTCAACCCGTGTATAACCGAGTATACCGTATTGGAACCGTGTGCCCAACCGTGTTCTGTGTGAGACAGGCTTAACAGCAGTGCAAACCATAAGTGTTTTGATAGAATTGCAACTGGTTTGGTAAGAAATTATTTACATGCAACTAGCGACCAACATACATATGTATATGTCTTACAGGCACAGCCATATCTCTACTCCACTTTATATATTTTTTTGTATCATCATCAGTCTCTACGCGAAGATTCTATTTAGTAGAGAGCATAAGGTATGCTGGATATTTCGCAGTTTGACAGCAAATACACATATAAGAACATGTTTTTGTAAAAAAGAGCAAAATCAGTTCTACGACCGTTATCTTTTTATCATTGTAAGATGTTTCCGCAAACGATAACAGCCTAGGCATATCAAATATAGTAAAACCACGCTATTACAACCACTGAAACGAGGGCTAATTGATTGAACAATAGACAGGTGACAGCTTAAAGCAAGGTGACAGTAAACAGAAAGCTCCTAAAGGAGCTTTCTGATTCACTGTAACCTTGCTTTAAGCGGTTACCTATCGTAAACACCCTAATAATTAACATAATTTAGTGGTCGTAATAGAGGTTTTATTGTAGTTTGTACCTTTATTATACGCCGTCACTGATGAGGCCCTATGGCTGTAAGGCGTTTTATATGAGCCTGAAAATCGGTCTCGAACCTATGATTTGTCAGATTAGAGCAAAGGCTCAAATAGACCAAACCGTCTGACAATTTCACCTGATTATCAGGTAAATGGTTATATTTTCCTAACATTTTAGTATTTCCAGTCTCAAAATTTAATATAGACGACTAGTTTATGGCATGAATCTAAACATATGCATGTGTTATCATTAGCTCGCCTATTCGGAGAATGGGGGGGGCTTATGGAATCACCCCGGCGTTGGCGTCGGTGTCAGCGTCGGCGTCGGCGTTGGCTTTTCATGGTTAAAGTTTTGGGGTAAGTGTTGTAACGCACTAATAGTACATGAAATATTTGTATTAGGAAGCTGATATTTGGAATGGAGGTGCCCTGTGGATTGAACATTAATGTTCTGTAGTTAAAATTAAAAATAAAAGTAAAAATTTAGTCCAAATGTCACCTTTTGTGGACTTAGTTTTTCGGCTGATTTCTCATGGTTAAAGTTTTGGGGTAAGTGTTGTAATGCACTAATACTACATGAACTATTTCTATTAGGAAGCTGATATTTGTAATGAAGGTACCCTGTGGGTTTAACATTGATGTTGCGTAGTTATAATTTAAAAAAAAAAGAGTTTAATTTTAGTCCAAATGTCACCTTTTGTGGACTTAGGTTTTTCGGCTGATTTCTCATGGTTAACGTTTTGGGGTAAGTGTTGTAATGCACTAATACTACATGAACTATTTCTATTAGGAAGCTGATATTTGTAATGAAGGTACCCTGTGGGTTTAACATTGATGTTGCGTAGTTATAATTTAAAAAAAAAGAGTTTAATTTTAGTCAAAATTCCACCTTTTGTAGACTTAGGTTTTTCGGCTGATTTCTCATGGTTAAAGTTTTGGGGGAAGTGTTGTAATTCACTAATACTACATGAACTATTTGTATTAGGAAGCTGATATTTGGAATGGAGGTGCCCTGTGGGTTGAACAATGATGTTGCATAGTTAAAATTTAAAAGAAAGTTTAAATTAAGTCAAAATTAACCTTTTGTGGACTTAGGTTTTTCTGCTGATTTCTCTTGGTTAAAGTTTTGGGGTAAGTGTGGTAATGCACTAATACTACATGAACTATTTCTATTTGGAAGTTGATATTTGGAATGGAGGTGCCCTGTGGGTTGAACATTGATGTTGCGTAGTTATAATTTAAAATAAAAATTGAATTAATCAAAATTTCACCTGTTGTGGATATAGAGTTTTGGGACTGAAATTTCAAAGTTAGTTATTGAGTAATTGTTGGAATACACTTATACTACTTGACATATTTGCATTAGTAAGCTGATATTTTGAATGGAGGTTCCCTGTGGCTTGAATATCAATGTACTGATACACTTTTCTATAGATAGTTACCTATTTACGAAAGTTTTAATTAGGCGAGCTTTGCTGTTCTCCGACAGCTCTTGTTATAGTATTCTTATTGCTCAGGCAATCACATCCATGATTTTTTTTCTGACATGAAAAAATTGTGACCGATGCCGGACCCGGATTTTCTGATTGTGATTGCCTAAACAATAAAGCTACTATAATAACATGAATCGTCTATATTAATACAACGTCATGTATTATCATTTTTGCTGATAAAACTTCTGTGCCATTCTTTATACTCTTTGACCCTGTTGTGAAGGGATTGACATTGTATTTTCAAGCGTACTATTAAAGTCAAAAAGACGTCAATTGTTTCCTATTTAAATACACCGAAACGCATCGAAAACTAACGAAGAAATTAAAAGCTTGTTAAACGCTTGGAAGATTCATTAAACAGGGGCAAATATGTTGGATCCTAACCAGACGAAGAGAAAATCGGCGTCTGCCTTTGTCCCCGACTGTTTTAAAAAAAAACCTTCATTGTTTTCGCATTATCACGTTATTTTGGAGGGACTAACGTCTTCTCCTCGGTTAAATGTATATACATAAAACTGATTCACATAGATCCATTTGTCATTCTTAGCTTTGTTTGCCTCTGTGATTACGAGTTCCACATCAGAATTCCACGTTACTGGCTACATGTACCTACAAAGATGATTATTGAAAATAATCTTCTTTTCAACCCCCGAATACTATTGTCTGCATGTCGGGAGACAAAGCAATATAATTCTATTAAGACGGGTCGTCAGAACCCACTGTTGAGCATGAGTCATCCACCATTTCATCTACCGACTATGCTACACTCAGAACATTATGACAAATTTATGGTCAAACCCTTCAATGTCGGGATATAGTCTACTTGAAATGGTGCCTTCTACTGTTACAGTGGAGAAAACGTTATTCTTTCCCGTTTAAACGCAAACGAAACGCAAACGCATTGTAATAAAATGTACAAAATAACAACTTATTGACAATTCTGACTATTCATTTTTATACGAGTGGCAAACAGTTTGGAGCCTGATCAGATGCCGGGTTACCCGGCGTCTGATCTGACTCCAAACTGTTTGCAATGTAAATAACAGTTTAAGCGTAAACGCGTTTATTGGGAAAGAATAACGTTTTCTCCACTGTAAATTCCAAGCTTTATTTGTCAGGCAATTACACTGCTACAACGTTGATACGACTATCAACCCGTTTAAAACCTTATCTGACGCCGCGGTTCGCGGAGTCTGATCAGGATCCCAACTGTTTACAATTCCATTGCACTCGGGGTAAGAAAATGAAGGGTTTAAGTCGTATCTTTAACCATTTCCCCCATAGAAGCGCTTTTTAGCGAATATGATTTGTTCCTCCGCTAAAGAAAATAGTTCCAATTTAATCGATCATGAATATATATTATAGGGAATAATGTCTATATTCAAGCACACGGTAGCTTAAAGTAGGCTGAACGTAAAGCAGAATGGGCCTTACGGCACGTTCTGCTTAACTTTTAACCTGCTTTAAGTAGTCACCTATCTTCAATTCTAGAAATAGGCTATCAGGAGTAGGGTTAACTTGGACTGCTATGATTTGTCTATAGGTCTATGTGGCATACTTTCTACAAATGAAACTAAATTGGCTGGTTATAATATGCACTAACACGTCTCTGTCGCGACTTGACTGGCGTTTGAAGACATCTAGAATTTGATCAGTTGCTGATTAATTCTGTTTATTCAAATAATCGCCTCCTTGTACATAGTGTGAAATGTGATATATACATTTGGTATAAGTACGGGTTTTAATCATTTAACCGCCAAAGTTAGCCGTCTCTTTAACACATTCAACCCTAGCGACGAGTATACTCGTCATTGACAAACAGTGTACCTGTGATGATTACATCTGTCCTATGGAAACAGTGTAGTCCCTAATCAGAGGACTCCTTGAGGAGCCCTCTGATCAGGCTCTACAGTGTTTGTCATTTTAAAATATATAGTTAAAATCAACCCTAAATAGTCAAAAATGGTCTACACTTAATTTGAAATTAGAACTGTCCATTAAAGATGTCAGGGGTAAATGAATTAAACCCTTTTTATACCAATTATCGCCTCATACAAATGTGTTATCTGCAATGGTATGTATTTGTTTCTACGAGAAGTTCTGACTGAAGAAATATTGCTGCGAACGCTAATCACGGCGTCTGATGTGGCGTCAAGACTGATTGAAGAGTTGACGTCAGTCGCATATGGTGGAGGCAGGTTAATATCAACGTTAACCTTTCCCCCTGCCTTTTAGTGCATTAATTCCTCCACTGAAGAAAATAGTTCCAATTGATACAGTCATAAACATGTAACAAAATAAATAGTTTATATATCCTAAAAGGTTGTAGCTTAAAGCAGGCTGAAATAGGCTATGAGGTAACGATTTAATTAAAGACATTCTTTGAATGACTTGTGAGCGGCTATACTTGTGTATTTACATAATATAATATTTGTATTCGCATTTGAGGACTCGATTTGATGGACCTGCCAATATAACTCGCGACAGAAATAGCAACCAAATTTAGAAACATATTGTGGTATATATAAGTATTTTTGTCAAGCAACCTGTCTGATTTAGTAACTGACAAACTGATAGGTCAATGCAAAGATACAAACATAATATATCAAACTTAAATAATATACTGTCAATTACTGTCAATTCAAATGCGGTCGGCAATATCTTACTGTTAGAAACGGTACTAGTCAGGCATCAATTTAATTTCCTTTTTGATGACTTACGATTAATGGACAGGAGTAAAAGGTAGAGCTTTAAGTTATCTTTAATTAAGACATTTCTTAGAATGATACACTCAAACTCTAGCTTGAATATTCTTTAATCCGATTTAAGGACATGAGGGAAAGACGTTACAGCCCTAGAGTGTCCCATAAATAAAATGAAGGATCCTTACTTCAACGACTATTGATTTCATGACCATACTACTACAGTGGAGAATGTGTTATTCTTTCCCAATAAACGCGTTTACGCTAAAACTATTATTTGCAGTGCAAACAGTTTGGAGCAAGATCAGACGCCGGGTAACCCGGTGTCTGATCAGGCTTCAAACTGTTTGCCACCAAGATAAACATGAAATATCAGAATTGTCCAAAAGTTGTTCTTTTCTACGTTTTAGCGCTTTGCGTTTGCGTACGTTTGCGTTTAAACGGGAAAAAATAACAGATTCTCCACTGTACTACAAATATTCGCTAGATATTAATGACATGTATCAGTATATGGGCATTACAAATTGAGTAGAGCCGCATCATCCGCTGAGATTCTTCAGTATTTAGAGAAGTCTTTTGTTTTCCAAATAAACGCATCCTTTTACAACAATTATTTCATTTACAAACAGTTTTGAATCAGATCAGACGCCGAATAACCTTAAGTCTGATACGGCCCCAAACGTAAAACCATCAGATATACATAAAAGTAATTTTCTATAAGTGATTTCATTGCAAATGCGTTTATCCTCGCCTAAATGGGAACGAAGTGCCTCATCTCGGCTGTAAGAAGGCATATTGTCATATTTTATTGGAATGCACCATCTCTGCGAATGAACTGGGTCTACACTATTTTCAAAGCCGAAACATCGTTTTAAAATATAAATTAGCGAGGCTAAACACTTGTTTAGAATATCAAATTATCAATACGTAGTTCGTGCACTTTGCGAAATGAGAACAATAATTTAGCCAGGGAATTGTCCAAAGAGGCCTGCTGAAAATTACTGTCAAGGGCATCATAAATAGGAGAGAAACAAGTGAGAACAATTGAATTTACAGGACAATAAAATCAGAACACTGGTATACTCGCTTGTCGCATTATTCAGAGGGAGGGGGGCATGCTGTTCGGTTCGAAATATTAAACCTTTTCTCCCCTGAAACCAAAAATGGACAATTCTAGTTTTCAATTTAGTCTAAACCATTTTTGACTTTTTAGGGTTGATTTTCACAATATATACCTAAATGACAAACCGTGTAGATCCTGATCAGAGGACTCCTTAAGGAGCCCTCTGATCAGGGTATGCACTATTGCATAGGACAAGTGTACTCCTCACAGGTACACTGTTTGCAAATGACGCATTTATGCGTGACTAGAGTTCAAAGAGTAAATGATAATTACTTTTTTGAGGCGTCATTGAGAGTGAAAGAGTTAAGATCTAAACTGTTTGTAACAGTTATCAGACAATCGCCCGTAGCGCACCAAAGGTTAATCAAGATATACCAATGACGACTTGCGTATCATTTACAAACAGTTTTTGATGCTGACCAAACGCAGAGTAGCTAGACACCAGATCTACATCCAAACTTTTTGCTATTTGTGTATTTGGCACTATCAATCCAATAAACAGCAACTCTACGAAGACAATATCTATTTAGCATTTAAAAGATTAAATGAGATATTCACAGGCAATTAAGTGAGCTTGTTATTTATGGTCTGCACAATTCCATTACCGTAGACGCTTTGTTAGCATTGTTTGGAATTATGTGGTCCATTGGCATTTCTCAATACATTTGCCATTTGTATATTAAGTGTTGTAGATTGACAGACAGGGGCCGACATTTTGACAGCATCAATTTAATACGTAGCGAGGCCACATTATATTGGACCTAGAGAACCATCTGCTGGTTTATCTAACCCCTCTAACACAGCTTATTTTCAATGTCAAAAACCTGGGGCTGCTTTAAAGTACCAACCTGTTAGGGTCAGGGCTGCCATTTCTCCGGAATTTTCCTAAATCTTCGGATTTGTTTTTCTAGAACATGGTAGCTTAAAGCAGGCTGAAAGTAAAGCAGAATAAGCCATAAGGCGCATTCTGCTTTACTTCCAGTCTGCTTTAAGTAGTCACGTGTCAACAAAACTAGAAATAGGCTATGGGGTAAAGGTACTATTCGTAAATTCGCAATTGAAAAAGGCAAATTTGGAAATCTTAGGATTTTTCATGTCAACTTATGGCAGCCCTGTAGGATAAAACAAATGTTTTTTTTTATAATGTTTTAACAATGCATTATGAACGACAGAAACCAAATCAATGAGTAATAGGTAATTGTGTGTACTTAGATTCTATGAAGAAACAATGACACCAACCCAATACATTGTATTGGCATATATTTACATTGTTTACTATAATCCAGATTTTATTTGTCATCTCAATATACATGTATTTTGTTATAAAAGTTAACACACTACCTAAAAAGAGTCACCACGCTAATACATGGTTATTCAATAACTCATTTACAGTGGAGAAAACGTTATTCTTTCCCGTTTAAACGCAAACGTACACAAACGCATTATACTAAAACGTAGAAAAATACAACTTATTAACAATATTGATAAAATAAATTAATCTGAGTGGCAAACAGTTTGGAGCCTGATCAGACGCCGGGTTTCCCGGCGTCTGATCTGGCTCCAAACTGTTTGCACTGCAAAAAATAGTTTTAGCGTAAACGCGTTTATTGGGAAAGAATAAGGTGTTCTCCACTGTAACAATTTGCTTTCAAATCCTCCGATGTTGACATATGTTTAAAAACATTAGATATACAATCTGTAAATCGTTTATTACATTGTAGTCACTGTTTTCAGTTATGATTGCTTTATGAAAACATGAATAGGAGATAAAAGTAAATATCGATTCAAATAGCAGTGATAATAGAGAAACGCTTTTTATGACATACTTGACAATAATAAGCAAGGCCGAGGTTAACTTACAACTCTATTAATATTATTTAAGTGGTATTTCGAAACGTTTGTATTGAGAAATAACTGCAATCGATTTCGTTACTTCTTCATCATATATCATATGTATAATAAATTACTCATTGATTCGTTTGCTCATTTAACCCTTTTATAGCTATATTCTGGTGTCTGCCTAAACCCTAAAATGCGTCTGTGCTACGAACCATAACGTCCACCGTCTAACAATCGCAGCCGTCAGACACCGAGTAGCCTTAAGACTTTCACTGTCAATGACGCCAACAGGTGCATTTGCAAACTGTTTATATCCTAATGAACGCGGTGTCAGATTAGGGTCCAAACTGTTTGACACTCGTTTCAAACTTTCGTCAGTGATACTGCCTTGCCATTAACCTTGAAACGATATTGCAGACAACAATATTGAAGCAGACGACCATATGGCGATGGGTGGGTATAAACCTTAATAGTATGTCGATTCCAAACAGTTTGAGGGCTGACAAGGCACTCGAGTAACTAGACTTTTGATCAGCCGCCAATGTTGTTGCTACTTAGATTTTAATAGACATAGACATAGTTTATTTGGTAACTTATACACATTGTATCTCGTTACATCAACATATATAATCAAATTGTTTAAACAGGTCAAATCATATCACGTGACAAAACTATTTTCTTATGAATAAATCCAAACAAAAAAGATCATATGATTGAGATCAATCAAAAAAAAAAGAACGAAAAAAGGGGACAAAAAAGATTCCTCGAATAAAATATGAGGAGAATGAACACCTGTATTCAAGTGAACCACGTTATTGTAATTTTGTAAATAGTGGACGTCTAGAACAAACCGAGGCAAAGCAGAAAACTCCTTACGGAATTATCGGCCAGCCCCCTCTGCTCAGGTAACCATCTGTTTTAAACACCGAAAGCTCACAACCGGGAAAAAGGTTAAAGCGATGGCACATTTTTGCATTATATATTAAATGTACATGTATATGTATATAACGTATAGTAACAAAGTAACAACATAGTTACGCACAGCGGAATATACGATTCACTCTCAAAAGCGCACGTACAAAATCAGGTAAGCCAATTGCAACCGGTGTTTGTCCAAATTAGACGTCGAGTAACTCTGCGTCTGATCTGGCTCTGGCCTGTTTGTCCGCTATTTTAAGAAAGAATAATTGCTTCGCACTGTACTTAATATGTACAAACTTATTTACAAGAGTAACAGTCGTTCAAGTAAGTTTATCATATGCGAAATGAAACCACTTAAAGGGCTGAAACATCAAATAAACGGGGTAAAGCAAATTACCAACGGACCCCTTTTAATTGCCGTGTTTCCATAAAAGCGACATGGAATACATTAAAAGGTAAGCACATTCGATTCTAGCGACTAGTATAATCGTCGTTAACAAACAGTGTACTTGTTAAGCTTGTCATTGTCCTATGCAAA
Organism: Gari tellinella; assembly: GCA_922989275.2. Lineage (NCBI taxonomy): Eukaryota > Metazoa > Mollusca > Bivalvia > Cardiida > Psammobiidae > Gari > Gari tellinella. Next base: position 39,746,570 of record OV277864.1, on the reverse strand, counting down.
CAGTGTAGACCCTGGTCGTAGGGTTCCTAATGTAGCCCATCGATCTGGGTCTGCACTGTTTGTACTTTTCAAAATACGTATATTCAAGTTAAACCTAAATATCAAAATAGACTATTCTAATTGCAAATTGGATTTTTCCCTTAACCTTTGCCTGCTGGTCGCGACTTTATTGATTTTTGCAAACAGTTTAGATCCAGATCAGACGCCGCGTAACGCGGCGTCTGATCTGTATCCAAACAGTTTGACACTCGTCTTTATGTTTCTTAACTTAAAAGGGATATATCTACCTTTAACAAACTTTGCAGACGACGATTTCGAGGCAGACGACATCACCGCAGGATAAGGGTTTAAAGTATCATAAATCAGTAGAGACACGTGCTAATATATCGTCAACAATTTGAAGAATCTGTATTGTTTCTACATTTTTTTGCACATGCGTTTCCTCTGTTTTGTTTCGAATAAACCTCACAATAAATTTAGCAAACAAAGGGTTAAAATGCAATGCTATTTTCTTATATTCTACTTAAGGTAATCCAACACTGAAGGTAGGATAGTTGTAATGTAAAACTGAAATCACGAGTGGATACTACATGCAAATCCCATGTCTTGTGTGAAATATGAAGGCTTTTCGCCGTCTCTTTTCGAAAATATTTGAAATATTGCATATAGCCTTACATGTAGGAAAATATGCGAGAAAATTAAAATACAAATATTCCTGAAAGGTAATTTTTATCTATTCTAACCAAAAATACTGATACTTTTTCATGCCATGCCTATGGCAGAAGAAGTGAACATCACAAAATAAAAGTTATTTTCCCAATATTTGTATCACAGGTTTTAAAAACTTAAACAATCTGAACCGTTTTCTTAAAAAAATGTACTATTTTCCATACGATTTGACATTATATGCCTTAAAAGGTTGTATGTTTGTACCAAAATGATAACCGGGACAAAGCAAACCACTTGCTTATTTTTTCATACAATACCTACGCAATCTAAATCCAAAATATGAAGACATTTACACGCACTTAACTTGAAAAAAAAATGTTGTTTTCGAAAAAGTGTTGGAGACCTTGAACACGTTATAAAGACTGCACACAAAATTTGGCTTAAATTAAATATTTTTGCTAATCGATGTCAGGCGCAATTATAAACATCTAAGTATTGGTTTAGGAAAAGGATTTATTAAAAAAAGATATAGATTTCAAATAAAGATTATTGAGCTCTGTCGGGATTCGAACCCGTGCGGGGAAAGCTAAGCAAAATTTCAAGACGAGATTTGCAACGTTTCGGACCACGTTCGGATAGTTTCTAACAGTACCCTCAAGTTTTTATAAGGGAGTGTTCAGTATATTGCCGAGATTACACGAAAAAAGGCGATATTCAGTCTTGGAATTCCTTAAAGCTCCGTTTCAAATGGGAAAGAGTAATGTGTTTGATATCGCAACATTACAGGTAATCTTGAACGGGTTTTTTTGTTCAGTCCAAACCCTTGTGTGTAAAATTTGGAAGGTATTCAATCTCCCAATAATCATGTTCGTGCTTAAACAATGATGAACATTGTGAACAGTACTATTTCAATCGTTGACTAACTTGACGTCCGCTCATGCATCCTCAACACTCTTTGCCACTTAGATTGGGATTATTTGGAAATATATTCAAGAGCCTCTGATTGTTTTGCTTTATCTTGTATAGCGATAATTGAGCTTGATTTCTGTGAACCATTTACTCCATAGATACGCCATTTTACGCATTCAATTACTTTGTCTCCTCCCATTTTAAACCGTCATGGATATGCACTATAAGAAATATGTCTTATATCGTAGCAGATGGTAGCACACAGTAGGCTAAACGTAAAGCAGAATGCACCGTAAGGCGCATTCTGCTTTTCTCTCAACCTGTTTTGAGCTGCCACGAAGTAACAGTCTATGGGAAAGAGAAAGCATCGCATTGCTTTTCTCTCTGTACAAACGAGTTCCAACAAATACAGTAGAGAATGCGTTATTCTTCCAAATAATCACGCTAAAACTATAATTTATATTGCAAACAGTTTGGAGCCAGATCAGAAGCCGGGTTACCCGGCGTCTGATAAGGCTCCAAACTATTTGCTATTCAGGTTACAATGAAAAGTCATAGTTGTCTAAAGGTTGACATTTCCTACATTTGTTCGCAATGCGTTTGCGTCTCTCTTGTTTTTAAACGAGAATAAATAATATCTTCTCTACTGTAGATCCAATAATCTGCGGTTAGCCATCTCGGCCGACATGGATTGTAACAAATTGATTTAACAAAACATATGTTCCCCACAACTCTCCGGGGATCCCCTATGCTTTGTTTAGTAATAGGATATCTAAACGTCTTTTAACTATCAAATGAGACTGACTTGCTTGCATTTGCAAATCTATTGGAATGAGAAACGTTTGAGCAATAACCAGAGACTGGTATCACATCAGAGCACAGCTATCAAAATAGTTGATAACAAGTTGCTGCTACAGGAGAGAAGACATGTTTACCAAATAAATGTGTTTTGTCGTAAACGAGCATGTCGAAATCAAACAATTGGAAGCTAGATCAGACCCTATACTGTTTGAAACGTAATCACCGATTTAATACGAATAGGATCATTTTTTACATATCATTTTTCAGTTGTTTTTGTACATACGTTTAATATTTAAATGATAAAATATGACGTTACTCTCAGTTAGATATCAACAGATTGACAACTATTTTAAGTTAAGTAACTTTAATGAGCTAAAACTCTATGTTGCCCTAGATAAGTTCAATAACCATAGTGAATACATTTCTAGCATTATGAATTATATGACATATCTATTATGGGACTCAGTAAATGACAAAAACATTTAACAATAACAATGACAACGATTTGATTGCTATCCTTATAATACTTCTCTATTGCGTAAACATTTTTTTTCATTTACATGTTATTGATGATCCAGTTCTTGGAATCGTATAAACTTATACAATAAATTACATCATGTCTGTAAATGATATTTTACAAATGCTTGAAAAGATCAATTATTTTTACAACTCAAATCATGAAATATGTATCTTTAGATAGCAGGGTCGATAAATGTCATAAGGAAAGGACAGGGTTATGTCAATTTTAAACGAAAATTTAAACAAATCACAATACAATCAGATATACATGTAACAAGAAGTTTAGCTACTACGGATTAATCATTATCTTATAGGCATACTCATACATAATCTGTTAAAAAATACACTGCTTCTTATCAAGTTCCAAACTCTCTGCAACAGGTATATTTGTTTTATCACACACGCTTTTATCTGCAATGACTAATGTTTTCTCCCCTTTGCAACACATTTATCAAATTATTCGGAAAAGTTTTACCCCTTCCCCGCTTTATTGCCGTCTGCGTCCGTGTTGTTGTCTGCAAGACACGTTTAAAAGTTGGATTTAAGTTTGTCTGACTTAGTGGATTAGTTAAGTTGTCACTTATCTTTGTTAGAAAATGTAGGACTTTTACCATAATAATTTACCATGCAATTCGCTCGATGTAATATCTGTAACGGGAGTAAAGAGAAAAAGAGATCGCATACATTGTAAGTATCGCAGACACAGGGCAAACTTTGAAATAAATGTAGTATATGCATACTTTCAAACAATGGTGAACATGTCGTATCACTTGGAAATTTATTTTTGAGGAACCATAGTTTCAAATTCATGCATTTAATGAGAAACAGATATCTTGTCATGAAATATACATATGTATCTTACAAATATGATGTTCTACGAAATTAAAATAATATCCACACCTTTCTAACGTTGTCCAATTTTTTCCATCAGATTAATAGAGTACAAAATGTGTATGTATCAAATGTAATGTATTGTTAGTGTCCTATATCATCTACATGTATATTGTACTGATATTTACTAAATAGCAACAAAGGTTCGTTACACCTCCCTTACGACTTGGATTCGAAAACACAACTGACAATAAAGCTATTTGTGCTAACCCTTTCACTGTCAAAAGAACCAAAACGTGCATTTGCAAAAAGTTTAGATCCTGATCAGACGCGCCGTATTACCATTTGCTTAAATATTATTGTGTCAAACAAGTCGCATTACGCGGCGTCTGTTCAGGATCCAAACTGTTTTCAAACGTTCCGCTAGGCGTTAATGACAGAGAAAGGTTAATATATCATCAAAAAGTGTCAGAACCTGCAATTTTCTACATTTTATTGCACATGCGTTTCGTTTTGTTTCGTTTCGTAAAACGGGAAAACCATCTTCTTCCCAGTAGCTTGCGTTAGAAGCGATACTGTGTTATTCATCGACAGAATACACAATTGAGGATTTAATGACAAAGATATGTCTAATCACTATCATATAGCATGTCACCTTCTAGTTTCATTTGCATTTAGACATGTCATTAAGTTATTATAGTATATATTTACTTACAAACCCTTGCTTTCTTCTACAAAAGTTACAATATACATATTGTTAACCTTTTGAAGGACCCTAGTAATTTTCTTGTTAACCTCTCGATCATTAGTTGTATATATCCCTATATAGCAGTTATGTATGTAAACACTCTGCGACAAACTGTGTATGCAAATAGCGAAGTAGCATTCGATGACAGGCTGCATAGATGTTGTACAAGATATGCGTGAAACATAGCTGTTTCTTGAGAACAAATACCGATAGTTATTCAGAGAAATTCTACAGTTAAGAGCAATGCAAGATACATGTGTCATTAGAAAGAATAATGAAAGTAAAACAGAAAGCCCTGATATTAGTAAATTGTACAGTCGGGTGAACGGTCATTCGAGCTAAAAGTAGGCTATACTTTACATTTTTAAGTAAGGCCAAATAAAAAATACCTCTGTTTCCAGTAACCCGACCGACCCTAGTTTTTCCCTCCGACCCTAATTTCATTTTTCGAAAATGTTTCGGCGAATGACGATCATTTTTACGGAACATGTGGCAGTCGTTTGTTTTAGGAATGTGTAATAGAAGCTGATTCAAGCTATCCTCTACTTAATTGTTTAAAAAGTTACTTTATAGTCGTTTAAGTGTTTAAAAAATTTATTTTTAAATAAAATTTAGCAAATATCTAAGTGAAGTACCTTCCTTGAAGATAAGATCTGCTAGTTAATTAACCATTGACACATTAAATTTGCAGACAACACATTTTATTGACACATTTGACATGCATACAACACATTTCCAAATAGTAATACATGTCATTCCATCTATCATGTATAAGTCACTACGTTGTCGGTTTGGTATACCAGTATCGGTTAACAATCTTACCAGTATCAACTTTTGGTAATGGGACCTATCAATTAAATCAACATTTGAATCTATATTTTAAAGGGGTATTTAGTATTTAGTACCAAGGCGGGCTCCTATGTTCACTTTGCTTTATGTTTGTCTTGCGTGTTGTTTTCTATTTAGTGTGTAGATGAAGGAATGGTATTGCGTGTGTGTGTTTGTTGTGGTATGATTGTGTGTGTGTGTGTTCTGCTTGAGAGGTGGGTGTATTGTTTGTGTTACGTTTCCTGCTTGAGTCTTTCGTATTTATTTATGAAGGTTTTATTGCAGGGTTCTGCAAAATAAAATACATTCATGTATTTTCATATATGCATATCATTATATGAAATACTCCATCATAAAAGTTAATTTAACCCTTCGGGTAGTAAAGATAAATACGTGGCCAGAAGAGTTCTTTATATAGATCTTTATTTCTCTATCTACATGTCACGTCAGCACCACTGGATGACGAACGAGAATAACACTCTCGCAAGTAATCGTAACCGTAACGTTCTGAAATATGCAATAAACAAATATTTAAACAGTTGCACTGACAACAACGGTTCCCTATATAAACATGATTTCAAAACATACAATTATACTTATGTTTATCTGTCTTACCAGTGGCTCCATTTAAATGTCATTGGTACATGTAGATATCTTAGTTAAATTAAAACAATGCTTAAAGCATTAACAAAAACCTAAATAAAACAATGGTACAGTGGCACAACACATTTACAACTCACCAAAATATCTGGTATCATGAACACACGTTCAATGCCAATCTCTCTCTCTGGTGCAGGTGCAGGTGATTTCTGTAATAATGAACTTTATTAACATGCTATTTGTAAAGTGTATAAACGAGTTATCATCTATGACAGTCGAAAGTAATTTTGAACAAAGAATAGAAATGGCGCGAATAAACCGAAAGTACGTTTCTTCTAATTTCAGCCTAAATATCGATAAAAACAAATACACCCGAGCAAATAACTAGCCAATGATAACAACTAACATCTTACCTACCTATATCTTTGATTGGATCCTAATTACTAAATTTATAAAGCAAAGTATATTCAATAAATGTTCCTTTCTGGTCAATGACAACTTTCAGAATGAACAAATTAGAATGACAACCGGAACTATCTACCTAAAACCCGAGCCGAATATCATAACCCGAAAAGACCGCAAATTGCACCGAGTCACATTCTCCCCCTCTTCCTCAAAGTCGTCTCGACTTCAAACTATAGCATCAAATATGCCAAAAAATACTAAACTGGCTAAAATCCACAAACTAATAATCAACTACCACTGAACCTATCTTACTACTACCCAATGAACAACATAACTGCTCAAAGATCCAACATAAACTATTATATTTATAAAATCATGTTATTAAATCTCAATTGCCTAGTACAGTTTCAATACAATTCAATGCATATACTGAACACTAAATTTGTATTAACTAACACTCAATTTAAGATAATAATATGATTATATCATCTCTGGATACAACCTACAAAAAAATCAAGAAATGACAGTATCTCTATAAACCTTCCATGCCAACAAGCATTCTGCAAAAGAATACAAAGCAAAATAAGATTTTATAGCAACTCCACTGTTATATCCTCCATCTCTATTAAAGATAAACAGTATTAGTACAAAAAATGTTAAAATACACAATATTAAAAACATTATAATGCAATGTAAAGCTATTCAATTTGTTTCTCTCCTCCCCTGCTTCAGGAAAATTGTTTCCATACAATTTTATACAATAAATACCAAATAAATTCAAAGCTTACTATATATTTATTCAAATTTATTGTACAATACAACAAACATTACACAATAGCTTTCTAAATAAATGCAAATAATACATTCAACCTTTGTATGAATGTCCATAACATACTGAAATAAATGAATTGCATTTCAAACTTATCTCTGATCAATTAAACTAACTAATCACAAAGTGTAATTATTAATATTGTCAATAAACATTTCTTTAAAATGTAATTTATATAAATTACACTTCCAAAAAATGTTTTATTCACAATTCAATCAACTGATATTGACCTCAAGTTATAATTCATTAAACCTTCCATGGTTATAATTTCAACTATAACAAAATGTCTATATTAAAAACATATAAATTAAAACTGAAAAACACAGTAAATGACATTACTTAAGCACCGTGTCCAACAACTTCACAGTGAGTGCAGCTTGTTCCCTCAATAAACCCTTTAGCTGCTCACTCTGTTTATCAGAATTGGACTGTCCCACACTGCTCACTGTCTGTTGCTTATGAACAACATAAGCTGCATCTGTATACCTATCAGGTTCCTTCTTGTCCCTTGTGGACTTTCTTGGCTGTGGTATTGGTGGCGGTGGCATGAGTGGCGGTGGTACGGATGGCGGATCTTTCTTTGGCAACTCATCGCCTCCCTTTTCATGAGATGGAACTGGACTAGTTTCCTCAGTACTCTCACTCTCTATACTTACCTCTTCTTCTTCTGGCACTGTTTCTGTAGGTTCTGTTCTTACTTGTTCTGTAACAGTCTCTTCTACACTTGTCTCCTCTACATCTTCCACTGTTACTAGACTTACCTCTGACACATCTGTAGGATGTGTATCTGGTACTTCCTCTTTATCCTCTACGGCTTCAACTATTTCTACTTCTTTGCTACTAAACTTAACGTGTTTCTTGCTCTTTTCTTTGCTATCATGACCGGCCGGTCCTTCTGGTTTACCTGAATATGTGATGACATATTCATCTACATCACTATCAGTGTCATCACTGTCCTCTCCTATACGTCTACTATTATCTATGCTCTTGTTCTCAGTTTTCCTCAAAACTGGTTTATCTACCAGAACTTTTGTTCTTGGTAACCTTGGTTTTGGTACTGGTTTCTGTTTCTCCACAGTGCTTTTGGTGTTCTCTTTAGTCTCACTGACAGAATCTACCACTTCTATTGGCAGTAAATGGTTTCTGTGCAGTAACCTTTCCGTTCCATCTGCATTTTTCACAATGTACACAGGTATATCATTGTGTGGTTGACCGATAACTCTGTATTTTTCCTGTTCAAATTTGTCCGCAATTTTGTGCTTTCCCTCGTAAGCTAAAATCTTCACTAAAACTGTGTCACCTATTTGAATCTGAGAAGCTTTGGCCTTTTTATCAAAATGAAGTTTCTGCTTGTCTCTAGCTTTCTTGAGAGCTTTGTTTGCCAAATCATGAGAAAATTCCAGTCTCTCTTTTAAATCTCTTACATAATCAGATGTCATACTGTCTCTGTTAAGGTCTAAATGGAAAATGGTATCAATGGGCAATTTTGGCTTCCTTCCAAACATCAATTCATACGGTGTAAACCCAGTTGACTCGTGCTTTGTTGCATTATATGCGTAGACTAGTGTTGGCAAATATTTCTTCCAATTTTTCTTCTTATCCTGTTCTAAAGTTCCTAACATATTGAGCAAAGTTCTGTTATATCGTTCGGTTTGTCCGTTACACATGGGATGGTAAATTGATGTCCTTGTTTTCTGAATATCCATAAGTTTACATAGTTCCTTCATTAGTTCTGATTCGAAATTTCTGCCTTGGTCTGAATGGAGAATAGAGGGTATGCCATATTGTAGAAAAAAATTGTTCAAAAGAGCTTCTGCTGTTGTTTTGGCTGTTTGGTTTCTTGTTGCAACTGCTACAGAGTATTTTGTATAATGATCCGTAATGACAAGAATGTTTTCTATGTTGCCTTGACATGGATCAACTGTCAAATAATCCATGCACACTCTTTCAAGTGGGTAGGTTGACTCTATACTGATCATTGGTGCTTTGGATGTAGAAGATTTTCTGCGTAGACACCTATCGCACTGTTGCACCCATTTGTCTATCTCACTAATGTATCCAGGCCAATAAAAGCGATCCCGTACTAAACTACTAGTTCTTTCTTTTCCGGGATGTCCTACATCATTGTGAAGTCCTTGTAGAACTTGACGCTTGTAAATATCAGGTAACACCAACTGATTAAATTCTTGACCATTGTCCTGAACCTTTCTGTAGAGTATTCCCCTTATCATATGTAAGCTCTTATAGTTCCTATTCATGGTTTGATGTTTTGGATTACTTGAGATTAGCTGTTTCTTCGGAAGTGTGTTGTCTAAAATTGCCCTATACCAAATTCCTATTACTGGATCTTCCCTTTGCTGTCTCCTGATCTCCCTAACTTCAATTTGTGCCATTGTTTGTCCTGGACTCTCTGTTGCCTCAACTACATTAATATTTTGATGTGGCAGTACTTCTATAAATGGAGTTACGTGAATTGTGTTGCAAATTGCCTTGATTGTTTTGTTGTCTATTGATTTCTTTGGTTCTTCTTTTGATGACTTAGGGTATCTGGAAAGTGTATCGGCATCTATGTTTTTGGTCCCTGGTCTGTAGGTGATATCAAAATTATAATCACTAAGTGCTGCTACCCAACGTTGTCCTGTCGCTTCGAGTTTCGCAGAAGTCAGAATATGAGTTAGAGGATTGTTGTCAGTATAAACACTGAACTTGTTGCCTAACAAATAGTCCGAGAACTTCTCAGTTACTGCCCACTTGAGAGCTAAAAACTCTAACTTGAAGGCGCTATAATTACGCTCTGATTTGCTAAGGCTCCTACTGGCATAGGCTACTACTTTCTTTTTCTCATCTTGTTGCTGGTATAATACAGCTCCAAGTCCCTGTGCACTTGCATCTGTGTGCAACTCAAAAGGCAAGTAAAAATTTGGATAAGCCAAAATTGGAGGGCTTGTTAGTATTTCTTTCAGTTGTTCGAACGTCTTTTGGTGAACATCTTCCCACTTCCATTCTTTCATATCCTGGTTTGGCCTACTTTTCTTCTTTGCTGATGTTGGTGGTAACAGGTCTGACAAAGGTCTTGTTAATTTTGAAAAGTTTTGGACAAATTTTCTATAATAGCCACAAAATGCTAAAAATGATCTGAGCTCATCTGAATTTCTTGGTTTGGGGTAGTTCTTGATCTTTTCCGTTTTATCTGGGTCTGTCTCTATCCCATGTTCTCCCACAACATGTCCAAGGAATTTTACTTTCCTTTGCATGAAGAAACATTTCTCTGATGACAATTTTATGCCACATTCCCTTAACCTGGTCAAAATAAGATGTAATCTTTCTAGGTGTTGATCAAAGCTGTCACTAAAAATAATGAGATCATCTAAATATATAACACATATTTTCATGTTGTAGTCTCCTAAACACTCTTCCATTAGACGTTGGTACGTTGCCGGGCTATTTGATAATCCGAACGGCATCTTGTTGTATTCGAAAAATCCAAGCGGTCCTACAGTGAAAGCAGTCCTCTCTTTATGTTCTTCTTCCATCTCTACTTGATGATAGCCACTCTTCATGTCGATGGTGGAAAAATATTTCGCACCATGCAAACAATCGAATACATCTTCTACTCTGGGCAAAGCATAGGCGTCCTTGATCGTCCTATTATTGAGCATGCGATAGTCGACGCACATCCTGAGCTTTCCATTCTTCTTGCGCACTAAAACTATGTTGGATGCCCAAGGGGACTTTGATTTCCTGATTATTCCACCGGCCAAAAGTTGCTCTAAATGTTTCCTAACTTCCTCAATCATTCCTGGCGGTATTCTGCGATGTCGTTGTTTAAATGGTGAAGCATTGTGTAATTCGATCCTATGTTTGAACAAGTTGCATTTCCCAATGTCAGTTTCCCCTTTCGAAAAGATATCCTCATGGCTAAGAAGTAAATCCCTAAGTTGTCTTTCTTGATCGGTAGCTAATTCTCCAATGTGTATGTCGTCAAAAATGTTGTACTTGTGATCTGCGTTGATGTCCTTATAAACTGAATCATCCACTGTAACTGGTTGAAGTTCTGCAATGATTGCTTTTGGAGCTATGTTCACAGTCTGTGTTGTTAAATTTGAAATGTTCACTAAAATGTCTGTCTTGTTTGTATTGTCATATTGTACAACTGCAGGTGTGATGTCAATGAAATTTGGTAATGCAGATTTTGATGTGTCTGTAATGATTGCGCATGTAGGTTGATGATCTATTTCTTTATCTGTAGTGCACCTAATGTTGATAGACTGATTTGGCCCTATCTGAATCCTATGGCTTTCTGCATTCCTAACTGTGGCTATCTTGTTTTTGTTCCTTCTAAGCTCTCTTTCTCTTAGTGTCATGCATCTAAATGCAGTAAACCAAGGTGTAAATAAATTCGCTCTCTGTAGAAATTGAACACCATGTTGTTCCTTACAATCTGTCATTAATTCAGTTAAGATGTTGGTACCTAAAAGAAATGGTGTTGATTTGTTGTAGTCTGTTTCAGGAACAATCAAAAAGAGACATTTTTGTTGATTTGAATTTGAAATTCCAATAGGTTTAAGATCTGCTTCTATGTATCCACTGTATGGCAATGTGCTTCCATCTGCGCACTCTATATTCAAAATGGTATCTAAGGGCTTAAGTTCCTTTGTGCTAAAATGTTCCTTATAAAACTGTTCTGAGCAGGTTGATACACAAGAGCCTGTATCACATAATGCTGTTGTTGATATGCCATCTATCTCAACTCTAACTGTGCTTGTTTCTCCAACAAGTTTTGGGTCTACTCTCTTGTCCTTGCTCACATTTTGACCCGTAATCTGAGCACTTAACAGTTTAAATGACAGTCACGTGCAAAATGACCTCTTTGATGGCAGGCATAGCATTCTGGCTGAAATGTCCTTCCTGCAGTTGGTCTCTGCACTCTATAAGAGTAATCTCCCCTTCCTTGACCTCTAAATGGACCTTGACCTCTAGGTCTATCACTCACTGGACCTCTAAAGTGTTTCTGTCCTCTCCATCCTACTGGTCTATATGGCTGTTGAGGTTGATAATATCCTCCATATTGTTGAGGTTGTGTAAAGTTCCTGTTTGGTTGGAAGTTCCTGTTTGGTTGTTGCTGCTGTTGTGTTTGTTGTTGCATATTAGGTGCCTGCTGAAATGTGGGTTGATCCTGATGAAACTGCTGATTTGGACTCTGTGTCTGTTGCTGACAATAAGTATTCTGTGATTGGTTGCTCTCTAGCTGCTCCATTCTGGCATTGAGTTTCTCCAACATTGAAGTCATATTGCTAAGTTGTTGTTCTGTCTTTGACTTCTCTTTCTTATTGATGGATTGGCATTTGGTTTTGACCTCCTCAGTATCTAAATCTCTGCTTTTGTCCTCATTTAGTTCATTCTCAATTTGTCTAACTTCTTTCTTGAGATTTCTGTAGTCAGGTACAGTTTCGAACTTAAAAGCAGAAAGATGCTTTAGCTGTGCTGTTAGACCTCTATAAAATACACGCTTTAACATGCCATCAACTTCCGTCAAAGCCTTCATCTCCAATGCTTGTGCATGAATATCCTCCAATCTGATGCAGTAATTCAGTACTGATTCATTCAAATTCTGCTTACAGGCGTAGAATTTCTTCAAAATGGATTCTGGTGTCTCCACCATACCATAAGTACTGTTGAAGCTATCCAGTATTTCATCAATAGATGGTTTGACTCCTATATATCTCAGTTGATCTGCAGCATGACCTCTTAAGGATCTCCTAATGGATTGCTGCAAGACCTCATCCGTGTATGTCTTCTCTACTTGAAGACACTTCACCTCATACGCCCATGTCTGGTATGATACCTCGCCTTTGCCTTCTTCTCCGAAAAATATGGAAATGCGTGGCGCATGAACCTGTGTTTTAATGGTCTTAGGTTCTGATGGTACCTTCGTGTCACCATAGTCTACCATAAACTTCTTAAAGTCCTCTAAGTCCTTTACAGGAGGTACACCAACTGCCTTCAGATAAGACAATAACTTGTCATCTTCCTCACCAGACATGATTAAAATGCTGTAAACACTTCACTATTAACACTAAACTAAATGTTGAACTATAACCAGACACTTCACTATTACACAAATTAAAATAATATTACTCCACAAAGCAAGTGCTTATAAAGTCTCTATCTTATCACAATAATATGTGACAATAATATCATAAAGTCTCTGTCTCCTTCCAATATAATTGAAACAAACTTCTCACCAAAGTATTTACTAAGTATCAATCACCTTTAAAATGTAGACACTATACATCGCTAGAGTTCCACTGTTAAGTCTCTATTTTGTAACTATATTCAAACTTCTTGCCAAAGTATCAAACTCCTTTCCAATGTATACACTCTGTATCACTCAATTTCCACTAAAACCATTTCCAGTGAACTAAAATCACTAACTTGTGTTCCAAGTTTCTTTAAAACAGCTGTCTTACTAAACAGTATAATAAATATCCACCGTAATCATCTTTTGACTAAGTCAACATTATCTCAGACTCAAAGTATATTTCACTATTGAGTATTTCACTGTGTTTTTTCAAATTCAACTCTCTCACCACTCCATGTATTATTTATACAAACTAAAACACCATAGATATCAGTATTTATAACAAAAGACAACAAAGACAATTCAGTTTAATCATTGTAATTTCAAATAATCAATAAACCCTATCAAAGATTTGAAATATTAAGTAAATGGGGCGGGGGGGGGGGGGGGGGTCTGCACTGCAGTAAAGTAAATTCAACTGATCTGGATCCAAAGTAATGTTGTTGACAAACTGATCTGGATACCAATTACTGTCTGCTACAACTATACTGTCTGCTAACCTGATCTGGATCCTCTAAAATATAAGTGTCCTCCAACAGGGTATGAAATAACTGGGACAGGGTCTGATTAAATTAAAGTAATTACAAATGAAATTAAATTTCTAAGTTAATTTTTCAGAAATACGTACCAAATCTCCTCATGCAAAATCTTCAAACTTCTTTCTGGCATCAAATGTCGCGTTCCAAAGCTAATATCCAAATGATATGTGAGGTATTCAACTTTGATATCTAAAGTTGATATCTGTGATATCTATACTTTTGATATCTAAAGTTTACTCCAATGATGTGTCGTTCAAATGTAAATATCCGAATGGGTTGTGATAGCAGTTCAAGCGTATTCAACCTTTGATATCTATGATATCTATACCTTTGATATCTAAAGTTGACTCAAATTATGTCTAAATATACGCGATATCTCCTCCCGTCTCAATAAATGCCGGTTATGTACATTAAATTTAACTTAGTAAATATTTGATATCTATGATATCTACCAATTGATATCCAAAGTCAATTGATATCTATCAAAATAATATCCAAAGTCAATAAATGACTAGCTCCAATTCATATGTGTGGTCCTGTCTATCTTTGGCTAATGTAAAGCTGTTTATAAATTATAATTGACTTATATCTAATTCATATCTTAATGCAGATATATCAATGAGTGATATCTAAAGCATTAAATCCAAAAAGTCATGAAACGCCTCAAATTTCAGCTAACAGAAAGTCGGGCCTTTATTTTTAAATATAAAATGATTCAAAATGATGGAATGCTGTATTTAACTACGACAATGCACAATATCTCATTTCACACTGTGAAAAGAAATAAACTCTGAAAAATTAAATTCATTCACAATACTAAATAACACGCTAAGTGTAATGTTTCGCTGAAAAACAAATTCAATTTAAGGGGTACTGATAAAGAGGTAACTGAATGAGGGGAATTTCTCGGCTGAGCCGTGTTGATGCTGATGTCTGGTCTCGTTGATGCTACAAATTCCTGAAAATTTTACAACAGCAACTATAATGCTGATGATGCTACTACTACTGAATATATCTAAAAATAGCGACAATGGTCTGACGCAAAGTCCACCTGAAAATTAATTACTAATAAATTGAAATATAGTCAATATCTACATGAACTGTATTGAAACTGTTCCTATTAAATTAAGAAGACTGTGTAGAGCTGAATCAAGCTAATACAATTAAATTTACAAAGCCACTTGAATGAATAAAAATTTAAATACTCTGAAAACAACTACAACTAATTTTTCTACAAGAAAATCAATTCAAACTACAGAAATGTACTACTTGCAATGAAATATATGACTGAATGACCCAAATACACCAATATAAGGCTGAAAGTAGAAGTTTGACTGTTCAAAAGTGAAAGTAGAAAATTTGCCTAAAGTGAACGTAGAAGTCTGACTGTCATAAATGATAAATAAACAAAGTGAATGGTGCTTAAATGCTGTACAGTTAACTAATTTAACAAGAAAACCACCACCAATGAATTAGAATTGAATTAGAGTGAAAAAGTGACCACTCTTTTACTTACAAATTATCTCCCTTTACATTAAAGATCACATTTCTCAATAGAAACTCAAATTACAATAGCAACTGTATCAAACGGACAAAGAATAGTAAACAGGTTCCCAGTTAAAGAAAATCTGAAAAATATTCAAATAGAAACTCAAATTACAGTAGCAACTGTATTAAATGGACAAAGAATAGTTAACAGCTTCCCAATTAATGAAAATCTGAAAAATATTCAAAATTTATGAAACTATATGAGATCTATCAAGAAGAATAATCAATAAACACACTCACCACATGGAAAATACTGGAGCCACTGTATGAATAAACTAGAATAAGTCACTTATTGTCTCTGTATGTATAAATGTCACTTGAACACTGGTATTTCTGTCACTATGTATAGTCTTTGCTGCTCTTATAAATGGTGTCACTAAACTGTCACTAGATCCAACGCTGAAAAAATACTGTCACGCCAATCCTACTATCCATATCGTCCTTAAATCGCACTTCGTCTCCAACTCCACCTCCTTCCTCGATCCTCACTACGTCTCAATCTATGATCCTGACTGGGGGCTCCATTTTAACCCTTCGGGTCGTAAAGATAAATACGTGGCCAGAAGAGTTCTTTATATAGATCTTTATTTCTCTATCTACATGTCACGTCAGCACCACTGGATGACGAACGAGAATAACACTCTCGCAAGTAATCGTAACCGTAACGTTCTGAAATATGCAATAAACAAATATTTAAACAGTTGCACTGACAACAACGGTTCCCTATATAAACATGATTTCAAAACATACAATTATACTTATGTTTATCTGTCTTACCAGTGGCTCCATTTAAATGTCATTGGTACATGTAGATATCTTAGTTAAATTAAAACAATGCTTAAAGCATTAACAAAAACCTAAATAAAACAATGGTACAGTGGCACAACACATTTACAACTCACCAAAATATCTGGTATCATGAACACACGTTCAATGCCAATCTCTCTCTCTGGTGCAGGTGCAGGTGATTTCTGTAATAATGAACTTTATTAACATGCTATTTGTAAAGTGTATAAACGAGTTATCATCTATGACAGTCGAAAGTAATTTTGAACAAAGAATAGAAATGGCGCGAATAAACCGAAAGTACGTTTCTTCTAATTTCAGCCTAAATATCGATAAAAACAAATACACCCGAGCAAATAACTAGCCAATGATAACAACTAACATCTTACCTACCTATATCTTTGATTGGATCCTAATTACTAAATTTATAAAGCAAAGTATATTCAATAAATGTTCCTTTCTGGTCAATGACAACTTTCAGAATGAACAAATTAGAATGACAACCGGAACTATCTACCTAAAACCCGAGCCGAATATCATAACCCGAAAAGACCGCAAATTGCACCGAGTCACAGTTAAATATATTATTAGATCTATATGATTGTGTTAAAAACAGTCCGACCGTCCGTCCCTAACTTTTTGGCATGTAATGGGAAACATGGGTAATTTTTTATTTGGCCTATCAAAAAGTTTGCATTCAAGTTCAAACTGTAAATATAATAAGATCATATTATTAATATTGTTTCCAGATTCGCGTAGTATGGAAATGTCGTCTTTAAACTATTTTTATGGCCAGATTAAACTAACTATTAGGAAGTTTCAATATATGTTGCGAGCAAAAGAGATTCGTGTTAAAGAAATAGCATAAACTTCGGTGTGATTAACTGGTGTTGTCTAACTAGAATACGCTATGTCAGAAACGATTTATGAACCATTACAAAAGCATAAATAAAACAATCACAATAAGATTTAAGTTTGCATTTATCAAAATATTCATTCAATATAATTTCAATTTAAGTATGAGAATCGCTCACAAGACCGTATACTTAAACGTTTTGTCGACGTACATGTATTACCTAGCATGCAACGAGTTAAAAATCATTTGAGTATAAACGTGTATGTACTATAGCTTCAAAAATTACAAAATGTAAGATGCTGAGCATCTTTTCAAATATTCATGAAAAAGCATCCTGCAAGTTGTACGTCTCTGTCAAGTGATACATTGATAATTGCAAACAAAAGGAATGGCAAAATTGACGATAAATTAAACGTTTATCATTCGTTACCTACTAAGCTCGCCTTACTAGAATTTACTGGGGTCAAATTAAGATCCCAAATAAGTTGATGCCTCTTTTTATGTTTCTACTTCAACTCCTTACCCAAAAGCCTATTTATAGTTTTGAAGACAGGTGACCACTTAATGTAGGCTGCAAGAAAAGCAAAATGATTGCGCCTTAAGACGCATTCTATTTAACTTTCAGCCTGAATTAGTATAGGTTAGACGCCCCCTCGAACTATATCGTTTATTCGCGCGCAACCATGGTCTAACCTATTTAGCACTGGCTTGGGCTCGAGGAAAACAAGAAGACCCTTCGTTTCTGCTTTTTGTTTTAGACGAAAACGTCATTTTATTTGTAATATTTTACTTAATTGAAAGGTAAATTCAATGTGTAGTTTGAGACATTAAGCATGCTTTAACACCAACATAAATAACGCTTATTGAAGCTCTATATGTAAGTACAATTCATTATTAATTGCCTTTAAAGTTTAGGTCTCACTATACATAATATGACGTCATCAAGCGAGTGCAGTTTCCCTCTGATCTTAGCTGTATAGTAAAGACAATCTAGACATGCATATCGCGGTTTTTACATCTACAGCTGAAACAATGTATATATCTAGGTCCAAAGGGATGGGGTAGATCTAGATCTATTATTGATACTGTGGAATTACCGTATTGCTTTAGTTTGAATCCTTGATCTGGTGTTTATTCCGATTATTTATCGTTAAGCCTACACTGCAGGCAAAAGGTTTTCGCGGTGGCCCGCTCGGAGGATTGGTAGGGTTGTGACGTCAAATTGCCTTGAGATGACGGAAGCGTGGAATAAGTGAACAGTGTGTTAGTTATTTCATGGTTTTGTAAAATAAACGATATATTCACAGGTTTTTGAGGCATCTGATTGGCCGAGAGCTCCAAGCCATGTCAATGTCATTGTGCAACAGTTCTGGCGACAGAGCTCTTATTATAACAATTTCGATCCAAAGTTACTCTATTTTATCACTATCTAAGACGTTACAATCGCATAGATCCAAAATACACATATGCCTTTCAAAACATACATATAAAACGGAATCTATTTTTTTAAATGACACATTCCGAAAACAATATGGCACACAATGGCGTATACGTTATTTCTGCCCAATAAGCGCGGTTTTTCTAAACAATGATGTCCATTTTATAAGTTTGGTTCAAGAACTGACACCAGGCTTATCGTTATCTAATAAGGCTCCAAACAGTTTGCTATTTATATTTCAGTAAAACCAACCTATTATTGCACTGCGGTTGTGTTTCGTTACGCTTATATAAGAACAATTACGTTTGACTTACTGTATTTAAATTCAAAACAACATCAAGTTTTCTAAAAGGTTTACCTGGCAGAGCAATCACTCCAAACACATCTCGCACCACAAAAAGCGACAGAACATAGCAACAAAATTATCCTTTTGAGATACGTATGTCAACTCAATAGTGTGTTCATGACAATCATTTTATCTTTAAGTACAAACTTCTATTAAGCAATGTGCAATAATGCACTTGAATCCTGATAAAGGTTCCTACTGTGTCTTTTACACGGTTATGGCCATTGACAGTTATCACGTTTTCACAACAACTTTATATTACAATACCACTGAGCCGATATACCTTGAAACTACATACAATTGTCGGGAGCTCACAGTGTCAATTACATTATGAGCGATATGAAATTCGATTGCTCAGAGACGGATCCACGGGGAGGATTGGTAGATGTAGTTACATTGGGGATGCCGTTAACTCGCCCCCCCCCCCCCCCCCCCCCCCCCCCCGTTTAACTGATATCATCCCGACACTTTTAATGGGCAATTCAATTTTATTATTCGGTCTAGTGCAGGATATGTTTTTGTGAAATATAGCGAAATGACGAACAGAGCAGACCCTTATCGGAGGGCTGGAAGTACGCTATTAGCATAGGACAAGTGTACTCTTCAGTGGTACACAGTTTGTAAATGACGCATATATACTCGTCGCTATGATTCAATGCGTTAAATAACAACCACAAAGCGTATTTGCAATGAAATAATGAAAATGGCAGGTTTTTAAAAATATGTATGATTTATATAACTGTGGGTGGCAAACAGTTAAGGAACTGGTCGAAACCTTTGTTTCTCGACGTCCGATCTGACACAAAAACGTTTGCCATGGATACCATTGTTCAGCAACACGTTCATTAAGTATTTTCCAATGTATATTATCCGGTAACACACAGTGTCAATTACATTATGAGCGATATGAAATTTCGTTGCTAAAAGTGGGATCCACGGGGAAGGTGGGTATATCTAGTTATGTTCCATAAATACAGCGGGGACTTATGTGCGTTACAGAAACACCCTGCTACAACGACTAATTCATCCGATGAGCTGCCTTTCGGTGCCTCAAACGTAAAGTTCTTAAATTCAAGTTGGACGCATAATAGATAACTTTTGTCGTAGACCATATTTACTTTAACTTCGTCCTTATTACGCTACAAAATGCCTTTATCACCCATGAATTTACTTTTTAGTGTGCATGGTTAGAATGACGTACTGTAACCTATTCAACTGGTATAAAAATGGTAAATTATTTTAGTAGATGGTGTATCAAGAGAGATTACCACTTTGATATATATTAATAGGTCAACTATGGATAGCGGGAAACATATCTCTTAAATTGAGCTGTAACTTGCAAAGAGCACAACATCTCGGAGTAAGGAAGTGAAAGTGTTAGAAAATACAAATATATGTGTTTCGACTAGACTAAAATACAAAATCTTTGGACAGAATTTTGAGCGTAAAATGTCTTCATTACTTGTAATGGTGAATTGACTTATGAAATTAAGATATATCGCACCGATCGAATGGGACCAAAAAGAAAGACTAAATTAATATTTGTTGAGGAACGCCACTTAAGTTTAATTGTATTCAAACAAACCACAACAAAAAGCGCTCGTTCAAAGAACGAATAAATATATCATTTGACAAACGCGGTTAATCAAGAAAAATTAACACGAATATACCGACACATTATTATTTTCAAAAAGGCAACATACTGATTGGATATCTTGTTTCAGAGTCATTCGTTTGATCAGCAATTGACACTCTGCTTGGCTTCTTTTTAATTGGCTACTAGTTCAGATCTTGATTAGATGCTGAATTATTCCGCACCTGGAAATATTCCAAATTTATTCGACACTAATATTAATGTTTTATCAGTCATAATAGTAAATTTCATATGGTTATTTATCTGCCATAAACTATAAATTGGAAAAAACAAATTTGCGGAATAATGATTCCAACTGCAGAAATTCGGCTCATAAAATCTAATTAACATGTATCCACATATACACACACATACTTGCTACACAGCCTACATACGGAAACTTAAACATTAAATGTCAATGGGAAAAATAGGATCACAGTGTTAAAATATAGAATACGATATAAATTACAAATGATTGCTCTGAAAACTCTCAATTAAACAGAAATCCCTTTATTCAATTTGTTAAACATTCGACTTATACTGTATCTGCTTTTTAAATATCAAAGTAGTGTACTACATAGTCTCACAAATTTCTTTATTTCTATATGAGGCGACGTAATACTTTCCAAATAAACGCATTTACGCAACAAATATAATGGCCATTACATAACGTTTGATCCTAATCAGACGCCGATTAACTAGAGCTCTAGTCAGGCTCCGACCAGGCTCCAGTCCATTTACCTTTGACTATTAACATTTTATTGCATTGTGTTTGCGTTTTGTTTAAACGAAAAGGAATAATGTCTTTCTTCCTCTGTGGAGGCGTAGTAGGAAGTGATTCAGCGTGTGTATGTATAACTGCGATATCATTCATTGGTTTTATCAAACATTTTCCTTTTTCTTTTTTAACCAATAAATATTTCTAACAAATAGTTTTTTCTTGTATCGTTTGAAATAGACTTATCTAATAAATCGGATTAATAAATGGCAAATCGTGTAGGACCCTCTATAAGTTCTCGTATTTGCGAACATTAAATTGGCTTTTATGTAAACACGACATATCCCCTGGATTATTAGGCTATAATATATGTCAAGCAGTCGGTGTGTTTACATTAGCAGAATAGATATGATATGACGAGACCGGAGAGCAAATACTAGAGCAAAGCAACGCTACAAATATCACTTGAAATGTTTGATAGTATGATGTTCACTGAATGTAGACTTAAAACAATACAGCTCCTTAACGAATCCCTTTGTTTACAATCAATTCCCACAAATATTTAACACCAATATAAGCCTTCATCGGAGTGGTTATTACAACAAACATTTACAGTTGAAAAAACGTAAATCATTCCTATTAAGAGAAAACGAAACTAATGTAATATAATATTTTGACATATTTTTTAAATTGTTGCAAACATATTTAAATCTAGACGCATCAAAAAGTTAAGCGATATGTGGACTGACTTCCAAAGGGTTTGCTATATTAACAACATTGTCTAACACGTTGATTTTAAAATACTTGAATTAACAAACCTATGATAACCGACTCTCCAGTACTGAGCAAACCCTTTGGGAAAAAGAAGTTTATTACGAGGCTATTGGATAGAAGTTGCATTTGCTGTCGTTCACAACAAGTGGTTGCTTATCGCGGGACAGCAGTAATGCTACACGCTTCAGTTGGATCTGTGTGCTGTCTATTATTCAGGATTGCTTAAAGACTCTCATATACTCAACTTGTTTTTAAGCGATCACACAAAATACCGTAAAACATTTTTTGCTTTACTTTTGCACTGTCGTAGGTCAACATATGACCTTATAGAGTTTCTTGTACATGTACGTATCTTCAAACATTAGTCGCTTAATATCAGTGAGTTTGTAAAGTTTGTGTTGGATGTGGATCAATTGACTGATGTACGAACGCTGAAATTGATTATATTGACTTGGTAATCGATACCTTTTTATAAAGGGTCAACTTGCCATTAGTTCAGCTGAATATTATTTTGTAAAGATACAACCACTTAAGGAACTTCCTTTTCAAACGATTCTATATATTTATCCATGTCATACTGATGACTGTTTTGTTCGAGTGCAATGTGCAATATGCAATAGCATTGTAACACATAGAACCCTAGTGACCAATGTAGTCGTCATTTATAAATAGTGCACATATGGTTCCATGCAAACAGTGTATACCCTTATAAGAGGGCTCATGTAGGACCACGCTTATAAGAGTCTGTGTTGGTTGTCAGTTTGCAACATATTGTAGAACAGAAAGGAGCTAATTCACTCAAATTCTACATCAACATAGCAAATATCAGGTTACAACATGAGCAGAATATTAAATAATTACTGACACGTGGTATTATAACTAACATAGCTTATAGGGGCTGTGCCCGGCAATAAACTATTCCAGATATGGTATTGGTGAGGTGCGACCGTGAACGGATCCCGACGACCGAGTATTGCAGCATAATTTGTGTTTCCATATGTTTTCATACAGCGACGTTGTCATCTTTTTAAAATTTCAATTTTAAATTTGGCTATGCCTTGATATTATATTTGAGATACGTTATAGAGATACAAGTGACGTTTATTCTTATGTTGAGAAACTGTATTTGCTATGTCTTTACCTACATTGATCCACAATTGTCTCACTTCCAAGGAGTCCGAGCCTGTTCCAGATAGTTTTTGTTAATGTTATAAGAAATCTTTTATAGTTTTAGAATAATTAATTCAAGTCCAGACAGCTGACATTGGTGGTGTATTAATGACGGGTAAATGAAATAAGGAACATTTAAATAGAACAAAAATTATAAATGGTCGGAATGTACAAGAGCGTGTTGACAGGTATTGGGCTAGAAATGCAACAGACCGAAACCATTTCAACAATATTGGTAAAGGGTCACTAGAAGCGTCACCATGCCATATATCTAAACTCTGGGCTAGTTTCAGAGAAGAAGATGTTTGAAGATTTCACTATATAAATCTATGTAAAGCTGTGATCCCCAGGGCGAGGGAATTTTTGACACCTGTGACATAATTTGAATACTCTTGACAGATGACATGTAGATAATGATGTGTGCCAAATATCTAAGCTCATGGTGCTGTGGTTGGTTTCAGACAATATTTTGGAAGATTTCACTATATATATGCATTTTATATCTATGTAAAATTGCAACCCCCGAGGCGGGGTCATTTTATCACCAGGGACATATTTTGAACAATTTTGATAAAGTATCTGTAGATGATGCTGGATGCCAAATATCTAAGCGCAGGGAGCTGTGGTTTAAAACAAGAAGATGTTTGAAGTTTCCATTGAAAGCAATTATTTTAGCTCCTGTGACCTGGATTTGAAACAAACCGGAACCATTTTAACAATATTTGTAAAGTGTCACCATGCAAAATATCAAAGTACTAGCCATATTAGTTTCAGTTAAGAAGATGTTTGAGTATTTCACTATATAACTCTATGAAAAACGATGACCTCCGGGGTGGGGCCGATTTGACCCAGAGGACAAGATTTCAACAATCTTGATAGAGGATCAATAAATGATGCTAAGTGCAAAATATTTAAGCTCTGATCCTTGGGGTTTTTAACAGGGATACTTTTAAAAGTGTTCATTGAAACGATCTATTTAGCTCTTATGACCTAGATATGCAACGGACCGGAAATGTTTGACCAAATTTGAAAGCGGACCATACCGGTATAAGGATCATGCCTGCCTAGTTTGGTAAAATCTATTCAGTATTTTCGAAGGAGATAATTATTAACTACGAACGACGGTCGACAGACGGACGATGATTGACACAGGCACAGACCGATCACTACGTGCCAGGTGAGCTTAACCTCAAATAATTACATTCACCCTGTAAAGTCTTTATGTAATCCTATTAAAAATATGCGGTACATCTGCCGATGAACCTACACTTCGAAACTGATTAAGCCAGTTCGGATTTCGCCCGTGCTATTCGTGGACTTCTTCAAATAGACTACATCGGACACTTAACACTAAGCTCCCATTGGTCGACGGGCATATGACACTAGCGGAGTGATACAGACCCATAGGTCGTTGCCATCGCGTTGCTATGTGTGTAAATGGGTTAAGAAAACAACCGCGACATGTATTTTAGAATGTGCTTTGGCAATAGATATTCAAGTTGCACTGTTATTTGTTTGCCTTGTAAGTCTTTTCCATTCACAGAGAGAAAGTTTACTGGAAAAAATCCTGAATTTTTAATACAGTTAGAGTACATGTAGTTGGGACTACTTTCTCACCATATTTAGAAACTGGAATGGCTATTACATCGACATTACATCTATCAAACCTCTTTGACCGGTATATGATAAATTCTTATACAGAAAAACAAATCTAGCCAATAAACACATTAAATTGACAAGACAGAAAACATAAATATAAATATAGGGAATAAACAACATCTCTTTGCCGCTCATTACGGTATGACTACATTAGCTTCGGGGGTAAATTTAACGTAAACGCCCTTCGGGCGTTTACGAAATTTACCCCCTGCGAAGCTAATGTAGTCATACCGTCATGAACGTCAAAAATATGTTGTGTATTCCTATAGTGAACTCAATGCTATATATCTATAAAGTTCTGTTTGTATTTATGTAAGAAATGATAATCATTTTTATCACATATCGTAGATGACGTCATATCGAAAATGACTTTAAATCTCTCTTTTCGGGCCATAATCTACTTTTTACAGTAGACCTTGTTTTAGGCTTTTCTGATTTATGGACTGGGTAACAATAAACAATATTTATTTCAATGTTGATGAAACGTGATCGATGAAAACATCTATTATTGGGTTTGTAACATTATGGGGGACTATTGGACGGATAGTGTGGCTTGACTATCGTCTCGCACTATTGTTACCCCC
This sequence comes from Gari tellinella, assembly GCA_922989275.2. Classification (NCBI taxonomy): domain Eukaryota; kingdom Metazoa; phylum Mollusca; class Bivalvia; order Cardiida; family Psammobiidae; genus Gari; species Gari tellinella. The sequence goes on along the minus strand of OV277864.1, from coordinate 39,721,019 downwards.
ACAAACCCCCTATGTTTCCGTGGTGAGTCAGTAACGAACCATATAAATAATATATTCATTTTGTACGTGCAATATCATGGTCTGTACAAACTAAAGATGACGTCGTTTCACATTACGACCGAAAATTAACTCTTTAAGCGCGTTTCAAATAAAGTTGGCTGCGTATCTATAAACGTTACATTTATGCACGAATCAGCTTATCCTGAACCACTAATTTAATCGTAGTTGCTTTCTTTGAAATGTACTATATTAATGTGACGCATAAGGGTTTTCACCGAATACCTAATACATCACACTGACCGAATGAAATTTTGTAGAGGGTCAGTGCCGAACCCATTTTTTAAAGTGTTCGCTGTAACATGTTTTATAACATAACCCACGGTGCGAACGTTGAATAACACTCATTGTTTATTTTCGTGTATAACTAGTGGTTTAATTATGCCAATGAGGTTGACATACTAAAATGTGTATGCCTTCGCACTGTCAAAATGTGTAAAGATAAATGACGTCAAACGAACTTTATGTCGGCAATTGAGTGGCTATAGATGGGAAGGGGCGGGGAATGTTTGCTCCCTTGATTTATTCAGAATAAATCGGAATTAACCTTGGAACTACTTTTTGCATGTTTACCCGTTTGGTCAGTTCATATAGTGAAGCGAGTATTCTAAATAAGTAGTTAAGATGGTAAAAACAACATTGCCAGGTTATTTTATAAATAGAATCTAACTTTCGTGTTCATAATTTATTGGATTTAAAACACTCGTCTTTTAGAAAATGATAAAAACTCGGCAAGCCTCGTTTTTATCGTTTTCAAAAAAAACAAAACTCGCTTTTATAAATCCAATAAATTATGAACACTCATGAAAGATCCTATATATACACTATAATAAATAAATATATAAACTGTTATTGGAGAGCAATTGTCTCTCTTATCTTAGTGCAAAGAGTACAAATTAGCGGTAAAACATAGACATTTTCTAAGTAAACAATATGACATACAATGTGAACGTTCAATGAGTTCCATTTGTAATTAATCCACCCAATGCCTTACACTGAGTTAAATGATATTGTCGAACATATTGGAGCATACTCGGCGTCGTATCAGGTTCCATACTGCTTGACAATAAATCAACGTTTTGTCAAAATGCTTACAATAAGCTGAGATTAAAAGCTGATTGCAATGTTTAGCAAACGGTGTCATGGCAGTGAAGTATTTAATACATACGCGATTGAATATAGTCAATATACGTTCACTTACCATATCTAAAAGCAAACTGTATTCAGGTGTTTTTTCTAGAATAACCATCCACCGACAAATAAAACATTTTCCTACATGGCATTCACAAATTTCGATATTGTCTCCAAATCCAATAGAATGTTAATATGTATTTAGGTTGATACTTTATAAAAGTACAATATGATTATAATCTTAATCCGGGTCATAAAAACAAGTGACGTTTAGACACTGCGAACCTTTAGGACTATGTGAAGCAGACTCGTTGTAAAAACATTTACATTCAATATGTATTCTATCTGCAGAAGCTAAATACAGAGGAGATGACGTTATTTCTTCATATAAACGTTTGATGTCAACAGTATGTCCGGAATAAACACATTGGAGCCAGCTTCGGCTTAAACCGGCGTCTGATCAGACTCCAGACTGTTTGCTATTCCGATTAAAATTAATCATTAATAATTTCAAAACGAAAATGTTGTTCGTGTTAGTACATTGGTTTTGCGTTTTGTTTCATTCAAATGGGGAATAGTAACTCCTTCTACATTTTAGAGAAAGTTAACGCTGTAAACTATTGATAACACTAGTCTTTAAACAAACCTTACATTTTATCTAGGTCGACACTGTGTGTCGTATCAGAGAGACTTGTTGTCCGCGATACAGTCCATATACAGTTACATGTCCACAACTCTCACTCAATTAAGACAAGGTTAAACGTATTTCAAACTTAAAACCAAACAAAATCATGTTTTAATTCTGAAATACGAGTATATTCGACAAAAGATATTTCAAGTTATCGATAGGCGAGTTCGTGAAATCAAGTATCTACTGTTAATACCTAGACAATGAGCCACTGGAACGCAATATGATATACAGTAGAGTATGTATAATTCGAAATCATTTAAGTCGAACATATCCATATTTTAAAGTTAAAACGTGGCTCAGCCACGTTTTAACTTTGAAATAAGGTTATGTTCGACCTATACGAACTAGCGTTATTGAACTATAACCATGGTTATACGTGTATATTCGACTTGAACGACTTCGAAGTATCGACATTTAACTGTATAAGCTGCATCATCTACATAACAAAGGACACTGGCAGCTAGAGTTTCACAATAGTCTGAATGACATTCTTTTTATTACAAGTATGGGAAGTGCATAAATAAAGAGTGTCACTTATTTCATGAACTATATACACACGAAGTTGTTGATCACAGAATATTGACAATAATTCCTGAATTAATTTTATGCAGACACTTTTGAATAACATACCCAAGGGACGGTATTTTATTGAATATAGGATATGGCTAAAACACGTAACTATGTTTGATCAATATATTGTTTCGAAAAAGGGATACTGTCCAGTTTCCAAATGTTGATGTGCTTTAATTTGAACGCGTTTTGACCGTTTGTAAATTAGTATAGGTTTTTTATTACAGTAAACTACGTTAAGTTATTCGAATATAAGATTACCGCTATACAGTCAAATCAAGGTTAACCCTCTTCCCGCTTAACCCTTTGAGCCCTAGTCCCGCTTATAGGCGTCCTTTCAAACAGTGAACATGTGAACAGTACACTTGTCCTGTGCAAACAGTGAAGACCCAGATCAGAGGGCTCCGAAAGGAGCCCTCTGATCAGGGTCTTCACTGTTTGTCATAATGCCAAACATTGACAAAAACAACCCTTAAAAGTCAGAAATGGACTAGACTAAAATGGAAACTGGAAGTGTCCATTTAAAGTTTCAGGGAGGAAAGAGTTAATTGATATATACTACTCCGCCTGCTTTAGATAACTATAATTTGAACGCTGACATTGGCCAATAGCATATAAAAACATGACGGGATCGTGTAAAGACACAATAGGGTATACCCTGACCAGGCAGCTTCTTCATGAGCTTTCTGATCTGTGTATACACCATTTCCAAGAATAAATCAATAAAGGCAACTAAGTGGGGTGGGTAATAAACTACAATACTATGTTGGAGCATGTACCATTTAAGATAAATCACTACTTCAGACATGACAAAGATAATCAGGAATCCTATGTTGGAGCATGTACCATTTAAGATAAATCACTACTTCAGACATGACAAAGATAATCAGGAATCAGCTTTCTAATGAACATATACTTAAATGTCTATTTGAAACTGCTTCTTTGTTTGTATCTTATATAAGTGCCCTCATAACACAAACTTGGCTGTATTTCATATACAGGGTCAACTATTATAAATGTTTGAGTTGAGTCAATCTTGCCAATTCAATGATTGAGAACTATCCCAGACTCAACTCAAAAGTTTATAACCTTGGGGCATTACAACCTTTTTTGAGTGCAATAACTGATAAAAAGGTTGAACACTTTAAACATTTCCTAATGCTGAACTAGCATCATGCTTGAAGCTCATGGTGACTTACAGATTGTCACCTGATCGAAATACTAGGACTTATGCCTTTTATGAATGTCACTACAGAGACGGTATAGTTTTCCTGTAGGCCAGTAATCTGATTTATAACACCTTACGTATCAGTTTATCCGTTGTTCTGAAGGAGCCTTAGATGAATATACATGATGAATTCAAAAGACGTTTACCTTTCCGTTTGAATGAAACCAAACTAACTGCAACATAAGAATTTTACTACGACCGTTACTTAGGTCGACTAACAGGTGTTATTAACCCTTTCTCTGCTAAATCCGATAATGCAAACATTTGCAAACAGTTAAGATCCTGATCAGACACCGCATAAAACCGGCGTCTGGTCAGACTTCAAGCTGTTTGACATTCATATCAATGTTTTCTTAAAAAAGAAAAAAAGCTAAACAACTCCACATTACAAGCAGACAATTACATGACAATGGTTGTGTTAATCCAGTAATTACGTCATAAAGATGACAGTGAAATAATAACAATTCAACTTTAGAAATACGACCTAAGCTAGTTGATTAACCAAGGATTGACAATTAACCCCTTCACGGTCATGACGTCATCAATTTTAACATTTGTCGCCTGATTTATTTCTCAAATTCTAATTTTAGGTAGTTTTACATAGGAAATATTAAAATGACTCAAATGAGTGTCAAACAGTTTGGATTCTGACCAGACGTTACATTACGTGGCGTCTGATCAGGATCCAAACTGTTTGCAAATAGATAGTGTACACGAGTTCAGGTAGTGAAGTGGTAAAGTGTAACTCTTAGAAACATTTGTGGTTGTGAAAGCATCATGTTAGGAGTCATGTGTATACCACGTGGGCGGTTAAATTGACAATTCTTATAAATGAACCCATTACCCCATAAGTACGCATTTCTATGTCTTCAATTCAGTCCTCCGCTGAAGAAAATACTACCACTCTATATGGATATGTACCATTAAAATGTGTCTACAGTAAAACCTCTCTATAACGGCCACTAAAACGAGGACTAATTGGTTGTTTAAATGACAGGTGACAGCTTAAAGCAAGGTGACAGTAAAACAGAAAGCTCCTACAGGAGCTTTCTGTTTTACTGTCACCATGCTTTAAGGAGTCACCTGTCAAAAACAACTAATAAATTAGCACACTTTAGTGGCCGTTATAGAGAGGTTTTACTGTATATCCTATCAGATAGTAGCTTAAAGCAGGCTAAAAGTAAAGCAGAATGCCAATTTTGTTTTATAGTCAACCTGATTTAAGTGGTCACCTATTTTCAATGCCAGAAACTGGCTATGGGATAAGGGGTTAAATATTTTTTTCTGTGTTTTGCAATTTCGACACTTGTTAGATTTATGATCACATTGAATTGCGAAATATTCCAATTTCCCGACAACAACTGACACCGGGTAGTTTTACTACGCATGTGGGACGGCACAAGATACCTCATCAATAATAGTTTTCAACACCCTCGAACATGGAAAGACGCTTTAAATTTTGAGAAGTTTAACATCGTTCTCGCCAAGTAAATCTACTTTATTTTGTTAAAACCGACAGCTTTTGTGGTAAGTGTATACAAAAATAGAGAAAGCTCTGACAGATTATTTAATTTAGTTGTATGAGTTTGCTGGGAACGTGTGAAAATATATTTTATTTGTCTGTATAATTCGCACATATATACTCCTACCAGATGTGTTGAATGAAAACCAAAGTCATTATTACAAAGTCACCAATATACATAAAATCTATTATGTCTACTGTATTTGAAATTAATAACTGCTTGCATATTTTGTGTGAAAAGAACAAATTTATATTCGGATTTACGAATGCACTAAAATGTATTTCTAGTAAAATAATAATAAAAAACAATTGGCCCTTTCATGATCAAATAAACGTGAGAGTTTTACCCCTTCATCGTCATTTTTTCGTCTGCTTCAATAATGTTGTCTGCAATATCTTTTCATCGTAAGATTAAAAGCAATATAATTGACGTAATTTCAAAACAAGTGGCAAACAGTTCAAATCGTGATTAGACGCGCTTTATGACGTCAGAGAGAATGGAAAGGTTAAGGAAACATGCAATTTGACTTTTTGCGTCGTTTCAAAACCATTCTGAAATGTGTGTCCTGGCTCTGTGATGTTATTAAACTGCAAATGAATTCCTTGCTGAAAACTTAGATTTTTTTCTCAGCTCATAACAATTCAGCAAATGTTTTATACATATAACATGTATTTGCATACATACTTTTATTGTAAAATTGAGACTAGAGCTTGTTATCGAAACTGAGTTCGTTTTACGTTTTATAAAATAGCTGCCCGTTTACAGGCTGGTGTGCAAAATTTAGAGATAAGATCATAAAAAAGTACAAATTTAATTATTTGTGTTTTCATAAGTACATGAAAACACACCATATTAACCTATGACTCTTTGTATAATTATACGCCTTTTTACACCTTAAATTTAACTAATTCCTGCACTGACGAAAATAGTAGTAGTTCCATTATATACAGTCAAGAATATGCCCCATAATACATTTTCCATATAACCCAGCAGATTGTAGCTTTCGGAAAGCTGAATGTAAAGCAGATAGCTTTAGGTTGATACCGCTCAAAGTTATTGCCTGTCTTCAAAACTAGAAACAGGATATGGACTTAAGTGTTGAACTTTTTCAGAAAGGATATATATATCAAGGTAAAGATTAGAGCATTTTGTTACCTTTAATGCAAGTATCAACTGATCAGTTTTTCGCGGATATCGAAGATGAAATAGCGAACAACATTCTTTTCAAAATGAAATGCTGACACAATGTACTTCACCAACTGATCCCAAATGACGAGTATACTCGTCCTTACCAAACAGAGTATCTGTTGAGCGTAAAACGTGTCCTATTCAACCAGTGTATGTCTGATCTCGCGCAATCATTTTGCAATGGCTGCATGCGAAACACACAGATAGCGTTTGGAGATTAAGAATCCTCAGACTACTATTTTCAAAAATAACTTCCGGTACGAGCAATCAAGATACCTTATACATGACCAAAAGGCTTTTTAAAAACTGTGAATCATACTCTCAGCTGAAATCAACAACGATCAATTGGCAAACTGTCGCTCAACCAACTGCGATATCGTCTCCTTCAAATTGTCGTCTGCCAAATGTGTTAAATTTATATTTATACATTTTTAAGAAAATAAACCTAAAGACGAGTGTCAAACAGTTTGTATACAGATCAGACGCCACACAACTCGGCGTCTGATCTGGATCTAAACTGTTTGCAAAAATCAGTAAAGTCGCGATCAGCAGGCAAAAGGGTCAATGCAATAACACGTATAAGAATATTTCTGCATTGCGTGTATGCTGACATAGGTTTCCACCTGCGCACGCACAGTCTGACCATGATCGCTTAACCCTTTCTCAGACAGTGTTTTATTATGCAAAACGTTTGGTCAAGTAACTGCTTAAAACTGGAGGAAAGCGGGGTGTCTCTTTTTGTTTCCTACTGTTTTATGGCGCAACCTGTCTAAATAGCCCAGTGTGTCGCACTGCTCGTCTATGAATGAAAGGTTTAACAATGTCTTGTCTGTGTCATTTCATGGCCTCTCAAACCGAAGAAACCCTCTATCATGATACAATGTTTTGCTTGTCATTGTAATGAATACGTTTGTCATAAAATAACAATTTACTACACCGTACTGCAATAGTTTTCCATTAGCTGAACATATTCGGCGGATATTTGCCTTAATAAAACTGTCCTGCTTAAATATCATCTTTGGAAATTGTTCGGTTGCTCTAGAACAAACATTTCCTTTTCTGGTAATTTGATATATCAATTTTCTCTCAGCCCAAATAGTAACCTGTGGTCGACTGAGATATATGGGCCAGTAAGGCCAGCGATTGGTGAAACAATACCAGAACTCGCGTCATTAGTGCAATTGTGTTTCAAAATGGTATAGCTTTATAAGCGCTGGCTGTCAGGGTATGCGATGTTAGTTACTAGTTAGGGAATACAGCAATTTCTCTAATACGGGGTTTAAACAAAACATATCCTGATCAGACATACAAGGTATTATCAAAGGCTACATGACTCTAACAAACATAAATATACTACACAAAGTACTTTTCACAAACGTATGATGATAAATTAATCCATGCAAAAATACTATGAGATTAAATGACACATATTATATGTATACTTAAATTTTATCGTTTTGAGGACAATAAAAAAACAACTATAATTCTAATTTTAAATTTTACTTGAAATTCTTGAGAGTTCTTTACAAGTAACAAAATTATTCGGAATTACATATATGTATTTAATGTTAAGCACCCGATGTAAAGGTCGTTAGCAAATTTCGTTGTCTTCAATTATTCCGCAAGTTGATCTGTCTGCATTCCATGTAGCCAAAACCACTCAGTCAAATATTTGGATCAAAATGAGAGGCCGAGGTATTTGGATCTGGATCCAACCTAACTGATATACTTGTCTCAATTTCGCCGGTAGCGTGCAAACGTATAACGTATAGACAAACTATATTTTTATGATGTTTGTGAAGTCGCAAAAGTTGTCTGTCATGGGAATCGCCTCGTTTTTTCAATTTGCCTTTATTGATATTTGCTGTCATGAACAATTGTCTTGAAAGGCCTCCTAATCTTCAACAATACCGACGTTGTATTTTAGAGAGTAACACTTCTTTTTAAACGGCTTCATTCTTAATATTCATTTAAAAAATCAAATACGACACAAAAAGACAGCGGATCGATCCTATTCAATTACAAGGCTACTCGGTTTACTCAAGCCAGTCGAGGGACAGCTGCATTTGAATGATGAAATACCCACTTGCTCTTGGTTCAATGTTTGAGATTTCAAGAAACCTCATTCAACCCTTTTACTGCCAATGCCGAGTACACTTACACTGGCAAACAGTTTGGATCTTGATGAGACGCCGCGTTACGCGGCGTCTCATCAAGATCCTAACTGTTTGACACTCATAAACGTTTCTTAAACCAAAAAACGCATTAAATTCCAAATGTAATAAGTATCCCATATAATCCGATAAAGTAGACGCACAATCTATACGCATATTGTAGCAGTAACTGTGTATTTACGTCGTAATGGCAGTGTAAGGCCGTGAAAGTGAAGAAATATCATTTAAGTTTCAAATAATACAGAATTAAAATGGCCACAGTGACAACTTTTTTTTCTAATAGTTCCTTTAATTGTTATACTATACGAAAATATACAACCAGATCTAGCGTGTGTGCTGAATTACCATAGCACAGTGGAGAATACGTTATTCTTTACCAATAAACGCGTTTACGCTAAAACTATTATTTCTATTGCAAACAGTTTGGAGCCAGATCAGACGCCGGGTAACCCGGCGTCTAATCAGGCTCCTAACTGTTTGCCACCAAGATAAACATGAATTATGATTATTTCTGATCCTGCTGAAAGTGCTACTGGAATGATTCTGTATAAGTTTGGGTGATCTAGACGGCATAAAACTAGTGAAACATTTTAATGCTCAGATATATGTTTCTATTGTGAACCATTTCAACGGACATTATAGTTGAAAAATGCAACTTCTGCTTACAGTTTGGATCCATATTGATTGAAACTCCTATCAACAACACTTGTATATCAATACTTCTTCAATCCAAACTTCAAATATTGGCCCAAAATTACAGAACGACATACTTTAATAGACGGAATTGTGTCTGCTAAAGGTTTAAATGATATCGTTAATTCGGCGGTGAAATGTTTAAAACACTTTTAAAACAGAAAATGAGTTAAATCCATCCTCCGTGAGAGTCCTGTTATCGTGTCAACGTTTTTAGGCATTGAAAATGAATGTAGACCATTTCGTAACACCCATGATTTAACCCTTTTCCCGCTATATATAAATCTGGTATAATAATAATAATAATATATATATATATATATAATATAAACAAATATATTGTAATCACTGATGAGCCGAGAGGTGAAACGCGTTTGATAACACAAGGAATAACAGAAGGCGTGTTTAGTCGTTTTTATCTTTACTATTATTTATACTTTTGCCGGTCCGGCATTTGCCGGTCCGGCATTTGCCGGAATTTTTTACCTTTTCCGTCTATATATATATTAACACACTATTGACATATATCATCTGAACTAATTATATTGTCTGATTAACAAATAAATAATTTCCAAACCTCCATCAGGGATTGTCCGTTCTAGGTCTACACCGTTTTAAAGGCGTCAATATAGGATAGTACCAGGAGAAGGACTAGCTTACAGATCATGTTGTACATCATTTGTTCACTGTCAATAAACTAATCAGTTGTTTAGCTTTTAAGCTATTTCATGACATTAGACCCTGAAGCATAAACCATAGATACCCTTATGAATCCAAGTATACATGATAAGTATTAATTGTCTTAATATGTTAACAGTTTAGCAAACAACTTTGGGATTTCTGGAAACGTCTGTCTTGCATTTACATTCTATCTGTTTCTATTATTGTCATGTTATTTCTTTCTTGATTAGACCGTTCCTCAAAGCGGCATTATAGTCTAATCACGTTTTTGTAAATATTGCAATATGATGAAAAACGCAGACATGATTAGGGGCCCTAAACTGGTCTTGCATATGACAAGTGCACTCATCACAAGTACATCGTTTGCAACGGACGCATGACTGCGTGACTAGAGCTCAAATACTCACACGTTTTGTAATGGCAGTGGTATAACATGCTCCCATTGTCTTGCGGTATAAAGCTTACTTTTGTGGCGATGAGGTAGAACATCTTACAGAGGAACTTAGCGTCGCGAGCTTGAACCCAATGGAAAGGCTTATTCAATTAGTTGTTCAACACCTTGTTTTAGTACAGCACAAATAGATACACCTTTCTACTTGTGAAAACAGTTTATTTTTCAATCGATTTTAAATCTATAACAAATAAAGTCTTTAGATATAACATCGCCTATTTAGGATCTCTTAGTGTGTTGTTTATTGCAATACAATGCATGTTCAAAACATGCCAATACTCAATCAAGTATCATATTCATCATCCATTTACATTGGCGAGAGCCACCCGGGATAGAGACAAATTTTCCAATAATCTCTTGTCAGTCCCTAGTCAGCTGCCTGCTTCAGCATTATAATTTATAGCTAATGTTTTATCAATGGATATCAAACGCCTTTTCACTGTTCTAAATGGCAAGTCAACAGCGTAGCATTATTCACACATCATGTATTTTTGTATATTCATGGACACAGTTAAATTTGTGCTTACCGACCATCCGAAATATAAATAATTAGTAACATTGATAACAGGTGACAGGATAATAGACGGCAGGAAGCTCCTACATAAACGTTCTGTTGTTATTTTGTACTGAATTAAGTCGTCATTTGTCTTGCGATCTCTCCTTTCCTATTTACGGACTGACTTCTTATTACAAGTTTGACTGTAGCTAAAAGACGTATGGTATTCAATTTCCATTCAATAAGTCGGGGATCTGCTGGGATTTCTGCGATACAATCATATGTTTTATAAAATCAATTTGTAACAACCCATTTCTGACGAAAATGCAACCATAGTTATTGAATTCTCTCCCATTGGGGCAGAGGAATTCAGTGTTTGTATCAAAAGTTACAATGAGATATATAATAAGTTTATAGCGAAACGGTAGGCACGTATTGGATGATAAATAGGACGAATGTCGTGAATTTGATTTGAAGAGGCCGAAAATTAGATGGCGCTTTTGCGAAATTGAAATCTTTTCTTTCCGATACACATTTGATACAATTGTTTGTTTTATAAGCTGTGTATACATTAGATGATCTGGTGCACACATTTTGCAAACGCCGATGCCTGTGTCTCTTGGCGTAGCTCAAGTTATGTAAGCTTTGATATAACCATTGATCGTAGTGTAAAGAGGCACTTTCAGAACGCAACTGATTACAAATATACGATTTGTTTATGAGTATTAATTGATGGTGGTGTGAACAAATTAAAAATCAACAATCCACTATCTTATTATTTCAGATGCTTAGATTCCCAGACTTCTCTAACTGCTTTGAAATCTAGTCCGGTTAGCCTGAATCGATTATAACACCATTAATACAACAGTAGGTATTTGAGGGATTAGATACATTTATTGTTATTATACTGCAAAGTAAATTCCTTACTTCTGATTGGTTACTGCCGCAGACGTGTGCCAAGTACCCTGTGAGCTGACAGGGTACATAGAAATTCCCCTTGGTAGGCCCCTCATGTTTCATTGCGTTACAAACAAGATTGCCGACTACTCGACTCGATCAAATATTCACAACTTTTACAACGAATAATCATACTTTCGTTTAACACATGCAACTGTCTATGAGTTATTTGTAATATCGGTCCCGTCTATATTGACGTGACCACCAATGAAAATGTACCGTCACGAAAACATACAAGTTTGGTTTGTTTACGTCATTTTTTGCCAGCTATGAGCTCATGCAGAGACGGGAGCGGATGCAGAAAACCTCGGCTCTTTTTTATGCAAAGTGTTACGCACTGATACACCGGACCTCGGTTTAAAAACTGGGTCTAAATTTCTAAAACTGTAAACAAGGAAATTAGTACATGAAAGGCTAGACTCGCGGCACAAAATAACTTGCCCAACACACGTCCGTATAATAGATCTACACAGATGTCAGTGTATAATGCCGTGGCTCAACGTTATGCAGAAAGTGATTCAGTGTATCCAAGGCAGCATTATCCTCAGAAGTCATTGAATCGCGTTATCCTAACGCTTCAATCGCATATATTCAAAGAAAGCAGTAAAACAATAAAAAGAGGTCACTTACAATTAAACTTGAATATTTCCCTTTTTAATTCCATTTAAAATTTCACATTTATCATCCAGAGTATCGTCTTTATGTCCCAAACAAATGTTACAGCTGTATCGATCAGCTGTTTAAGTTTATATAGCGGCTCTACACATGACGACATCAAGTATATTCTGACGTAGCATATTCGTGACGTCAGTAGTGCTTCTTGGGGTGCCCGATGGGGAATTAGTGTTGCGTTATCAAAAATGTCGAAATGGATGGAAATAATTATTTTGAAGCTTTTAAACCGTAAAAATGTTGGCAGTATAATAAATTCGTTATACAGTTTCTTCCCAGGGTACGTGGGGATTATTCCCGGCTGGTCAAATCATGTAACCCTCGACAACCGGCTCGGGCAACATAATTTTCCTCAGCTTGGAATAAATCCTCACGTACCCTGGGAAGAAACTGTATAACTAATATTATAAAGTTGTTGTTTTTTAACTTTATCTAACAACTTAATGTATAAGTACATGTATATTTATTCTCGCATTGTGAATCAGACGAATACTTTCATTACTGTCAGCATATTTACTTTTGGACATATCTGTCGATTCTTTGGCATGTTTACACAAGTCATGATAAACAGGAAGGCAAGTAGCTGCTACAAGCAGGATGACAACAGAGCAAAGACATGCACATTCTGTTTTACCGACATCCTGACTTAAGCGATGGTACGTTTTAAACATTCGTTACGGGTCGATGCACATACAGCCCATACATGAAACCATCCCTTTTATTCAGATAAGGTACATTTAGAGAAAGTCGATTTGATATCTAAGTTGTGTACTAATGAATAGCTAAGAAAAGATAGAGGTTACCCATAACAGTGTACAATGACTAGGAGTTTTTTACGATTCACAAGTAAATACTGTTAGATAATTTTCTTAAGAATAGTTGTAATACATCATGTAATAGTTATCTTTAAAGGTACATTCAATCTAAACCTTTTCACTGCCGTGACGTCATCTGCTTCAACAATGGATGTCTGCATAAATTTCGTTAAATTTAATTTTGGTAATTTGACTAAAACTGTCATTACAATGCAGTCAAACAATTTGAGATCCGATCCGATGCCAAGTTGATTGGCGTCTAATTAGCATCATAACTGTTTCCCAATCACCATTGTACTCGGGGTAGGACAGTAAATGGTAACAATATTTTGTCGTTATATCGTTTAGTAATAGGATCCTGATTTATAGTTCAAGTAACAACTATTCAGGAGCATTATAATATCAATCTGACAGTACGGTTATGTTGTCTCATACACTGAATCTTGTTGAATCATGGGTCATTCGAGGTCTGCAAATTCCATGTTATGTAAATTGCGCTGCCCTTTTAGCGATAGATGATTTTCTCAACGTAAACAAATGTATCTAAAATTAGAACGAGACTCGCATAAAATTAAATTTGTCATCTTAGATACCTTACCCAATAAATATAACATTTGACGCCTATAACCATTCATACAATAAGACAGTTAGTTCCCAGTTAGCAATTCTATAGCATGAAATATAGAAGGCATGTCCAGTACCTTTCCAATTGGGAGCGCTTATAGCAGCTGAAAATTAAGCAGCATATTCCTGAAAGAGCCTTTGCTTTACGGTGTACCTACCTTAAACAGTGACTTGTATTAAAATTTGAAACAGAATATGGGGTAAGGGGTAACTAAGTCGATATTAATTCTATATTTGAGTCATAACCTGTCTGCTTCCAGCGTTTTCTACATTTCGCTAACCAACAACTACAGCAAAGTTTTGTAATATTCTCTAACCCGTTTACCATAGTTCCAATCCGTTGATCATATTGATTGATCTAATCACTGATTATACTTATTCAAAAGCAGTACAGCTCTCCCTTTGATAAGACTAAGCCGTTCGATGTGATATTCAGCCGCCATGATTCCTTTTGCGTAGTGTCAGCCTACTATGAATGTGTTCACTATGTGTGACAAAATACGCTCACAAACTTGCATGCACATTTTCACGAGAGACGGCGCCAAGCAACAATATCATTACAGTCGATTCCGATGATTGCGTTTACGTAATACGGGACTGAATAATGAAATACACAACAAGTGCCAGTCTAAAGCAAGATGTAGGTTAAAGTTTTTTATTTATTTTATTAGCCACTTGAAAAACACCGGACACTTGTCATCTCAGGACTGATGGTATAAAACAATGTTACTAGACAATTCAAGAACATTGTTGCCGTCTTTATGAAAATCCTTTACCTCTTTGTTATCCAACAGCATCTGTGAGATAACGAAAGACCAGTATTACATCACTTTCGCCATCCACCAGATGTTACACTACTCCATTGACACATTATCTATAAAAATCTTCTCGCTACTTCCTGATATCATTTTGATGCAGTGGAGTTCAAGACAGGTGACCGAATATACAAAGGTATAAATATACGATTTCTTTTTCAGGAAAATATGCATCTATAGCCATTACACCATGCATGCGACAGTTTACGCCTTTATTTTATTTCTCCACTACAGATAATAATTCCACTTTATACAGTCATGAGTATGTACTGTACTTAAGCTTTCTTTATCCTAGCAAATTGTAGCTTAAAACAGGCTTTCAACCTTACTGCTTTATGTTCAACCTTAAACTCATTAGAGAAACTTGAATATATTACTGCTTACTATACCGGTTCTTTAGGACAGATGTTACAATAAATGAAACAAAACGCGTTACGGCCATTTGGGAAATGTGTGTCAAATTAAGACTTTTTTAAATTGTGTCCCATTCAAAGTACATGTACAAGATCAGAGTCAAATATATTTCAAATGCTTACAAACATGGTTATTCGGTTTGTCAATATATTTATTCATATTTAAGGTGATATTTTTACGTTACGAAACTAAATCAAGACAATACAGGCACAACGTTGGAAAACTATTGATCTCTGAATATTGATAATATGTTTTTATACATCTAGATCTGGTATTGAATTTTATGAAACTTTTAATAAAACATATCTGTAGTATTTAATTTTTTGTGATAGTTTTATGCAAAGGCAATTCAAAATATGAAAAAAAGTTAAAAGGTTGCTGGTGAAACTTCTTTTGAGTTATTAACATAAATGAGATATCATATAGACGATAGTTAGAGCTTAATATTTTTCAAATTTGGAAACTTTTTTAAGTTTGCTTTTTATTGTAAAACACTACCTGACACAATGAATAATTAATGATAAACATAGTGCCATATTTGTCTTCATTTAGAATAGATTTAACTAAAGTGTGTTATTTGAATAGGACAAAATAAGAAATATTTAATCCTAATCTGACACACCATTTAGAAATGGCCGTAGAGTCAAATGTTTTACAGCAACATATGATTGTTTTCTATTTTGTCTATTCACCGTAAACAGCCCTTTACAAGTTAAACATTTCACAAGCTCATAAGTTCAGTACACCCTTGAGTGTTTAACTGTCCAAACAAACTAGAAACAGGCTATGTAGTAATGGATTAAATTGCAAAAAGTTAAAGTACATATAAAAGTAGGGCAATTATAAACAGATGAACTGAAATTAACTTGCTGAAAACATGATGTTTTGACATGTAGCTGCGCATTGTTATTACAGCAGGGACCATTAATAAATGAAATCTAAATAATGTTATCTTTACTGTTTTATAGGGGAAGGCAATTTAAGTTTTCCGGATACATAACAATCGTATTAAGACAAGCATAAAGTGAAAACAAGTACGTCTTTAAATTGCGGTCACGGTCGGTTTTTACATACGTCATATGGTAAGCAGCTTGACTAGCAGCACAATTATCAGCACGACCATGACGAAATTATGGGAACAGTTTGTTTTAGCACATGTAATACTAATTGGTCGTAAAGCTACTGTGACATGAATAATGGAACAAGAACGGCATGCCGTTTATCGGAGATCTTCAGATTGTATGAGCTTTGTGTATGATAGTCCTTAGAATATGCACATTGTCCTACTATTACATGGTTTTACGAAATGATAATTTTTGAATATCTATATTCTCACATAGGTGTCAGATATACTGAGAAACGGTACCATTTAACCAATTAACGCTTTTATGCTTAAGCAAATGTGTCAATTGCAAACGGTTGTAAGTAGTTCGCCGTCCAATAAAGCTCCAGCCAGTTTCCCAGTTTTTCATTTCTACATTTATTGCATTTCAGATGTTCGTTTAAACTGATGGGAATAATATTTTCCTCCATTAATAAACTATCAAATACCCCAACAATCATCAGTAAATCGACAAGTGTATCGAAAATAATTGCATTAACAATATATATAGAATCTTACATAAATGCTCATAATTTATTGGCTTTATAAAACGAGTCTTTTATAAAACGAAAAAACGAGGCTTAGATACTGTTTATAACATTATTATTATTATTATTATTATTATTATTATACCAGATTTATATAGCGCTCTTTTCACACAGGAGTTGTGCGTTCAAAAGCGCTTCACATGAAATTATATAAATGTACCTACAAAGCGAGAAAGACAAATAACTACATTCACAATAAAAATGATACAATATTGAGATGCATGGAAACATGGAAATTCTTCCAATATTATTACCAAGATTATAAAATTGTTATAGTAAATTTGTAAAATCATTTTTAAAATGAGTCAAATAATTAAAAGATCGATAGAATGATTAAAAACAGAGTGGTTTTTGTTTTTGTTTTTGTTTGTTTTTGGTTTGTTTGTTTGTTTGTTTCAGTGTAGAGCCGGAGAGTAGTTCACAAATCGTAAAACGAATGTTTAAAACAATACTCTCCATGTTGTTTGGTTGAATTTGTTTGTTTGTTTGTTTGTTTGTTTCAGTGTAGAGCCGGAGAGCAGTTCACAAGTCGTAAAACGAATGTTTAAAACAATACTCTCCGTGTTGTTTGGTTGAGTATTGTATAATCCATGGCCGTGGTACACCCTTGGTTCATAAACATAAAGCCACCAAGAATTACACCATAGACCCTAGCCACATGGTTTCAAAGCAATTGGGCAATCCCTACCAGCAAGATCTACCAGAAAGGCACAAGGTCAATGGTAAAACTCCAGAACTGCCATTCAGACCCACAGCATCCACAGCAAGAACACAGCCCAGAGGTAGCAGTCATTGATTACCTACTTTCTTCTAATAACAGATATTAAAGAAGTGAGTTTTCAAACGTTTGTTGAAGGCTGCAATTGAGCAAGCATCTCATAACCTAGCAATGTTTTTTTTATCATTTAGATGCTTAGTTTAGCTTTATATATATAGCTTCATTATAAGTCAATGAATGACGCGTGGATGGAACCCCACAGTGAATAAACATGCAAAAAGAAGTTCCAACGTTAATTCAGATTTATTCAAAACAAATCTAGGAAGCAAATATTCCCTGTTCCTTCCAATCTAACTCCACTCGATCGCCGACAGAAATGTCTTTTGACATTATTTTAACAAATTTTGACAGGGCGTAGTTATACACATTTTAGTAAGACAAATTCATTTGCATAGTTAAACCACTAGTAATATACGAGGAATAAACAATGAGTGTTATATACAGTTCTCACCGTAGGTAATGTAATAAAATTACATACTAGATATCGACAGTCTTTCGTTATTGTAAACTCCAAACATTATTGTTTTCATATATACGCTCCATGTCAAACACAAATTGACCCCTGGATTGACGCCGAAAATTTTGCAAAGTATAACATTGTCGTTCTCAAATTCGAAATAAGTTTGCCTTGAAATTCAAAATTATCCCACCTCGTCCTTCATAAAAACAAAACGAAGAATAAATTCCCCTACATTTGTCCCCAGCCAATTAATTGTGAGACGCCGATTTATTTTGGGATCTGAAAAGCTTGACATTTATATCGATGTATCAACCGTCAAAATAAGTTTTGCCCCCAGTTTGATTGGGGATGATAGAATACTTACACTGCTTACCAGTGTAGAGTGGTAAGCTTCAACTAAACTGCGCCACCCTCACACCCATGTTTTCACTACATTCATGTATATACACAACTCCTAGTGGGAGTCACCCACTGCGATATGACTCCACAAAATTGCGTCTACCACACACTCCTGTATTTACTACATACATACACATAGGCGCTTTGGCATAGTGCCGTAAAACCCAAATCAAAGAAATCTAAATGAATTTAACCCTTTCCCCAATAGAAGCGCCTTTTAGCGGATATGATTTATTCATCCGCTGAAGAAAATAGTTCCAATTTAATCAGTAATGAATATGTATTATAGGGAATATTTTCTATATTATAGCACATGATAGCTTAAAGCAGGCTGAAAGTAAAGCAGAATGCGCCCTAAGGCGCATTTTGCTTTACTTTCAACCTGCTTTAAGTAGTCACCTGAAGAAAATAGTTCCAATTTAATCAGTAATGAATATGTATTATAGGGAATATTTTCTATATTATAGCACATGATAGCTTAAAGCAGGCTGAAAGTAAAGCAGAATGCGCCCTAAGGCGCATTTTGCTTTACTTTCAACCTGCTTTAAGTAGTCACCTATCTTAAGTACTAGAAATAGGCTTATCAGGTAAAGGGTTAATATGACGTTGAAAAATATAATCAAATGTAATGTCTCCAAAGTAGTTAAATGATTGGGAGGTTTCCAGAACTGCTTCACAATATTTTCTAAATAACAAAACAATAGCAACTGAAACATTTCAGAAGATTCATTTCGAGAGTCAACAGTTGTATTGCGGAATGGTGGCTCTGGAGAATGAAGCGGCCAATGACTCACCAACGAATTAATTTCCTTCTAAGCCGAAGGAATGAAATATAATAACCAATTTGGGTTGTGAATATCAATATGGCTGTCCACTTAAGCGCAGCATTATAACAGAGGTTTAGAGGAGCACGAATGTAACTAAACATTAGAAAAGCAGAATTGTGTAGAACGATAGCTCTTAACAGTTGTGAGTAAAGTGTGTTTAAGCAAAATGTCAAGACACAAAATATCAATAAAAAGAATGGAAAGGGCATTATAATTGCATTACAATGGCGTGATAAATCATTTTAATAATGATCGTCCGTTTTCATTTTCAGATTATTGTTTTGAATATAATATATGGTATTCAAGAACAGTTTAGAATATATTTTGGTTCATGTTTCAACCTATTAAGTCGAGACATTAAACACTATTTAAAGAAAAAATCGGAGGGAAGGACACTGATACACTTTGATAACTGAAAGCAACCTATATGAAGTAGCATTCGCTTGTTTGCATGTTCATCGTTAACAAAACGAAGATGAATATGTCGCCATTCAAAACAAAATGTGATATGTTAATTTGGAACAATTAAACAAAACGCAAACGGAACATATACATTTGATAACATAACTTTGTTTTACCATTATTCCACACTATCACGACATTATCTGCTTAAACTAATCTAGTTTTATTCTTTAGATTTAAATCTTAGATTTTCTTACTTAAGAAATATTTCAATTAGTGGCCAACAGTTTGCATAATGAGTACGCCATCTTTGGTCAGGATGTAAACTGTTTGAGATAACCACTGCACTTGGGGTAAGGCAGAGAAATGGTTAATACCGTTCCAACATGATTAACTCTTTTACTGTCAGGTTTCTCCACTGCTGCCAAAATATCGTCTGTTTTGGTAGTGTCGTTTGCAGCATTTTTAAGGCAAGTATAGGACTGTTATGACTGTCAAAATCTCATTACGAGTGTCAAACAGTTTGAATCCTGATCAGACGCCACGTCACGTGGTGTCTGATAATGATCCAAACTGTTTGCAAAGTAGCTTTATGGTGTCATTGGCAGTTCGTTTTACCGAAGTACAAGCGTAAATATACCAAGTTATAGACTACTTTAGTCCGAATGACCGCTCAGCCGACTGTACATTAACTTCCCTGATCATTGAGTCATCTTGTCTACAATATTGAACACTGCTAACATATGGCGCAATCAAATGCAGCCGCAGTACCGGTCCAGACCCTTCACAGGTACTCATTTTAACCCCTGGGTGGAGAGGAGCAATTCGCGGTACATATCTTGCCTGTACATCATCGGGGATTCAGAAAAAATCCCCTAGTCAGACCGCTGGTCCGGCGGGGGGTCGAACTCACGACCCCTGGTACCGTTGTCCAACGAGTTACCATTGGACCACTACCGCCGAATTGAACTATTTTCAGATTATTTTATCAGAGGTACTCAAATAAATTCCTGATCCTGATACTTTATTCTGGTTTGCCTGTATTAGATACATCTGTTTATGTTAATCTGTGTTTTTGTTACAAAGCAGAAAAAGAGTCTACATTGTTTGCCTATGTCCCACATATATAGGATCGTGGGCACAAATGTAAATGAAAACCTACTCACAATTATAACATGGAAAGATGATAAAAAAGCAATTCTGGGATATTTTCCTACTTTATATTTCTCAAGGTCTAAGAAGCTTAGTAATTATGATCTGACACCCTGGTTCCCCTGTTTGATGAGCAGCATGTCGGCACTTAATAAACAGTGCCTTCCACATAGCCAAGCGTCATGAAATTCATGTTGCTTTATTCGGAATGAGTTTCAAATTTCAATTAAATTCTTGACATTGATTCGTTTGTTATTTTTTTCTAGATGAAAGGAATTTTGATTAAAGATTATTTTTAAGGAAGTATTGATTGTTTCTTTAGTCGTTTTGTGAATAGTTCAAAAAGTTAATTAACTCATTTTCGCCTGAAAATGTTCGATTCAGCTGTATAGTGCTTATTACAGTGGAAAATATGTTATTCTTTCCCAATAAACGCGTTTACGCTAAAGCTAATTTTTGCAGTGCAAACAGTTTGGAACAACATCAGACGCCGGGTAACCCGGCGTCTGATCAGGCTCCAAACTGTTTGCCACCAAGATAAAGATGAATTATCAGAATTGTCCTAAAGTTGTTCTTTTCTACGTTTTAGTGCTTTGCGTTTGCGTACGTTTGCGTTTAAACGGGAAAGAATAACAGATTCTCCACTGTAATATAGAGTCGATCCTTAACTCTTTCACTCCCACTGACGTCATAAAGTGCATTTGCAAACAGTTTTGAACCTGATCAGAGGCCTCGTAACGCGGTGTCTGGTCATGATCAAAACTGTTTGCCACTTGTTCTGATATTATGTCAGTTATACTGCCTTAAATCTAACTTTGAAACGATATTGCAGATAATATTGAATAAAATGATAATATGTATGACGGTGAAAGGGGTGAAAACCTCACGACAATTTTGATATTGAAAGGGTTAATAACACGAACTTGGTTAAGTTTAACTCACCCATATTGTTACACCTGGTTTAGTCATGTTTAACTCTTTCATGATAAAAATTAAACCTCTCTATTACAGTGGAGAATCTGTTATTCTTTCCCACTAAACGCGTTTACGCTAAAACTATTATTTACAATACAAACAGTTTTGAGCCAGATCAGACGCCGGGTAACCCGGCGTCTGATCAGGCTCCAAACTGTTTGCCACCATGATAAACATGAAATGTCAGAATTGTCTACAAACACTACTAGACTGAGATATTAGTTCGGGTAAGAGAGGTTTCCAATAATAAAGATATTGTAGCTATTCTAAAGAAATTATATTCGCAATCGTTAAGCAGCCACTTGTTTTTATAACGTTTATGCACAATGGTTGCTGGAGACCATCAGGACAAAAATGCTTAGGGACAGACAACTTGTACGACTTTCTGTGACTTTTGTTAATCAGGAGTCCAAATGTCGGATAGTGTACTGTATTTGGAGTTTATTCGTTGTTTCATGAAATTGTGACCCAGTTATCACATTGACCCGGGGTTGATTTTCAATGTTATTCCACGTTGCAAAAAGACCCAGGGGTAAATATGCAACGTTACAAAACTGTTTTCTTAACGTCAAAACAGTACCTGTTTCAAGTATTTACATTAAGAACCAGACCTGGTCGATTCTTTATCCTGGGTCAAAATTGTATATAACATCGGCTATGACCACCACTCAAATGTGCACTTTTTATGTGTGTTTAACAGGAGAAATTAAAGCGGAATTTTATGAAAGGCGTTTTCTGTATTACTCTCATTTTACCTGAACATGTCAACTGTATACAAAAGCATTCATGACCCTTGACCGAATGCTGCAGGGCTGCCATAAGATGACGTGAAATATCCTAAGATTTCCGAATTTGCATTTTTCTAATGCGATTTTACAAAATCGTATCTTTACCTCATAGCCTGTTTCTAGTTTTGTTGACATGCGATTACTTAAAGCAGGCTGTAAGCAAAGCAAAATGCGCCTTAAGGCGCATTTTGCTTTACTTTCAGCCTGTTTTTAAGCTACCATGTACGGGAAAAAATCCAAACATTTAGGAAAAATCCGGAGAAATGGCAGCCCTGATGCTGGTAATATGGAGGGGATTTGATAGAGTTAAAACTACGTGTATTCCATTTAAGATTATTTGTTTGCTTGATAGTTTAGCGTGCAAATAAATAATACACATCGCTTACACCACGCACAGATTAACATGCATCTGCAACGTCTGTATACAGTTTCTCTCTAAAACAATGGCTATCCAAAATTATATACATGTATATTTTCAAACTGATTGACAAAATATCGTGAATTATTCATCGTGATGTTGTTATTAAAGTTTTTCTCATAACGGATCATTTACAAAATGGCGACGAAATGTGATGACAGAATAATTTTCTATTTGCGCTTCTGTAACTGATTTATTAAAAGATTTGAAATCCACCAATCTTCTGTCGATGTTTGCAAATAACGGAGAAATAAAAATGATTGATTCGGTGATGAAATGGCTTCCGAACTCTTGACAATATCGCACAACATTATCAGTAAAAATGCCGCAGTTGGCAGGAAAATTGTCTGCTTTAAATTGGACTTGCGAGACAAACTTTGCGGTTGTTTCATTTACACATTAAGTGTCGCGAAACCGAAAATCTAATGAGTGTTTGCTCTTCTAAAGCCAAGTGTAGCACCAATCAACATTTATATCCAATAGTGCTTTTTAATGCAACTTTAAATGATACCACTTCTATGCAAAAATAGTCCAGCTATGGTGAAGTTGTTGTTTCTACCTTTTGTGTCTCTTGGTTACATTGCTTAAAACACAATGTCACTTGCAGTCCGTTTGGGGTCAGATCAGACGCCGTGAAGCCTAACGTCTTAACAAGCTTCGAACTGTTTGCCATTCATTCAATGGTACATGATCATATATTTCGTAAAGTTGTCGTTTTCTACATGTTTGTTGCATTGCGTTTGCGTGTACATTAGTTTGTTATTCTCTTCTCTATGTGGCGTTTAGTTTCACATTCAGCATTGGCGATAAAGAAGAGCGAGAAACATAATTATATTTAAGCTGTGTTTTAATTTACAAGGTCATAGTATACATAAAGCTATTACAATTGGTAATTATGCACATAGTTTCTTTCTTAAGCCTAAAAATGTTGTTGTCAATTTATTGACCTAAAAGAGTGGAGAGAATGTTATTAATTCCAATTTAAATTAAAAAAGCGCTAAAGCATCGCATTTAAACGTAGACAGAATTATGAAAGCACTAATGATTTATTTTAATGTGTTTGACTAACCGTTGGGTTTCGAATTGGACGCCGAATTATTCGGCATCTGATTTTGGTTCAAAACTATGACAAAAGACATGAGATATGTAAAACATACAAACGCGTTTATTCAGAAGCAACAACTCCTACCCTTCTATATAAAACAAACGATTATTTATTATTGACAGTGTTTTCATCATGGAAGTAATTATTTAATTTTCTCATAGATTTAAAAAGTCAAGTCACCATTTGCTTTCATTACATAATTAGAAAAATAATCAAAACTACATGTATGCCACCGGTCTAATACGAATCATAGATATGTTTCTCGCTGTATATTCTTATGCTTTTATATATTTTAAAGTTTCAGAAGGACAGATAGCCAGCTAAGGCTGAATACAGAGAGACATATAATGTATCCGTTTACCACTCTAGAATGTATAATCATTATGTTATAAAACCATGGAGCAGAAATGTTACCATGCTTGAAACAGATACAAATTGGTAACGGAGCACATCATTGTCTCTACAGTGTTCCCTCCCTTCAACGATTCCCTACTTATAACGACCCTTGCCACAAATCCCTAATCAGGAAATGATACCTAACGCTTTTACTGCTGCAATATCGTCTGCTAAAATTCGTCGTCTGCTGTTTGTCTCAAAGTTACATATAAGTGAACATTTTGATAGAATAAATATAATGGTGGGTGCAAACAGCTTGAATCCAGATCTGGATTCAAACTGTTTTCAAATGTAAGCAAAGTAGTAAGTGTCCCTCTCTGTAACGACTCTCTCCAAACAACCTAAACAATATATGTCTCCCATTGGATGTCGTTGTAGAGAGGGAGCACTGTATTTGCGAGAGTTGGATGTCTACAAAAATCATTTCTAGTGATGAACATAATATTAAATACTTTGTTTATAATTTTAAAAACGAAATAAATTGGCTATAAAGCACAACACGGGGGTCAATAAATAGAGGATATTGAATGAGTGTTTTTTCAGTAATGAATTTATTGAACGAGTTGGATAAAAATGATATTTTGCGAGCCTTGGCGAGCAACATATCATTTTTATCCAACGAGTTCAATAAATTTATTACTGAAAAAACACGAATTTAATATCCTATTTATCACATAAACACCAAATGACACCAAAATCCGAACGGTCTTACTTTAACTTTCGCCCTCGGCTCTTAGGTAAACGATTTGTCATAGGTGTTATTCGGTTTTATTCATCCGTAGATAAAAACACCAATCATATTAACGTAAAGAAAATCAACACCATTACGTTTTGAAAAGACTTCTCTGATACCATATTCAAATTTTAAATTAATATTTAAATTAAAGTTGTTCTAATTGACTAAAAATGATCATTTGACATAAAGAATCTAGTTTCGTTTTAAAAATAACGTCAAGACGTAACATGACGTCATTATTATTGTAACGTCTAAATTTGAAAAACAGTCTGAGTCACTGTTAATACTAAAGTCTACGTAGTATTAAGTTTAGCCTGATTTGCAGGCTGAGTTTGCGAGACTGCTAGGGATAATGTTTCTAAGACACTTCGAAATGTTTCAATACCTAGTGGTGATCTATGTTTGTCTAGATTCTCTTAACTGATTTACAGTCGGCGTAGTAGTACATTATTTTGGTGATTCGAAAATTAGTATAAAATATATGCCCAGTGGGCCATACGATTTTTACGGCCCTCTATATTTTGCACGTTTATGTGATAAAAGGTAATACTCACTATGTCTCTATCACACCCTCTGTTGTGACTCCTCATTAGAATTGTCTCTTGAGATAATCAGCCGTCACTATATATGATTTGGTGCAGAAGGGAAAGAGAAAAAATTGGAAATGTTCAGTTTAGTCACTCCAAATCTACAATTTACGATGTTTAAGACATAGCGTACATTTCAATATAACCTTTTAATGAGTGTGTGTCGCTCTTCCAAACATAATCACGGTTTTGAAACAAATGGATATGTTTTTTTCGAAATAGAATATGGCCTATTCAGTCCATGATTTACTTTCTAACCCCTCCCTTCCCCCATTGCAGGACAATTGGTAGCGATATGATAAACGCCGTAAAAGTAATATATCGCTGTTAAGCCACCTAAATCGAATATTCGTTAATGACGTAAGGACATCAGCAAAAGGTCCTTTACTATTTCCAATAGGCTTTTTAAGTATCGAAGACTGATGGATGCTTAAATCATGTTGAAGGTAAAATTATGCTTATGTAGGAGCGTGCTGCGTTACTTTCAGCCAGCTTCAGACTACAGTGGAGAATCTGTTATTCTTTCGTACGCAAACGCAAAGCACTAAAACGTAGAAAAGAACAACTTTTGGACAATTCTGATAATTCTTGTTTATCTTGGTGGCAAACAGTTTGGAGCCTGATCAGACGCCGGGTAACCCGGCGTCTGATGTTGTTCCAAACTGTTTGCACTGCAAAAATTAGTTTTAGCGTAAACGCGTTTATTGGGAAAGAATAACAGATTCTCCACTGTAACGTAGTCTAGGATATAGAAACCTTTTCTTATGGCACATAAATTGCATGACTGTATAAAGTTGAAGTATGTTCAGTTGTTGAATAAAATTATGAAAGGTGTAAAAGGGCGTATGTATGGGGTAATGGGTTAATGTATGTTCTTTATTTACATTAAGCTGTTACATCTAAGGAAGAATGCTTTTGATTGACTTTAACAGAGGAAGCTTACAGAATTACGAGCAATAGACGTGTGAATGTTGTAGTGGAATTGACTGTCTTATCTTAATGAGTTTGAGAATATCTCACGACATAGTACAAGATTAGATTTGTTGGAGAAAAACTCCTCTCTGGTATCGTAATCTACTACAGACTTTTCTGTAATAATTCTGTCAGAGGTGGCGACCACGATGATTTCATCACCGTTGTTGTCTTGGCGATAGGCCATTTTCTCCAAAGAGCTGTTAATTTTATTTTAGATCGGGACATTATTCAATATTTCGCCATGCGGTATCCAGACACGGTACATTACAATGCAACTAAACGTCTGCTTGTGCGACTTTACTAAAATGTGCTAATAGTTTTGGATCCAGATAAGGCACAATGCAACGCGGCATCTGATAAGGTTCCAAACTGTTTCATCCTTTTGTTAAGGTGTCATACATTAACATGATTTTTAAATTAGATTTCAAACTCGATTACAGACGACAAATGTGTATACGATTTATAATACAGATAAAAGACCCTGATCAGACACTTCCGTTCTACTGTTTACCCTTTCAACAGTCCCTTGCAGCACTAGGATTGCTAACAGTTCGTTGGATTTCTCTGGTCTGACGAGTTTGGATTACCTGGATCTCTTTCAGTTACTGTACCCCACATTTCAACGGAAACTCTCGGACTCTGACTACAATCAGATACCCCTTTCAGTTTCTGAGTAACAGTATCACCATTCACTTGACCCTTACCAATCATCCGTCACAGAAGGGGGTGACATTTGTTTTGACCTTACCTTTGAACACAAGAACAACTGAATGTACGTGTAATGTGCCATACACATGCACCAGGTCTTTATTCATTTCAGATAGCTATTTTCTTGATACGTCACACTCTGACACGCTGACAAACACATAACTGACAGTGTTTTGTTCATTTTCTCCAATGTAAAATCTCCATTGTATCTTGAATAGCTGCTTTACCTTGCTTCACTGATAGATCGGCCATACGTTTGGCGGTACCTCAGAGGCCGCCGCATAGACATTTCGCATGTCCGGCCTCGAAGTAGTCCCAAGTGGCAGGCATCCCAAACAATTCCTGGTGAACAGATGTAAGGATAGAAAGCTGCATATATAACGACTACTAAAGTGCGTTAATTACCAGGGTTTAAAGGCAGGCGACTTCTTAATGTAAGGTGACGTAAAACGGAAAGCTCCGTTAGGATTTGCTTTAAGCTGTAATCTTTCTTTTATGCAGTAACTAAGATTTCCTTTGGTGGTAAAGGAAGTTTTACAGTATAATCCATTGCCATATCTTTTTCCTTAATTTTAGGGTTTTTATCATGTCTGGTATATCCACTTTCGCTCACTGCTGGTTTCTTAAATCATGATGATTTTCTGACTCTATTTCGTCTGCATCAAATGCCTTAGAATTTACTCCATATTCAATGGGTTGGAACTGCTGCGTTGGCGCTTTTAACAAAGGTGCCTTATTTTAATGTTTCTGGTACAAACATTTATATCGGGTAATACATTTTGTGAGCCGGATGTACTTTTGTCGCATACAGCAAAATATTACCAGGAAAGTGTTAAATACGTTCTGAAATAAATTGTTTGTGTACGTTTAACATGTTGTCATTCAAAACTCTTGTTGTGTATGCCCACTTCCACTCTCTGTATAGTGTTAGTCATTCAGTTCGGAAAAACACCGGTCAACAATTTACAACACTGTTATTTTTATGTCTTATTCAATAGTTTTTGCGTTTTGTTTCTTTGTTAATTAATTGACAAATGTGCTTCCTCTTAATGCCAACTTAACATCTTAACATCATATTTTCTTTACGTACGAAGTTTTTACCGTTTGATATGATTATTATATATGCCTTTTTCCTTATTTTACATCTCAATAACCTACTAAATGAAATTGATCTGAATAACCATAAAGGGCTTCCAGTCACACCCTATTGCTACAATATGTCGAGAATTGCTGTTGCCTTTAAAAACACTAATGCAAACCAATATTTGGTTAATGACATTTTGGGCTTTGGGACAAATTAAACATATTTGAAGCTGTCTAATGTCTTAATAGAACTACTTAGGTGAACAGAAAGTATTAAAGGGGTGTCGACAGTTAATACGTGATAGCGATACAATGTCTAAAGGCTATATCAATGTAAAACGTGTGTTATCGGTTGATATCGATGATTTTAACTATGAAACTGATTCAATCAAGCAAACAAAACGATTCATCAAAGACGAAATGTTGCCTCCGTGCTTTCTTCATTAATCATGTTTGTCAGGAAGTATAGTTGGCCTATTTCACTAGGATTCCTTGCTACAAATATTTTTACAATTTGAACCTAGACAAGATTTAAGGTTAAGAGGTTTTTTGAAAATAGTGTAGTTGCTTCCGCCATGTTAGTCTTCACAGTAGCAAAACCCGGACAACATATTCTTTAGCAAAATCATGCATGCTTAAAAAGTCACTTTCCTGCCAGCAGAAAAACCAATGGTGTTTCTAAGCAGAAAACTATGCCGTATGCAAGCATGTTTTATGAGCAATCGATAGATTAGAACTTTAGAGTTTTTCATTCCTAATATCTTGAAAATATGAAAATATAATGATGATGTGTCTGCAATATGAATATGTAATAGCAAAAGAACTTTTACTTATTCAATGACTGTCTAAATTTAATATATCGCCTGAAGTTAAAAACGGCATAACTACTAGATTTAGCAATAAAATCAACATCGAAATATTAGAGATACTATGATCATAATATGCGATTTCTTGGAGTTTGGATCAATATTTCAGTCTTTATCTCTTATTTCATGAGCCTTTTGAGACAAATAAAATTGCTATTACAAGCAACATAATTAGTTTCAAACTACATCTGTGAAACACGTAATATATCATATTTTGGCAAGTAGTTCCTAGTTGAATAGTGTTTGGTCCATAATTGAAAAGTGAAAGTTATAAGTCCCGGAAGGTGTACTAAACAAACTTGTGAACCACTTGCCTGTTTTTGAAATAAGATTTCTAACATGTTGAAAAATGTTTAAAAACAACTTCCAAAGTCATAAAACGAGCTCAGTCAAATAAAACAGACAAGTGATGCAAAAATAGTCTTAGTACGGTTTTTAGATTTCACGTGAGGATAGGGTTCTATGAAAGTAGCCCAAGTTCACTGAAAATAATTTTCAAATGTTTGATGTCGACATGTATTTAGTTTGATTTTATTTTTATACAGGGCTTTTTTGTAAATTTATATATAAAGTCAAACTCGCATCAGTCCGTATACCTTATATTCGAACTGATATCAGCAAACATAATATGACGATTTAAAGAACTATTCAAACATACATGTTCACCCTGAAAGGGGAAGCTAGATAAGATCAGATATTATATCATGAAAATGAAAGAAAGTCAAATATATGAGTATAATTGACATATTGTCATATTTTCTGAAACTGTTAAATTTAATATCAAATGACATCGCTGAACGCTGATTAGAAAATTCTTATATTTTTATATAAAAGTTTGGATATAAAATGATTAACGGATGTTCCATGTTTTAAAAGTTGGTGTAGGAAGACATTATTATTTCTCAAAAACGCGTTTGCATTAAGGCAATGAAATATACTTCAAACAGTTTTGATCAAGATCAAATGGCGAGTAATTCGGTGTTTGATCAGGCGTCAAGCTGTCTATTATTCCGGTTGGATCAATCGCCAAACTGTTCATTGACCTATATGTATCATTGCGTGCTAATCGTTTTTGCTAAAACTAGAAATACTACCACTATTTACTTCCGACATCTTAGCTTTTAAAAGTTTCAATCATATAAGAAATAGAAATTAGAACTTTCAGTGCCGTACACTGGCCATGAATAGTGGTCCGATGGACCTTAATGTCAAGATTGTATGGAACATTAAAAAAGAAAAGCATGCACATTTTACGATATATTTTCAATTTTAAATGTATTTCTACTGCAATTTATATTCCTGATAATACAATGTTTAGTATAATGTGTGGGTGTGGGTTATTCTATCAAACTATGACTGTTTTGCCTATGATTATATACAGCCAATTGTTTTACTTAAGAACATATTAGGCAACATAACGCCCATTATCCGATTCAGTAGATATAGTACTCTGAAATAGATAGTGCTAACATATACGAGGGGTGTTTCATAATTAATGCAACTCCATTAATAACTTCGATATAATAATTGTAATATGCATGTGCGATACATCGTTGGAAAGGGCAATTTCTCACCTACACGATGGTATAATGCACTATTAGATCACATTACGGGATAAATCACAATACTTATCTAAATGACCCCTCCTCAAGGGCACTAGAAAATAGCACTTTTCAGACTTTACTTATTGCCCTAATAACTTTTTTAAAAGTAAAAGTTCTTTACTTTGTTTTTGAAATATATCAGTTTATGTTTGAATTTTAATATAAATAAGATTTCATTACAATTAAAAGGCTCAGCTGTTTTAAATCTCATTTTTTTAAAAAATGAAATTTCTCATTTTGCCAATGAAAAAAGTTGACATGATTTTTCGAACGCTATGAAATTTTTATAGATTCGTATATCTATAATTTGATTTTAAAAAATAAATATCTGCTTCAATTACTTGTTTTATAGCATGGTTTGATATAACAAAATGTGTTCTAGATTTCAACAAAACCTCTTGAACATAACACTGGTGTCATTTTTTATGATTTTTTCAGTAAGAGTTAAATATTACCTATATTTTTGTCATTTTGTGAAATATTATAATTTTGAATCACGTAATTTGTGTATAATTGTCTAAATTAATCTGACCGAAAGTTTCATAAAATTATTTCAAATAATAAAACCGTCATGGTAATTGCAGTATCAAAAGTTGTTCGAAACATTACCTCAAAAATACACAAAAACGGTCCAGTGCCCTTGACTTGGGGTCATTTAGGCTCATGGTGTGACTTGTTTAGTCATGTGATCTTACTGTGCATTATACAATTCTGTAGGCGAAGAATGTCTCTTTCTAATGATGTATCACACATGCTTTTCGCACTTATATTATTAAAGTTATTGATCTAGTTGCATTAATTATGAAACACCCCTCGTATAAGCATATGAAATTGACATAGTTCTGTTTTCAAAATGGAAATTGTTTTATAATCAGATTCAATTTTATTTTCGTTTAACAAAATACTATTATCACATTGCATGTAAGTTACTATATATTGAAAATAAGCAGTGATTTGGATACCGTTAGTTATTTTCATTATTATATCACATGTCCCTTTCATTAAGATTTCACATCTGCTACAACATATGTGTGCAGTGACTTCCAATTGTCTGTTTGGTTATTTTTGTTTTTCACGAAAAGAGATTGTCTCGCCAAATGGAAATGAAAAATGTTTTCAGAAATTATATTCAGTGAGCATTTACCCAAAGAGACAAAAATAATTGGTTTTACAAGTAGTACAATTTGGTTTTATTATCTTAGCACTAAACATGCAATATTTATCAAATTTGTTTCTATCATACTATGTTTGAAGGTGCTGAAACTGTATATGCTGAGATATATTTGGCGTCTCAAAAGACCATTAAACCTAATCGGAGCCACTTTGTGCCAAGAAGCAAAACGTTTTCAATATTGATCTGAACAAACTCTCACATAACAATTATTACCTTTCCAACTTAAACACTAACATGTGCATATATTACACACAGTCGAAACTCAATATATCGACCTTGGATAAGTCGAAAATATATATATTTCGTCAGTTGAAATTCGACAACTCAAGCTCTCTGAAATCGAATATACCCATGTTCACAGTTAAACCCATGTTCGATTTAAACGAGTTCAATTTATCCAATTTCGCCCTTAACTGACTAAACAGACCGTGTCAATACGAAGCTAAAACATCAACAGGTAAGTTTCAGAGGTTTATAAATGTATATTTAGTCAGTACAGACGCACATGCAGAAATAGAAACGATCAATTGAATCTCAGCATGTGTGGCAGTAGCCAGTATCTATGATTTGAATACTTTTTAATGGTAACTACAGGGAGTTATTCTGTGAGTTGTTGCTCACAAGGCTGTTGATGCTGCTCATTGAAAGCGAAAGCCGAAAACAACTTAACTGTTGATTGCTTTAAAACGTCTTGTTTTTGTAATATATTTTTGAACAGCGTTAAAAATTGTTCCGCTGAGTAACTGTCGTCGCCGTGGCAACAACAATTGTAGTGGCTGTGCATATTGAATTGACCGTGTGTATCAGTTCTAAATGTAAGTTGTCGTATGTGCGACAAGAGAGGTAGTAGTGTCAATTACTCTC
This sequence comes from Gari tellinella, assembly GCA_922989275.2. NCBI lineage: Eukaryota > Metazoa > Mollusca > Bivalvia > Cardiida > Psammobiidae > Gari > Gari tellinella. Next base: position 39,687,892 of record OV277864.1, on the reverse strand, counting down.
TACTCAACCACAGTGACAACGTGGTTACTCTATTACTCGTATATCCTTTGGAAAAAGAGTAAGTTTGAGAAAAGTACAATATGTTCTTAGTCGGGGATGGAGGGTTCGAGCATATCTCTGGCCAGTGTAGTAGTAAGGCGATGTATTTGATGCTATTTTCGAACTAAGCGAGTGCTTGAAGGAATTAAGAAACAAAAATGGGATTCCGTGTTTCAGTAGAGTCAGAATTCCACAGAATAACTGCGGAAGGAAATATGTTAGCAATAAATGCAATTGATGTTTATCTATAAATTGTTAGGCACAACTATTGAGGTGCTTTGTTCATTCAGTTCAATATAGTTACACACGAACAAAATGATTGATTTATTATGCTGTCCAGGTACTATTCCTCGAGACTTTACTGGTATAATAGACGTGTCTTAAATTCCATTTATAACTGAAACTTCTGTTATTCTTATTCAGTTTTAAGAGACATAATGTACGAGTTATCTCGATGATCGGTAAAGTGAACAAAACGACCAGATTTGCATAAAGCCATGAACATTATGTATGTAAATACTATCAAACTAAACTCAAACTACATGTACGTTGATAAAATTATTCTAATACAGTTTGTGTCGAGTGAGTTCAAAGTATAATATTTCAAAATAAGTATTCAAGTTCAAATGGAGTACTTGTCGATGCAAATGTATATATATGACAGTGAATGTATATTGGTTCCAATTTGTTATTATTGTACATAAGTGTTTTAGCACAAGTGCATCTTTTGGAATGGAAAAACATTTCCCCAAAGTATAAACACAAAACCGTTCTACATTTATTTTGATAATATGCCTACTTTTATCATTATGATGTTAACGTAACTATATATTTACCATATTTTTTAATATATTACCTACATTACATCCTCGTATCTATTCTTAAACAATGTATATAAAACAATATGCAAACAAGATGTCACAATAGATATTTCGAACATTGCACTGTGTATTAACGCAAATTGAAACTAGCAAGTGTTGCCTTATTCAAAATTTATATTCGTTTTTTATTGTACGGCTTTGGTCGGAAAAGCATATGTACCACATCTCCAAAAACTTTAACAAATCTACCAACACACAGAAGTACGCACTTGGAATGAAACGAAATAACGAGGCATATATGACTTGTAGACAGAGCTTGCAAGATAAGTCTTTCAAACAACCCCAATTTAGCTAACATCTTCTTTATTTACACCAAAGAGTGTACTAAATCACATTTTGTATTATCGTCTACAGTTTAAACTATTCGCGGAAGTAAACAATGAGTGGAAGGATTTCACTTGATTAATAATAATATTCTTAATACTGTTAAAAACAAGACAAGGAAAATGTATCGGCGATAATGATTAACGCGTAGGACTATAGGGCTGTGAGGTTCGAATCCAGTCGAACTCAAGTATTGTTCTTCTTATTCTTATTATTATTATCATGTTTAATTGTTGTTTCATTAACATGTTCAACTCATCTTTTTTGAAAGTTCGAGCTATTGTCGCCATCCTGCGCCTCTGCCGTTTTTGCTGGTTTTGTAAGACATTCTCAGTTACAAGTTAAAGTAACCATTTGAATCGAGTGAGCTATATGTCGATTAAAAAAGGAACAACGTAAGTTGACGGACGACGGACGGACACAGTGCAGTCATGATAGTTGATCTTGGCAAAAGCTAAACTTCCGTGAAAACGTCAGCGCCAAAAGGGCTTTGATTGTATATCGTACCTATATACTAACTAATCTGACTGATTTAGATAGTGGTATTTTGTACCGCTGTATGTATACAAAATTACTATGTACATGAAGCTGGCCATGTTGCTCGGTTCCACAAATATCGACAGGTATTTAACGCAAGTGATAAGGAAGACGACTAAACATTTTTTTTCCTACAGTCAGTGGTTCGAATCCCTTGCAATACTCATACATTTTTCACTTTTATTTTTACAATTTATACTGTTTCTTTTCAGTATTCATAAAACATCTATTTCGATTGGAACACGATTCTTTTGTTATTTTTAAAAAAATTATATTATAGCGTCTGTTTGGTCTAAAAAATAACATTTTATTAAATAAAATTATTTTCCCCTCTATCGGGGTTCGAACCCGGTGTCAGATCAAATTTGAACCCCCGTAAAAATGGACCATCGGGTCCATTTTCGATAGCGAAATATGCCCCCCCCCCCTCCCTATAAATTTTGGAACCCCCCCCCCCCCCTTTAAAGTGGGTAATGCTTCTCCCTAATGCAAAATATTGATTACTCCTATCCTGAGGTTGTTATGCCCTGCAAATTATTTCAGTTGGAGAGGGGGGTCCAAATTTGATGGCGTTAAATTTGGACCTCCCTCCTTTGTCAACACCCAACCATCAAACATTAAGTCATTTGATCTACACATCAACTTTAATTCTTTTCAAGTAGTTGTTTAGTTTTAGTGATGTTTTACTCCTATCCTGAGGTTGCTATGCCTTGCAAATAATTCCGTTGAAGAGGGGTGGAGGGGGGATCAAATTTTATAGCATCAAAATTGGACCCCTCCCTTGTCAACACCCAACCATCAAACCTTAAGTAATTTGATATACACATCAACTTTAACTCTTCAATTAGTTGTTTAGTTTAAGTGATGTTTTACTCCTATCCTGAGGTTACTATGCCCTGCAAATTATTTCAGTTGGAGAAGGGGAGGGGGTCCAAATTTGATGGCATCACAATTGGACTCCCCTCCCTTGTCAACTCCTAATCATCAAAGCTTAACTCATTTGATATTCACATCAACTTTAATTCAAATCCATTAGTTGTTAAATTTTAGTGATGTGTTTCTCCTATTCTGAGGTTACTATGCCCTGCAAATAATTTCAGTTGGAGAGGGGGTCCAAATTTGATGGCGTTAAAATTAGACCTTTCCTCCCTTATCAACACTTAACCATAAGTATTTTGATATACACATCAACTTTAATTCTTTTCAATTAGTTGTTTAGTTTAAATGATGTTTTTCCCCTATCCTGAGGTTACTATGCCCTGCAAATTATTTCAGTTGGAGAGGGGGGGTCCAAATTTGATGGCATCAAAATTGGACCCCCCCCCCCCCCTCCTTGTCAACACCCTTCCATAAGTAATTTGATAACCACATCAACTTTAATTCTTTTCAATTAGTGTTTAGTTTAAGTAATGTTTTACTCCTATCCGGACGTTACTGTGCCCGGCAAATTATTTCAGTTTGAGAAGAGGTGGTGGGTCCTAATTTGATGGCATCAAAATTGGACCCCCTCCCTTGTCAACTTCTAACCATCAAACCTTAAGTCATTTGATATACACATCAACTTTAATTCTTTTCAATTAGTTGTTTAGTTGAAGTAATGTTTTACTCCTATACTGACGTTACTATGCTCTGCAAATTATTTCAGTTGGAGAAGGGGGGCAAACTTGATGACATCAAGGTTGGAGCCCCCTCCCCTCCCTTGTCAACTCCTAACCATCAAAGCTTAAATTAGATATGCACATCAACTTTCATTCTTTTCCATAAGTTGTTAAGTTATAGTGATGTTTTTATCCTATCTTGAGGTTACTATGGCCTGCAAATTATTTCAGTTGTAGATGGGGGGTCCAAATTTGATGGCGTTAAAAGTTGACACACCCCCCCTCCCATGTCAATGCCCAGCCAGCAGGTTGAAAGTAAAGCAGAATTCACTTTAAGAAACATATTCTGCCTTACTTTCAAACTGCTTTATATGGTCACCTGTCTTTGAAACAGGCTATTGGGTTATGGGTTAAACTACAACCTGATAGGATATATAATATATTTCTTAATGTGCATAAGCATGATTGTACAAAATTGAACTACTTTCTTCAGTGGAAGAATAAATTAAGGGTGTAAAAGGCATATTTATGGGGTAATGTGTAAAGCTACCATCTTCTAAGATACAGAAAATATATCCTGCAGTAAATGTTTGTGACTGTTTAAAATGGAATCATTTTCTTCAATGTAGAAATACATTAAAGATGTTAACAGGCATATTTATTTGGTAATGGATTAAAATATTCATTGGTTTCAATTAACTTTTTATTACGTTTTCTTACCATTCTAAATTTTTACATGGGGGTCAATTTTTCACAGGGGGGGGGGGGGTCCAAATTTGATAGCGAAAATCGGAAGCGTGGTCAATATTTCGCTATCAAAATTGGACCCTGATCCATTTTTTACGGGCATGATATGACACCGGAACCTCTATGTTACAAACCCTTTACTCTAACGACACACCTATTGGAGATGAGTTATGTCTGAGGGTTGTAAATTAGGTATATATTGGCAGGAGTCGCAGGTGAGGACATCGATAATCTTACTTGAATTAAAACCCACTCGAAAGCGCAACATGGTGCGTACAGTAGATACTATTATATTAGTAGACTATGGAATAAAAGTTTATCAACAACAACTTTTTAACTTGCTCAATGTGGAGTGGTAATCCACTGAGGATCACAACTGTAAAAAGATTCACAAATCAGCCGAAACAACCCGACACTGTACGAGTCGCTATCGATAATTGATTTATACTGCGACATCTCGCTTTAATTTATTCATGCGTAAAGTTCAACGTCGGGTCAATATTGTCGAACTATACATAATGAAATTACTTTTACAAAGTTTTTTCATTTACTGGTTTACCAAGAAGGGTGTATTTGGTCTCTTATTCATACTGTATACCAGATTTCATTACTATGTTGTCTCACAATGTAAACAATCGACTTTATATAAACACGGTAATGTGTGCTTTGATTCCCATTCTACGTTAACCTTGTCAAAATATCATGTTTACTCAAAGCTAATATAATGTTTACGAGGCAAAAGTTACTGGTTATAACGTGCTATCAGACGAATATATTGGTCTTTTATCAACTGGGGGAACTTATTTGTTCCTAATTGAGTCTAACTAGTCACCTACTGAATATGAATGTTTTGCGTGGCAATACCGTTTTATGACGTATTATATCGGACTTTCATTTTTGTAGATACGTCTGATGCCTTTCGATATTCAGTGGTGTCCATTCTTAAAATAATGCAAAATTAAAATGGACGATTTTCTGATGAACTCAATTATCATATAGCTGGCAAAAGTTATGTCCATTTTTGTGAAAACTTGATTGGATTGTTATTCATTGTTGTTACGTCAATCACTACAGTTGACTCATTTTCTGATGTTATCAACGCCCAAAATGTCAATATGCTTGACAGTTTATACAATAATATTCTGCTATTACAATAGCTAAAGTGATTGCTTGAGAGTCATGTTAAATTATACAGATAGTTGCCAAAATAAGATCAGGTACATCAGAAATCTCTTTTAGTAATATATACTTTTTATTTAACCAGGTTTTCGCAGACACCAACCGTAGGCATAAAGATAAACAGGTTAGTAGTTTACTGTTTTTAAGATGATGGTATATGTTTTCCAGAGTTGTTGAGAACTATAGAAATACGAAACAGTTACCAAACCTGAAGAACAAGCAGTCGTGTTTGTCATTAGTAACATTGTTCTTTCGCACTTCGGGTTTATTATTATTAATTATTCAGTCAGTGCATCCTTGTTTTCGGGCTTTATCTAACTTAAAGTTACTGTTTACAAAGCCCATTTGCTTCGTCTTTAGGGCTGTTCAATATACCAATTTATTTACTACTATTACAATTTGACAAACTGTGTAGCCGATATAACGCCAGGATATAGTAAAATATGTAACCGTTTCTGATCATAAACAGGAAAGCCCAGCCTCTCTGCCACTCGAACAAAGACGAATTATGTTAAACGACGAGCTGGTTGTAGCAGACAAACAGAACACCACAAGGTTTCTGAGTTTTATAGTGCTGTTCAATCGTCCATAAACACATACATGCTTTAGTCTTCACAATAATTGGAAATGACTGTACATTCTTCCAACAAGGAGTATCTAATCACAACGTCAATAATAAATCAATCGGATTTCTAATATACATCACCTATGTTCTAATTCAATACGTAATATATTGGTGTGCCAACTCGTTGACTCATTTCTAATATTACCAGAAATATGGTTTAGACCTTTGAAGCTTAGTCACGCATATAGGCGCTCTTTACAAACAGAGAACCCTTGTTCTATGCATACAGTGAAGAACAAGATCAGATAATTCTTAAATGGGCCTCCTGATCAGGGTATTCACTGTTTGTCATAATGCATTACATTGACGAATATATACTTTAAATAATCTAACATAGTTTGTTTTTTGGTGATGTGGGAGTGGTTTGCTTTTTTCATACCTCAATAAAAATAAAGACCGCGCCATGTCGGGACTACTTTCTCCTATTATAACATGTTCGTCCACAAGCGCTGTGTGAAGTGGACACCATAATTATGTCGCCATTTGCGATGCCGTAACTAACAATATCATATTTCAACGGTATAAATATAGCAGAGGGACTACTATCTATGGCTTTAATAAAGTAAAAGGGTCTTAAAACTGTTAATGTGATAAATAGATTATTTCATTTTTACATTCAGTAAAGATATTTAATAACAAAAAACAAAGAAATTGGAACCTGGATTTGTCCATTTGAAGTTTCATGGAGGAAAGGGTTAATGTGCAACATTTGTAGTTTTCCATAGCGTAATATTCGACCATGTGTTCGTCCTTTCTGTATAATTCGACAGATAGTTTGAGAGCTGAAAAATCGTTTTAAAATATAGAAATTGGGTTCAAACTGGACACTTGTTATATATGTAACAGGTTTTAAATATTTACTTAATTGCAGAAATTCACATGATTTTTACTCTTGTTTTTTTCTAAACATTTTATTAGAAAGCTGAACAATGTAATGATAAGACATAAATGCTGCATGTATTATCCTAACTTTCCTAACTAAGCGGGTTTTTGTCCAGGGGGTTCAATGGAAACATATTTTAATTATTGAATAAGATTGGTCTAGATTGCAAGTTTCACATTTTCCTTGATTTAATGCTTTAAAATGTACAATCAACTTGCATCATGATGTCATTGGTGAAAATGTGGTGTGTCATTGTTTTGTTGTGTTCATGTTCTATCGCTTTTTATCTGGAGAAATACACTCGCTCATTGAACAAATGTTTGTTTGTTATACGTTAGTAAATTTGGTTTAACATTGTTTCATTACGAAATCAATTACTTCCGAAATTTCACTAACCATTTAAGCAACTGATAAATAAAATTAAATATATGTCCGACAAGAAACAAAGTGTGTGTAGATACAATCGTGTTAAGTCAACTGTTCGTCTACCGACATCAATTTTCGGTCCAACGAAGTCGTTTATATGAATTTAAACGTCTCGGTTCCAATCAGTGCAAGAATGGAAGATCTTTTCACAGGCACGCGGCTATAAGTGATTTGTCGCATTAATTAACTTTTACTACCAACGGCGCCAAATGGCGATCCTGATCAGACGCCGCGTAACTGTTTGACTTTCATATCGACATTTCTTCAGTCAAAACAGCCGTAAAGCTGAATTAAACAAATTGCAGACGATCCTTCCTAAGCAGACGGTAGTTAAGGGTTTGAGGTTAAATAAGACAATACAACTTGGCAAGGAAAGAGTTAACTTTGGTAGTGTGAAGCGGAAACTATTCACTGTATTATACTACGTAAACACGTGCGGTAGCGACAGCTCAAAGTAGTAACATTTCTAAAATTAGATTAACTTTAACCTATTTATACCCAGTGGATTCTTCCATGTTTATACATTGGATTAGTCCATTTTTACCAAAGGGATGCCTGGTCAAAATTATCATTTTCATTTTGTTTAATATTGAAATTATTATCAGCAAACAGTGTAGACTCTCATCAGACGCCGCATAATGCGGCGTCTGATCAGAGTCTACACTGTTTGCCTACATGTCTATGTCCCATATACGGGATCGTGGGCATAAATGGAATAAGTGAAGAAAGTGTTAAGTTCCTTCTACAGCGAACTGCTACCTGTCTTTTTACTACTATGCAGCACTTTTGAACCTTTCATGGTCAAATGGTATCGTCTGATTAAACCCCCTCTACGTCATTATATCGATTGCTGACGAACTGACCCTTTCCCCCATAGAAGCGCCTTTTTGCGGATATGATTTATTCCTCCGCTGAAGAAAACAATTCCAATTTAATCAGCCATGAATACAGTACTGAACCTTATTAAATTAACAATTTTTGCGATTCGCTTGCAATTCGCTTGCGATTCATAATATTAACTTTACCCTCGGGTAAGTTTTCTTGAATGGTGTATCTCACAAATGTTCGCAAATATGTCTTCATTAATTTTTTCGATTCCTTTTTTGTCACAACCGCTTCGGAAAATTCGCGTAAAAATATTCAAACATAGGATTTGTTTTTTGAAGCGCCCGATTCGATGGCGATTCGATGGCAATTCGATGGCAATTCACTTGCGATTACCAATTTAATTTAATAAGGTTCAGTACTGTATATAGCAAAGGGAATATGTTCTATATTCTAGCACAAGGAAGCTTAAAGCAGGCTTAAAGTGAAGCAGAATGCGCCTTAATGCGCATTCTGCTTTACTTTCAACCTGCTTTAAGAGGTCACCTATCTTCAATACTAGATATAGGCTATCAGGTAAGGGTTAAGATAGGTTGAGTGGGGAAATATAGATGAGTGTTTTATAATTTAGATCCTGATTAGATACTGCGTGACAAGGAGTTTGGTCATGATCTATACTGTTTGCAAAGACGACTCTAGTCGTCTGTGGTGATGAAAAGATTAAGCATGCATACACTTTATCGAATATTTGAAAATTTCATTTAGCCTTCATGGTGCATACCCATGGTAATTAACCCGATAGGAAAATAGTAATACCAGCTCGTTTTTTTGGTTTTATTGCATTAACAGCACTAAACATGTGCTACTTGCCTTTTATATTCCATGTTCAATAGTGCTGAAACGTTAACTTACAATGTACCCTCTTCTGCCGTAATATTGTCTGCTTTAGAATAGACACCTGCAAGTTTTGTTAAAGTAAAGTACATGCCTTTCAATTGAAGATCCCTAAAGACGAGAGTCACTCAATTCGGAATCCAATCAGACAGCGATTAACTCGGCTTCCGATCTAGATCAAACTGTTTTCACGGCCCAGTCAAGAGAAGGGTTGAATATAATAGCCTGGTTTTCTCAGCAGACTAGTAAAAGTCAGTCTACCTAGACGTTGTAAAAGTGTTATGATGTACAGTATATGAATTTCTTGAACGTTTTACTCTCAAAACGGATAATAATGTTTCATGTATACAGTTGGGAAGGCGCTGTTCCTTCTCGTTTAAACTAAACGTACGAATGGTCTAATTATCAGCATCTCAACTCCTACCGGTGTTCTATTGCACGATAAAACACTGGTATGAATTTATTATTTCTTAATTCTAACACAATTCGCACACGCCCCTATATAAACAAAGAAGGTACGTATCTGTGTTTTAATTCTCAATAAAACACGCACGCGTTGTAACGTCTTAACGTGACGTCATATGGCTTCGAAAATGCGTACGCCAAGAAATGTAGCGCCGTTGCTTCGGTGCAAATTGTGGTTAATCGAAAAAACAATAAATTAATACCAGTGTTTTATAAAACACGGGTAACCGTTGAGATGCTGATAATCAGATCACTCGGCCTTCGGCCTCGTGATTTAATTACCTCGCATCTTAAACCCTACCCGTGTTTTATTGCCACGATAAAACACTGGTTTGAAATTGTTATTACTTTAAATATTATAACCGATTTGTCATTTTATCATACAAGCATGAATCTGTATCATAAGACATATTTTCTATGTTATAGCAGACTGAAAGTAAAGCAGAATACACCTCAATGCACATTCTGCTTTACTTTGAATCTGCTTTGAATCTACTTGAAGTGGTCTTCGGGAAATTAACATTGTAACTTAAAGGTTAACGAAATAGTAGACCAAAATGTAACATTTTGCTTATTTTTACATCTATCCAAAAACTTCACTGTCACTTTTTGACATTACTGTCTGGGCTATGCGATATTCTTTTGCTATGCGACTTTCTTTGTAAAGTCACATAGGGGCAAGTAACTCTAATGTCTTCTTGATTTTTTTTCTGTTTTATTTCGAGCGCTTTGCTTCTTGTTCTATAAAACACAAATGAGACTATTCTAAAACCAGGGTTGATAAGCTCAGTAAAATAAAATAAATATTAGATGGCAATTTGCGTGTCATTCAAATTGTCAACCCTCGAAAACAAGAATGTCGGCCTCGGTTTCGTCTCGGGTTGACATTATGTTTCTCGGGTTGACAATTTAAATGTCAGGCAGACTGCTATCTAGTATTTATATAGTGTTACAGTGGAGAATACTTATTCTTTTCCGTTTTAACGCAAACGAAACGCAAACGCAAAACTCTTAAACGTAGAAAAGTTCAACTTTTGGACAAATCTGATAATTCATATATATCTTGGTGGCAAACAATTTGGAGCCTGATCGGACGCCGGGTTACCCGGCGTCTGATCTGGCTCCAAAATGTTTGCAATATAAATAATAGTGTTAGCGCAAACGCGTTTATTGGGAAAGAATAACGTATTCTCCACTGTACCTATGTTCGAGAGTACATTTGTGTAGAAGCGTCTGATGTTGTCTGTATTTAGATAATGATTAAAGAGCGAGTATAAAGATACACCGCCTAATCTCTGCTTACATTTATATATAAGAAACGCACTCCTTCAAATTCCAATCACCGAATCTATGACTGACGTATCTTATCGTTATTGGCAAACTGTCAACCTCAATTTGTCAACCCTCGACATTTGGCATATACTGAACAAATTAATTAACAAAAGCCTATGGAACACATAACCGTAGCCTATACTTACAAATCGTCTACAGCAAATTTGAAGAGACAATCTATTGCAGTCTAGCAATGCCAGTAAATATCCCATTTAACCGTGAAATTAGCCTTTGTAGTATATTGTAATTTACCAAGCAACCAAATTTCAATCACAAGTCAAACTTCATCAAGTTCCTTAACCATTTACTGTTCAATTCCAACTGGATTGATATTTGCAAACAGTTTGGATTAGGGTTAGACAACACGTTACGCGGCTTCTGATCTGAATCCAAATTATTTTAGCACTCGTCTTAAAGGTTCTGTAGTTACAATATGCACTAATATTGAATTGACGAAGTTTGCAGATATCAGTTTCAAACCAAATGTTATAACTATGGAAGAAAGGGTTAACCTTTTCGTGATCAAATTATTCGGGAGAAGTTTACCCCTTTGCCGCTTTATTGTCGCCTGCTTCAGTATTGTTGTCTGCAAGACACGTTTCAAAGTTAGATTTAAGGCAAACTGACGAAACTTCGAAATGAGTGTCAAACAGTTTGGGCTCTGATCTGACGCCGCGTTACTCGGCGTCTGATCAGAACCTAAACTGTTTGCAGACGCGCTTTATGACGTGATTGAGAGTGAGAGGGTTAAAGTCATTACCTTACCCATTCAGAGTAACAGACGACACAACATGTGCCAAAGAAGTATGCTGAATGTTTTCATTAAAGGAACTACGTAATTCTATTCGACGAGATTTAAAAGCAACCGTTTAAATAGGATACTTATAGTTCCGAGTATTGCTTAATATAAAAAAAAGTATTGACTTAACCTTTTTATGGGCTGATTACTTCTTTTTCAACACAAGGTTAACCTAATTCAATAACATTGTTCTAGTCTCCCAATTTACTCTTTACAACTTGAGATTAAATACAATTGAAACTCAGGTACATGTATGAGAACACACAACACAAAGACAAAAGCAAACCTTTTTCTCTAATACAGGCAAAACCAAAGTGAAACATTTTGATAAAATAACTACATTCATCTAGTGGCGGCACTCATAAAGACATCTTATTATTATTATTATTATACCAGATTAATATAGCGCTCTTTTCACACAGGGGTTCTGCGTTCAAAAGCGCTTTACATGAAATAACGTATATGTACCTACAGATCGAGAAAAAACAAAATAACTACAATTAGATATGAAATAAAACATGAATAAACATATAAAAGACAGTCCACAAAACGGCGATCACATTATAAATTATTATACTTAATAAAGCCATTTACGGTAAGTTTATAAAAATCATTATTTATAGGAAGTGTACGCAAAAAAAGACTGAACGCAATTTTATGCACATGCTTCGCAGGAAAACCAATGCACAATGCCAATAAGACAAACCTAATTTTATAAGGCAGGGCTGCCATTTCTCCGGATTTTTCCTAAATCTTCGAAAAATGTTCTAGTATATGGTAGCTTAAAGCAGACTGAAAGTAAAGCAGAATGCGCCTTAAGGCGCATTCTGCTTTACTTCCAGCCTGCTTTAAGTAGTCACGTGTTAACAAAACTAGAAACAGACGATGGGGTAAAGGTACATGTACGATTCGTAAAATCAAACTTGAAAAATGCAAATTTGGAAATCTTAGGATTTTGCATGTTAACTCATGGCAGCCCTGATAAGGCTTTCTTCGATAACTCGAACTTGTTCAAGTCAAACAATTCCGTGAACAATGTTTTAACCCATTTTGCACCTAGTGGATTCTTCCATGCTTATATATTGTATAAGTCCATTTTCGATATTTGGGTGCTTGTTCTCCATTTTCATTTTCGCTTTGTTTTGTATTAAAATTCCTATCAGCAAACAGTGTAAATTCAGATCAGACGCCGCATTATGATCAGAGTGTACACTGTTTGCCCATGTCCATTTTACAGGACGTTAGTCACAAATGAATGGGTTAATTCAAATTAATTCGAAATAAGCGTGTTCTTGTTATCGAGATTGATATTTAGACTAGAGGCGATGTGACACCAGTAGCAGAATACGGTTGTTGAAAGCGGTTTGGAACATACAGTGGAGAATATGTTATTCTTTCCCGTTTAAACGCAAACGTACGCAAACGCATTGCACTAAAACATAGAAAAGGAAACATTTTCGACAATTGTGACTATTCATGTTGATCTGAGTGGCAAACAGTTTGGAGCCTGATCAGACGCCGGGTTACCCGGCGTCTGATCTGGCTCCAAACTGTTTGCAATGGAAAAAATAGTTTAAGCGTAAACGCGTTTTTTGGGAAAGAATAACAGATTCTCCACTGTAATACAATAAAACTGTAACATAAGCTACATGTATAATATGTCTTTGGAAATTCAAAGGGTAAGACAAAACGACTGGATTATCCTGGAAAGGAAAAAACGAAAGGCTTTGATTGAAGTCATCCTGCTTTAATTCGTATTAACAACATCTTGTCACAGGAAATTGAATTCAGTAGAGTGACTGGCTTGGTTGGCATAATTTGATTTTATCCAAAGTTACTCTCCCAGACCGCCAATGAAAGTATGGTTCAGTTTGAGCATCTTTCATTCACAGTAAAATAATAAATAAACATTTTATAAGTATGGTTGAGTTCCTATTTTGTTAAACCTGATTCAATGAAACAAACGCATTTGATTAAGCGAATACACTTGATCTAAATTAAAAAATGAGTCTTTATGAGAATAAAGGTAATTTTAATTGTTCCGACATTTGACCCCTTCACTGCCATGACGTCATATATTTTAAACAATTGTCGTATGCGATTGTTTCTCGAATCTTAATTCTAAGTAGACAGAGGTTATGTCATGGTGATTGTTAAACATGGACGATTTGATCAGACGCCAAGTTTGCAAAAATCCCATGTACTTGGGCTAAGAACCTGTAGTGGTACGGCAGTTAACCCATTCCCCATAGACTGTTTCTAGATTTGAAGACAAGTTACCACTTAACCCTTTACCTGATATCCTATTTCTAGTACTTAAGATAGGTGACTACTTAAAGCAGGTTGAAAGTAAAGCAGAATGCGCCTTAGGGCGCATTCTGCTTTACTTTCAGCCTGCTTTAAGCTATCGTGTGCTATAATATAGAAAATATTCCCCATAATACTTATTCATTACTGATTAAATTGGAACTACTTTCTTCAGCGGATGAATAAATTATATCCGCTAAAAGGCGCTTCTATTGGGGAAAGGGTTAAAGCTGGTTGAAAGTAAAGCAGAATATGCCTTAAGCTTCCATTATAGGTACTGTAATATTTCAGTGGAGGAATAGATAAAATCTAAAAGTCGTTTCTATGAGAGAAATGTTTAATGGGTTAGGCCTATAAATTGCAAAAAGATTGTCAGTCACTGAATGTAAGGTCGACATGCTCATATTAAATTTGAATTCATTATAAATAGTAATCAATTCTATAACAATTAGCGGTTGCCTATCAGTTGTCGATAAGCATATGTCAATTTGTGTGTAAAATTTTGACACATGGTCGTTCGCTTGTATCGTGTAAACTGGTCTTCATGCACATTGTAATCGTGCCTATTATGTTACATTTCTTTACCAATCGCTGACTCTACTTTAATCTAACCCTTATCCTGCTTTGAAATGGTTGCTTTGAAATTATCGAATTCAAAATTTGTTAAATCTAAATTTATACACATTTTTAAAGTAAAGACACGTAAAGACGAGTGTGAAACAGTTTGGAGCCAGATCAGACGCAAAAATCAAGAAAGTCGCGATCAACAGGCAAAAGTTTTATTCTTATTGCCCATTTAGACCATATACTTTTTAACCAATCATGTAAGCCGTCACATTCTATTGTCCTGTCTCTTTGTTCTTTGTCAAGATGTGGATTGATAGATATGCGTACTGTGATTACATGTGATATGTCCTGTTGTACTTCTTTCTTATTGTCAAACGTTACTACATGTATGTACTTTGCAGCGCGCAACTAAAACTTTAACTTTCTGGGGCCCGTTTTATAAAACTTCGTACGACAAAAAAGGTCGTGTCTTAAATCAAAACTATAAAATATATTTCATTTCTGATTTCTCTATCTAATCCTGTCTTGTGACATCTTTTTGGAATCGTCTTTTCAAGACGATTCCTAAAGGATGTCACAAAACAGGATTAGATGGAGAAATAAATAATAATTGAGACTTTTATAATCTGACTTACGACAACATTCATTTTGTCGTACGAAGTTTTATGATACGGGCCCCTGCTCGCTGCCGATGTATTTGTGCGAACTGTGAAACAGTGTTTGATGTTCTGATAATATTTTCTGAACGAAACTGCAGACAAATCAAATACAAAGGGTTGAAGACGGTATATTTTGCAGACCATAATTACGGTTATAAATATTGAACGCATGTTGTTAGAAACTGCAATGATTCATTATTGAGTTATCACATGTAATTTACTGTACATCCAAAAGTAACAATGCCTATATACACTGGAGAAGATTTTATATTACTAGTTTTCCAAAATAAACGTGTTTGATATGCTAAAAACCTTAAGACCTCTGTAAACAATTTGAAGCAAGAGCTTAACTGTTTGCCATTTAGATTAGAATAAGTCGTTAAAACCTTTTATTGAAATCGCCATTTTCTACATTATATTGAAATGCGTTTCATTTGCGTTTAAGCGGGAAATAATAACGTTTACTATATCTAATTTTCCAGTTCTTGTAATATCTCTGTACATTACGTTGTATACATACATCACCATTACCTATAGTATGACTTCAGTACACAGCAATGGCAGATCAAACTGCCAGTTATATATCAGTCAAAATTCTAACATATGCCTTCGGTAGTCCTGGGGCAAAAAAATACTTCATCCATGGTATATATTAACCCATTACTCGATAGATCCGAGTAGCATGCGTAATGATAGGCATAATTCATTCCTACACTGAAGAAAATAGATCCAATATATACCGCTATGAGTATGTATCATAAGAAATATAGCATGTTTACGGTTAAAGCAAGTTGAAGGTTAAGCCAAATACGCATTAGGGCGCATCTGACTTTTACAGTCAATTTGCTTTTCAAAAGAGGTCATCTATATTAAATACTACAAACAGATTTTGAAGTAAAGGGTAAAATGCGCGATTTTCTTTGGAAAACTCTCTTTTTTATGCTGTATATATCATCATTACTAATATGATTACTGCGGTACACAGCAGTTCTTAGATACAACACAGCCTAGCTTTGCATTCGATATGTAGCTTTAACATCAATGAAAATGGTATGGTGATATCAGTTTGTTTGCGCTTGGAAATACATTTGTACATGTACGCGATTATTCCCATTTAGATTAAGACTAAACGCAAACGCAATATTTTAAAAAGTAGAAAATTATAAGATTTGTTTTTGCATATTTGTTAGATTATGAGTGGCACAAAATTGGTATGGCGTCCAGTTTCTTGGCGTCATATCTTGCATGAAGCTGTTTGCAATTGACAACATTAGTGTGGAATGAATAAAACACGTTCACTTAAATGTCTTCCTCAGGGTATATCTGAGATAATTTATATCCGTGTAAGCTATTTCTTCTTTATGTTGTATACAGCATCATAACTTATATGATGCCTGTGGAATGCAGCAGCCTTAAATAGAGACAACATCAGATCAAACTGCCAGTTATATATCAGTCAAACTTCTCAGGCACATGCATCGACTACAGAAAGTGCTACCTTTCGCGGACCAAGGGATGGTCCAACGCCTAGAGACGCCTCTATTTTTCTCCTACACCTATACTTGCACCACCAATAGATGTTATAAATAAAAATGACGCGGGTGGTTAATTTAAAGCACGAAGGAAGGTAAGCAGTGTTTACCAATGCGAAAATGAGCAATCTGGTGTGACTCATTCAAATAACTACGATAACCAAATGTTGTTGAAATGTTTTTAGAAGCCCTGATCCTCGTTCCTCTGTCTATCAGAGTATATTTTCTATAATGATGTTTCATCTGATACATAAAAATCTGAATAAGGGGAGATCCTTTGAAAGCACAGAAAACAAACCAAATACTGAAAATTGCAGACTCGGTTTAATTGAGTCTGTTCATGAGCAATACTGAAATATGCAACGGTGCTCACGCCCCCTATTACCAGCTTAAGCGGAATTCAACTTTCAACTGTAAATGCACTGAAATCAATGATTCCAAAGGACCAGAAAGTATAACAACACTGAGAATGAAGTACGGGGCGACTTTTTACAGCCGCCACACAAGCACTTAACATCTGCTGTTGTGAATTATATAAATCTGAATAAGGGGAGATAGAAAATAGAAAATAGAAATATGCCAGTTACCATAAGATATGCATATATACATGTACCTGTATGACCGACATGCAATGTTATGCGTGATATAATACATCACACATGTATTAGCAATATACATGTACCGGATAAAAAGATATTAAGTTCCTGTCTTTGTGTGTGTCTTTACATCATTAAAGTGACACGATGATATTGAACGTACCAAGTAACTAGTTACTTACCGTTGGAATAGTATTCTAGAATGTACTGTACAGTGTATAGTATTTTAAAACATTCAATACAAACATGTGAAAGGCTACCACACAATAACGAAACAGGTCGGCCTTGCAAGACAAGTTACTGCTTAATTGACTCATTATCCCATGAAACTTCCAATGGACAATTCCAGTTAACAATAAAGGCTGGTCCATTTTAGACTATTTAGGGTTGTTTTTATAGTATATTACAAAATAACAAACAGTGAAGTCCCTGATTAGAGGGCTCCTGCAGGAGCCCTCTAATCAGGGACTTCACTGTTTGCATTAGACAAGTGCACTATTCACTGGTACACTTTTGGTAGAGGACGTATATATGCGTCACTAGGGCTCAATAAGTTAACCTCTTTATTGCCACTGCATCATCTGATTTGACTCATTTCTCCAATCGTTCGCCTTTTTTACACCTTTGGTTTATTTCTCCACTGAAGAAAATAGCTCCAATGTACATGTATACACTCACGAATATGCTGCAAAAGATTCATTTTTCCATATCGTAATCTTTAGGCAGGCTGAAAGAAAACCAGCATGCGCCATAATGCCATTCTGGTGCCCGTTTCATTAAACTTCGTATGATAAATGTTGTCGTAAGTCAGATTATAAAGTCTCAATTACTATTTATTTCTCCAGCTAATCCTGTCTTGTGACATCTTTTTGGAATCGTCTTGAAAAGACGATTCCAAAGAGATGTCACAAGACAGGATTAGATAAAGAAATTAGAAATTAAATGCATTTTAATGTTTTGACTCACGCCAGCATTTATGAAGTAGATACAGGCTCTTATCGTCTTTTAGTTTTCGCAAATTTATTTCTAAGTAAATTGACTAAAGTTACATATCCAATTGAGTGTCACACAATTTGCTCCTGATCAGACTCTTGGTTTTAAAGCGACTCGCAACCAGATGGTGCATTAAAAATAGTAATTTGTAAATATGTGTCAAACGCTTATATAAATAGTAAAGAATTAGTTTAGGATAAGAAATTCTGTTTAAAAAAAATGTATTTCAATAAAAAAAATATTGGTCTCTGGTGGGATTCGAACCCGTGGCCCGGCATTGGCGGACAGAAGGCAAAATAGGGGAAACCGCTTAGACCAATGGACCACGGAACTATCCGTTTATCTCGGATCGATTTAACGTATATCAATGTGTAGCGATCGAAAGTGCATACAACGTCGTAATTCGGCTCGTGTTTATGTCTGAGCCCGTGTAGAGAAGCAACAACAACAACTATACCGTTAGCTAACGCTATAGAAAAACGATGAAAAATATCTAAAAATCTAAGATTCGGTGACGATTCTTGAGACTTTTTTTGGACTGATCATATTTTTTTAATGTCAGAAGCCAAATAATGCCACAAATTTGCTTTTATTTGAGTATTTTATTTTATTTTGACAAGTACACCATCCGGTTGCGAGTCCCTTTAAGTGGTAGCAAACGTACCATTGTACACGGGTTAAGTTAGTAATCGGGACTAATGCAAGGTATAAGTAATGCAGAAAACATCCTCTCCTTCATTCACCCTGCATTGTGCTGTATATTCCTTACATAATTTCCTGCATTATGTGCCATTCTGAGGGTGCTTGAAGACTTATTAAGCAAAACGTAGGAATAGTAGGTGGTTTTAGTAGAAACATAGGAAAAAGTAGGACGATTATTGAAAAGTAGGGGAAAAGTAGGAACGGTTGAAGGCCTGAAAATGTTTTTAAAAGGCAAATGATAATTCAGCTGCTTAAGGGTTCCTGGTACTTTACTTAAAGTATGTAGCTTTGAATATACTCAGCATTATGTAGCTATAATATCAGCATTTCTTTTCTAAGTGATTACGAGGGCCGTTCATTATTTATTGCAACTTTGATTCTAAATCAGTAAGGAACAGTGCTTTACCTTAAAGTTTTAGTGCATCCCTTAAAACTACACATCCTTTGAACAAATACACAGTTTAAGACTTCTGATCCATTTCTGGAAAGTTTCGATGCAGTCTTTCTTAGCTACACCCTTAAGGCGCTGCAATACTGTCGCTCCAACAGTCTGTCTTGAATAATATCTCCGACCCTCGACAGTTTTCTTCAGACATGGAAACAAGAAAAGGTCACATGGAGCTATATCTGTGAATAAAATGGTTGCGGGAAAATTGTAAAGCCTTTCTTCGCCAAAAATGCGATTGTTTATTTCGAGGTGTTTACTGGTGCATTGTCATGCAACAGGGTATGGCTTTGCACACCGAGCATAGGGCGAGACTTCTTCGCGTTTTATCAAGTTTTTTATGACTAATTGGTGTAGGTACAGTTTCCCAGTAAAACTTTTTCTACGGGGAATCGCTACATGAACTGTCTCACCGCGACCGTTAAAGAATATTGTATACATGATATACTTCACACTTGTAAAACGTTTTGCAATGGATGGTCTTCTTGCATTTATTAATGCCCATATTTCGTTGCTACATTTTCTGAGGGGCTGATAGAAGTTTACCCATGTTTCATCGACAGTCCAAAAATTTGAAAATGTCCATTGATCAAATGCAGGATACATTTTAAGCAATGTACGGGCAATCGAAACATGGTATCTATGTTGGTCCTCCGTCAGTATATGGGGTACCCACATAGCAACAATACGGCTACCTCCTAATATCTTCTTCAAAATCTAATATGCCGATATGGTCGATTTGCCCAAGCATTAAGCTACTCGACGAGTTGTCATTCGTGCATGAATCATCAGTAGATATTTCACATTATCACTTTTTAAGAGGTAGCAACCCTTTTATGACTGCCTCTGCTAGAGGCACTGTTAAGCGTCTCTTGGAGCATTTAATCCACCTGGTCACAGTTGAAAATAATGAAGTACCATGTCCATAAGCGGAGAAAATGTCATAGAATATAGTTCTAGTACTTATTCCAAGTTTATATCGAGCTTTTATTTGTCCTCTTAGTTCAGTATTTATCTTTTTAGCCATTATTTTACACAGTGTCTATGAATGACCTTACTTCAATTGGGTGTATCAAAAAAACTAATTTACAGATTGGGACAAAAATGGTATCAATTAATAGATAAAAGTTTGAATTATTGGTTAAGGGTGTATCAATGTCATGAATTTAAGAAATTTTCAAAGTATATGAAAACACTTTATGATGGTTTTGTATTGAAGAGCTATTTAAGATGAATGAAAAAATAGAAAAAGTGTACATTTTGATGAACAACAGTTGGCTCCATGGCCATGTAAAATTTACGCCACCCACTTTCTCTTATTTTTGTCCTATTCAAACAGCCCGCTTCAATAAAATCCATTTTAAATGAAAACAAATATGATAATTTGGTTTTGTGTTATTTATTTCCAATCTATGGTAGTATTTCTTCATACAAAAACTAATTTAAGAAAGAACAGGCACCTAATGTGAAATTTATAAAGCTCTAAATATCATTGATATGGTACTTTTTTGTAAATTTTGTAAGGGGAGAACACTCTTTTTACTTTAATAACTCAAAATGTTCAACACTGACCTTTCAATTTCTTTTCATATTTTGAACTGCCTTAGCGTTGGCTTTCATTTGGTAAAATGCAAGAAAAAATTTAATACTAGAACTATTTCATTTTCAAACTTTTTTACTTTTTTTTGCATAAAATAAAATATCTAATAAAACCATGCCCTATAAAAAGCATATTTTTTTATATTCGAGGATCCATATTGTTCAAACCTAGTGCCTGCTTTGTCTAAATTTGGTTTCTATATGTGAAAATACCACCATAGACATGATATAAATCATGAAAACCCAAATTACCATGTTTGTTTTGTTTTGAAATAGATTTTACTGAAGCTTGTACTCTGAATGGGTAAAATTTGAGAGAAAAAGTCCAAATTTGACATACCTTTTTTCAAATCGCTGTAGCTCAAAACAAAGGAAACCACCTTGTATTTTTTCCATTTTTTCATTCATCATAAATAGCTCTTCCAAAATTAAGTAAGTTTTCATGGAGATTTATTCCATAGCGTGGCAGTTACGGCGGCAGTTGCAATAAATAATGAACGGCCCCCGTATATACACATGTCCCAAGGTTATAAAACTTTTGAGTTGAGTCTACAATTGTTCTCAATCATTTGATAGGTCAGAATTGAGCTTTTGCTCAAATCTGACCAATAAAATGCTTTAGAACGATCTCAAGCTCAATTCAAAGCTTTACATGTATGACCTTGAGCTCAGAGAATAAGCTACAGCATTATTCAAACTGAATTACAACCGGTGCTCAATGTTACTTAGATGTTTTCGGTAATAGTGATACATGTACAGTGGAGAATCTGTTATTCTTTCCCAATAAACGCGTTTACGCTAAAACTATTATTTGCCGTGCAAACAGTTTGGAGCCAGATCAGACGCCGGGTAACCCGGCGTCTGATCAGGCTCCAAACTGTTTGCCACCAAGATAAACATGAAATATCAGAATTGTCCAAAAATTGTTCTTTTCTACGTTTTAGTGCTTTGCGTTTGCGTACGTTTGCGTTTAAACGGGAAAGAATAACAGATTCTCCACTGTAATTCTTCACGTTCTTCTCTAGAATGCAACATAGAAAATCTGCAATAATATATGGTTGCCAAATTTTCAGAAAAAACAACAAAAACAATTCAAACCTAAAAGTAGACCATTTATGAATAACAGTTTTTTGTATAGATGCCTTTTTTAGAGGGCAAAGCCAATACATGTAGACGGTTATCATCGGATGTCTATTTAACCATTTTACTACTTTGCCCGTAACAGAATAGTTTGTGATGGCTGTTGCAATTAGCTTGGAGGTGGAGGGCGCCGAGTAACTCTGCGTCTCATCTGAATCAAAAATATTTGACACTCGAATGATATTTGTCTGAATGAAACTGCTGATAAATCAATTTCTATAGATTGGTGCAGACGTCAATTATACATGTATATAGCGTGCTAAAACTTTGATCGATATTTTATGATGAACATATTGGTTACAGCCATAACATGCATTTCGTATGACTGACTACGAGGGGTATAAGGTTTCGTGCTATTGATTGTAGAAACGTTTTCTAGTTCCCATTTCTAACATAACGACTGAATGGCCAATAATATTTAGATAAACATAGTGTCAATAGCTATAAATAATTACTTGATGATATTACGTAATTTATTGGTTGTTTCTGATAGAAAATGCTTACAAGAGGGAAGACAATATTTATTATTGTTGCTTACATGTAACCCATGCGTCTGCTTTCATTTCTCAAATTTGAATATGAAGTGAATTTACCAAAGTAGTGTCGTAATTATTTCCAAGTAATTTGGATTCTAATCATACGTTGTGTTACACGACGCCTGGTCAGGACATATACTGCTTGCTAACAATTGTTTACATACATTGTTAAAGGCAATGAATTTGTCAAAATCCTTCACAGAGTTGAACTATGTGTGAAATATCATCAGATTGCTAAATTGTATGGATGCAGAGAAAACGAAGAAATATTGAGTCTGTATTAAAACTGCTTAACCAATTAGTCCATTGCATGTCTTTAGTTTTAGTTTAAGACAGTTGACCACTTAAAGCAGGTTAAAAGTACAGGAGAATGCGCATTGAGGCGCATTCTGCTTTACGCTCCCATCTGCTAGAATATACAAAATATATCTTATCCTACAAATTAATTACTTCTTGATAAATTGGAACTATTTTCCTCAGTGGGGGAATAGATTTAATGCGTAAAAATGAGTATCTTCTGAGTAAAGGTTTAAAACAGTTTTCAGAGTGTACATGAACCACTAGCGTGCTGAACGTTAACATAATCAAGAGGAATTCGGTCTTACTGGAAATAGAGTTTCAGTAGACATAATCCTATTACGTCTGCCTGTCGTCTACCGACATTAATTTTAGTCGAATAAAGTCATTAATATGAATTAAAACGCGTCAGTTTCAAAGAAAGAAGTGGGTACATACGCAGTTACATAACAGTATATCGTTGTGTTACCCAAAAGAAGACGCTTTTCTTACCCGTTTATATTAAACTATTTTAAACGCAAATGCAATGCATTAAAATGTAGTAAATATGTGTTTTGAAAATGTAGACATTGTATTTATTAGAGCGGTAAACAGTTCTGAACCTGATCAGACACCGGGTTACCCGGTGTCTGGTCTGGTGCTAAACTGTTTGCAATATAAACTTTCAGTACAATCGCATTAATTGTGGTGAAAACGTTTTCTCCACTGTACGATTAAAAAAATAAAGACTACTCTGAAACACATCAAAATTACTACTACAGTATACAGTAAAACCTCTCTATTACGACCACTAAATGTTATTAATTATTAGGGTGTTTACGATAGGTGACCGCTTAAAGCAAGGTGACAGTGAAACAGAAAGCTCCTTAAGGAGCTTTCTGTTTCACTGTCACCTTGCTTTAAGCTGCCACCTCTCTATTATACAATCAATTAGCATTCGTTTTACAGGTCGTAAAAGCAAGGTTTTACTGTATTTAGTAATTGATCATGGATATCTCTTATCTGCATCAACACATGTACAAATCACCAAATTCCACCGTATACAGACTAAATTGCTACAGTGAAGAAGACGTTATTCTTTATCAATAAACGCGTTTAGGCTAAAAATATTATTTGTAGTGCAAACAGTTTGGAGCCAGATCAGACGCCGTGTTTACCGGCGTCTGATCAAGATCCAAACTGTTTGATAATCACAAAAATGTTTCCTATATTACAAACGCTTAAAATTATACATTTTAAAATTAAAAGGAGACGAAAAAATATAAGCAGACGATAATAGGTATATGGCAGTGACTATGATAGACGGATACCTCGCTTTGAGTTACAATGTTAATTTCCCATAGACCAAAATGAAACATTTTGCATGTCTTTTACATCTATCTAAAATACTGTCACTCTATATGATATTCTTTTTGTCACTCTATATGATATAGAGGATAACTGTTTTTTTCAGTGTAAGATCGAAATTTAATCCATTGAGTGAACATCAGACGTTATATTTTCACGAGTGGCGAAGCCACGAGTGAAAATATAACAGTCTGATGTTCACGAAATGGATTAAATTCGATCTTACACTGAAAAAACACAGTTATTCTATTTATTTATGCTTTTAAGCAACTTTTTAAACGAAATTGTTTAAAAATTGAAAGCGAACGTACATTATTTATCCCGTGTTGAGCCCCACGTTTTATGTCGAACACATGCGCGTGACAGTTGGCGGTATAATGACGTCATCCGAATGACTTCGTTGCTCCCGAGTTTGGATTCGTGCTCTTCCGGTGAGTAGTTCGCGACAAATCGGACTGCCGGAATTTAACGATAAGACACGATTGACTACGATTCTTGGGGAGCCCTACGGGGAAAATTCATAATAAAAGCGATTGGTGATAATCCACTGCAGTGGATTACCAAGTGATCATCCACTGCTATATCGTGGTAATCCACCGAAAAGCATAAATAAATTATTTTCTCTATTCTTCTTTCTTTTTTGTAATGATATAAACAATGTGACGTCGGCGTCGTTTCCCGCGTTACGTGCACGGCGGCTCTAAATTGGCATCCACAACATATTTTATGCAATACGAACGAGACGATTACACAGCCAGGGTTGATAAGCTCGGTGTAACAAAATAAATATTAGATGGCAGTTTGCATGACATTCAAATTGTCAACCCTCGAAGAAAAGAATGTCACCCTCGGCTTCGCCTCGGGTGACATTCTGTTTCTCGGATTGACAATTTGAATGTCACGTAAACTGCCATCTGATATTTATATAATAATGGCAGTGAATGGTTCATACAATGCAGCATTAATGTAGAAAGCTCTTTAACCTTCGTCGCACAATGTGTTATTGTCATCTGCAAATTGTGTCGTCTGCAACAGTTCTCTGAGTTGGTTTGCATGCATTTTTTTACAGAAAATATAATCAGAGTGGCAATCAATTTGAATCCAGATAAGACGCCGAGTTACTCGGCGTCTCATCTGGATCCAAACTGGTTGTAATCATTGTGAAAACTATTCGCCCACGTCGGACAGGGGTTTAACGATGTTTCTTGCATAACTGCGTTATTTGTTCGACTTTGAGAGACTTCCGGATTTAGAGAGTCCGGAGTTTGAAAGTAACACCGTTATTTCACCAACAAGACTTTCAAATAATTCCATCAACTTTCCATCGCCGTATTCATAACTTGAGTATCAAAATTTTCAGAGCTCCAGATAAGGGGTGGTTTATTGCTTCAACCAAATCCTGTGATGTGACTACTTATTAGAATCGTCTATTTACGACGATTCTTACGTGTAGTTATAACATAGGGTTTGTTAGAGGTAAAGCGGACAAATCGTTGGAAATACATGGTTTACTCACTCTTATCTGGTGCCCTCCTAATTATATCGTTATATTGCCGACCCGTCAACCTTAATTTGTCTAATGTCGACTTTTGACATATACCGAACAAATTAATTAATAAAGTCCTATGGAACACTTTACCGATGTATTTACTTACAAAGAGTCTGCAACAAATCGGAGAGGCGAACCATAACAGTCTAAATGAATTGCCAGTAAATATCCCATTTAACCTGAAAGAGGCCGTGAAATTGGCCTGTGTGGTTTCTTGTAATATATTTACCAAGCTGCATCACTGGCGAAATTGGACAAACATCTAGAAACGATGTTTTCTTACCTATGCGTAGTCATGGAATATAGAAATGGTGATACCGGCTCATATCAAGATTAGAATGTCACATATATTTGTTTATGTCCATTTTAGTACACTTATTCAATATAATAGTGTTTATGTATCCTTCTAAAAGCTCCATGTCCACTAAGTAAACATAGGCACATCTTTGACGTAGTGGTTAAGATACTCGCTGTGTGATGCAGCGTCACAAATATGATTCTAATAAAATAATAATTAACACAATTTAGTGGTCGTAATAGAGATGTTTTTCTGTACATTTTATTATTCTGCATAAATGGGCAGCAGGTATCATCTGACAAGTCATTCACCAATTTGAAAAAAGGCTGAGTAAACTCGGTATCAATACGATTTACAATGTTTATATGTTAATTTTGTCCATTCTATGCTGAAGTTTTCAAATGGACTATTCTACTTTTGAAAGATGGCCAATTATGTGGAGTTTCGGGCTGCGTTTAAAAACTATGTTGACACTGTGAAAGTAAAACAAATGTGCAGACCGTTACCAGGGGAACTGTCTCATCAAGATCCAGCCTATTTTTTTCAAAACGTAGATGTTTAGTTTCCAACATAGAAATGATTGATCTGTAAAAAGATACAATGCTGCCATTTCTCCTGATTTTTCCGAAATCTTCAGAATTGTATCCTGGCAGATGGTAGCTTAAAGCAGACTGATCGTAGGGCTAGGCTCCTGAACAGTCTGCACTGCCTGTAATTTTGCAATAAATTGTAAACAACAAACCTAAATAGTAAAAAATGACTAGAACTTTACTTAATATTACAGGTGACCGAAATTGAGTATTGTCTTCATAGAATTAAGAATCTGATGTTCTGCAGATGTAGGAAACTTCCTTTTAGGCAAAGATTGACGTCTAATCTTCAACATGCAGGCTATGTTATTTCTGTCGCCTGCAACACTTGGTGCCTGCCTCAAATCTCTGAGTTGATCTATCGGCAATTCCATTGAGAAAATATCATTATCTAGAGCGACACACAGTTTGTATTTAGATGAGACGCATAGGTATTCGGTGGAACATCTGGATCCAAACGGTTTGCATAGTAATCACGAAATCGCAAACGTTTACATGTAGCGTGCAGTAGGTTAGAGACCAATCCTTCTTAAAACTTGGTGTAATATAATTCCAAATAACCTCATTGTCGCCTTTTGGAGTTTCAAAGGAGAAACAATAAGACATTTACAGCGGCGCGTTTGCAAAGAAAGACCCAATGCTTTGATTGAAATCCAGGCGCTTTAATTTATATAAACGACGCAATGTCACAGGAAATTGATTTCGATAGAATGAATGGCTGGGATAATTTGATTTTATCTACATTTAATCCCACGCCACACGCCCTTTGGTTAATTTATGGCTCAGTTTAAACAGCATTCAATTATCGCAGAAACAGTTTGCCTTTCAGATGTTTTGTTATTATTGTTCAGTCAATTTTAATAAGAGCTGAACTTTCTGTGACTCTCTTCTGCATGGATGATTGGGCGCTACCACCGTAATGTATCTGTATGGTTCTGGTCTTGACTGTATCATATATGAACAACTCCTTCAATGCATTACTAGAGTACAAAAGTTAGTTGCAAACAGTTTGGATCCTAATCAGACGCCGCGTAGCGCGGCATCTCATCAGGATCCAAACTGTTTGACACTCATTTCAATTTTTCTCATGTAAAAATTACACAAAATTACCTAAAATTTGCAGACGAAGTTGTCGAAAAATAAATATTGCGATAAAATTAAGGAGGTTACGGAAGCAAACGATTAAACTATCTTAAATAACTTTGCTGACTTTACAAATATGAAATAAGTATTTTTTTTTGAAAAAAAAATGCATTTCACGCGGCAAGTAGCGTTACGGGAAAAAATGTACGCAGCAGTCGTTGCAAACAGGGGAGACTCTGGTATAGAAAGGAGCAACTAGCTTAACAGTGTAGACCCGAATCCAATGGCGCATTTCATCATGGTTTCGGATCTGAAACGTCTAGGTTCATGTTTCTTTTGTTAACTAAACTGTCTGAGTGATCAATGGGCTCATTTCATGTAGGTCTAAGGATGGTCATTGAATCTTGACGGCATGCTCAAATACATGTCGTGTATACCTTCTTCTGCTTCTGATCCGGTTCTATTCTGTTTTTGTGATAGTTACTGTAATACACCCCTAATCTAATTAGATCTGGCAAATATAGATCAGTGTCGGTAAAGCTAGACAGATTTGACAGAAATGGCCAGTTGCTCTGCGTAGAGTATAGATATGCCGACAATGGCACAATCACATGCGGTTGTTGACCCTAATGAGTGTCAAACTGATTGCTGGTCTGGGTTTTCATTTTCTGTTAATTCTCAATGTATTTTACTATCATGAAACAGCTTATACTTTGTATCCAAAAGCAACAACCTCGGTACTTAATTATTTTTTTAATTATGACTGTAATAAAGAAAAGAGAAAATGCTCATAACCTTTAACCTATTACTCCATAAATACGTCTTTTTACACCTTTAATTTATTCCTCCATAGATGAATATAGTTCCACCTTATACAGTCATAAAAATGCACCATAAGAATGTTGTTTCTATATCTTAGCCGATTTTCAAGTGTTAGCCCTTTTGTCTACCGAACGCGACTTGACTAGCTTTTTTTGTAAACAGTTATGGTTCAGATCAGACGCAACGTTAGGCGTCGTCTCATCTTGGTCAAAACTGTTTGCTACTCGTCTTAAGTTTCTTTAATAAAAAATGTATAAATCTTAATTGAATAGTATTTGCAGACGGCAATTATTTTCAAAACAGACGAAACTACGACAGGATAAGGATTTCACTGTTTGTCATTTTGCAATATATTTTTAAAACTCGATCCTAAATATTAAAAAATGGACTTGACTTAATTAGAAAGTGGAATTATCAATATGAATTATAAGAGAGGAAACAGTTAACGAAAGGGAAAAGTGAAGTAATCTCCACTGTATCTGCAGAGTATTTTCCTCACCCTGTATACCGGATTTAATTAATTTGTTGACTAACAAAGTAAACAATCGTGTTTATGTAAACACGGTATTTTGTGGCTTGATTCCCATTCTACGTTGCCCTCGTGGAAAGGTCATGTTTACTAAGGGCTAATATAATGTTCAAAGAGCAAGGAGTACTGTTTCCAACATACTACCGTGCCATATCAGTGGGGATGACTTAATCATTTCCAATAACTCATTCATTCACCCCTGAAACTTTTAATGGAAAATTCCTTGTTTGCAATTGCATGGGTCTAGTTCATTTGTTCTCTGTAATATATTGTAAAATGAACAGTGGATACCCTGATCATATGGCTCCATGAGGCGCCAATGATATTGGTATACACTGTTTGCATAAGACCAGTACAAGTACACTGTTTGAAAATGACGAGTGAAGTCGTCGCTAGGGTCCAATGTGATCATCACGTTTCATGTTTAACATGCAGCCTGGTTAAACGCAGAGTATCGCAAACGAAACGCAAACACAGTAATGAGTATCCACTGTAATAGCGATCGAGTATGTACTGTGATAGTTTGGGAAGAATTTATTCTTTACAAATTACAGCGTTCGATCTGAATTTTTTTTTACACCTGAACGATATATATCCATTGCAAATATTTTAGCAAGATCAAACTCAGAGTAATTAGGCGTCTGATCAAGTTCCAATATGTGTGCCCTTCAGGACTAAAGAATTGTCAATTGTTTCAAGAACCTGTACTTTTTTACATTCTAGTGCAATTTGAATCGACACATTTACTTCATGGAAACGGCAAAACAATAATGTCTACAAGTTGTCTTAAATTGCCCT
The DNA here is from genome assembly GCA_922989275.2 of Gari tellinella. NCBI lineage: Eukaryota > Metazoa > Mollusca > Bivalvia > Cardiida > Psammobiidae > Gari > Gari tellinella. Next base: position 39,657,949 of record OV277864.1, on the reverse strand, counting down.
TATGTGCAAAATTCTCTTAGCCCTTTCACTTTCAATGACGCCTTAAAGCGCATTAATTTGGCAAACAATTTTGATCCTGATCAGATGCCGCGTAACGCGGCGTCTGATCAGGATTTAAACTGTTTGCAACTAGTTTTGAAATTACGTCAGTTATACTGCCTTAAATGTAACATTGAAACGATAGTGCAGACAACGATATTGAAGCAGGCGACAATATGGCGATGAAGGGGTAAAACCTCATCGGTAGATTTGACCATGAAAGGGTTAACATAGATACGCATTTTTACGCATTTAATTCATTTCTTCACTGATGAAAATACATTTTGTAGTTCCATTGTATGCAGTCACGAGTATATACAGTGGAGAATCTGTTATTCTTTCCCGTTTAAACGCAAACGTACGCAAACGCAAAGCACTAAAACGTAGAAAAGAACAACTTTTGGATAATTCTGATAATTCTTGTTTATCTTGGTGGCAAACAGTTTGGAGCCTGATCAGACGCCGGGTTACCCGGCGTCTGATCTGGCTCCAAACTGTTTGCACGGCAAATAATAGTTTTAGCGTAAACGCGTTTATTGGGAAAGAATAACAGATTCTCCACTGTATGCAGTCACGAGTATATATCATAAGCAGATTATATCTTAAAGCTAGCTGAAAGTATAGCATAATACGCCCTTATGTGAATTCTGCTATATTTTCAACTGTTTTAAGTGGTCACCTATTTTCAAAACTAACAACATGCTATGGAGTAAAGGATTTAGGAAATTCAATGGAATGCTTCATGCAATACAATGGTAAAATAGAAAAGTCCTACACGAGGTTCCAGTTTTCTTTTGTCATGGCAATAAGCTGAAATCTGCTGATTCACCTGTACACCGTTTGAGTAGACTTTAGTCTTAATATGTGAGCGCGATGCAATGAAGTTAGGTACATGTAAATGGCAGATTTTCTTTAAAAAAAAAAAGGATAATGATTTATCAACATAATTATCAACATAATTATGCGTTGCAAACAGTTTTGAGCCTCTGATTTTTATATTGTTAATTATACCCGTATTTCTCCAGGACTCAAATATATGTGAATTCCGGAATCTAATATATTAAAACCTTCTGTAATTGAACTAACCAATAATACACAAAAAATATTTGTTTGAGAATATGCATGTTTTGTCTATGTATATATATTTCCTCATGTATTCATGAACTGAGCGTAATAAAGAAACTTGACGCATACAGTGAAGAAAACGTTATTCTTTCCCAATAAACGCGTTTACGCTAAAACTATTATTTGCATTGCAAACAGTTACAGTGGAGAATCTGCTATTCTTTCCCGTTTAAACGCAAACGTACGCAAACGCAAAGCACTAAAACGTAGAAAAGAACAATTTTTGGACAATTCTGATAATTCTTGTTTATCTTGGTGGCAAACAGTTTGGAGCCTGATCAGACGCCGGGTTACCCGGCGTCTGATCTGGCTCCAAACTGTTTGCACTGCAAATAATAGTTTTAGCGTAAACGCGTTTATTGGGAAAGAATAACAGATTCTCCACTGTAGGAGCCAGATCACGTCTGATCAGGCTCCAACCTGTTTGTCACTCAGATTTAAATAAATGGTCAGGATTGTCAATGATTTGTCATTGATTACGTTTTATTGCAATGCGTTTGTGTGCGTTTTCGTTTAAACGGGAAAGAATAACGTTTTACGCAGTGTCTGAATGCATACTGTTTGTAAATTTATGACACCATTGTTTCAGCACAAAGCCTATACTGTATATGGTCAATCACTTTCTCTATTTAATTGTGTTACAGTTGTAAGATAGATAACTGAAAAAGAAATACTGTTAAAATTTGCAGACTATTGTCCCCTGCATAACACAGTACTAAATGCATTTCATTTAAAGTTGTTTTATTTTTAATTCAGTTGAAATGACAAGAATGTAGCAGATATCGTGTCATATTTGGTAATATGTCTAGTTTCAGATCTAATTCACCCCTCAGATTTCAAATGGACATTTCTTATGCCCAACAAACAGTGCAGATCGTGATCAGAGGAACACTTTAGGAGCCCTCTGATCTTGGTGTAACTGGTCACATAAAGCAAAAGTACCCTTGATAGGTACACCGCTTGTGAAGGACAAATAAAATCGTCTCAAGAGCTCAATAAGCAAATAAATATAGTAAAAGTGTGCTTCTAAACTCAGACTGAAGAAAAGGTATATATTATATCTATTTCTGTGCTCTTTCTCACTCTCTTCTCTTAACCCTTTACCTGATAGCATTGTGTCTAGTATTGAAGATATGTGACTACTTAAAGCAGGTTGAAAGTAAAGCAGAATGTGCCTTAAGGCACATTCTGCTTTACTTTCAGCCTGCTTTAAGCTACCATTTGCTACAATTTAGAAAATATTTCTTATGGTACATTTTCATGACTATATAAATTAGAACTATTTTCTTCAGTGTAGGAATAAATTAAATGCGCTAAAAGTCGCTTCTATGAGGGAAAGGGTTAACTTAATCCCAAGGTCACCCCTGTTCACGTAAAAGACAAAAGGCAGAGACATGGCAACCTGGATTCCAAATTTATGCTCATAGTATCATTTTCAGATACACAAAACACAACAAATAAATGACTAGTGATTAATTTATTTTCTTTAATATTTACATAAAACATGGCTCCAAGTAAGAGTGAGTAAACTTAAATTTTCCAAGATTCATTCTTTATATTTTCACCAAACCCCACTGATGTTGAGACTGCAGGTACTTGACACATTAGAAAAGCCATTTACTATACTACTATATAATTCTTTTATATGGTACATCTAGCTGTATAGTAAAAAATAATATTTTTTTAATTTTTTTTTTAAAAATGTGTCGAGGACCTTCGGTTGAGACTACCCATATAGTATTGTCTATTCAATGTGGCTATTAACCCATTCACTGCCATGGCTTTATCAGCTTTTATATACAATTATAGTCTTCTTTTATTTATAAAATTTAAATTTTAAGAAATTTGAATCATGAAATATAAAATTGATTGTCAAACAGTTTGGATCCTGATCAGATGCCGTGTTACGCGGCGTCTGATCAGGATCCACACTGTTTGCAAATAACCGTTATACCTATAGCAAGGCAGTGAAGGGGTTAAGAGTAACACACCATTGCCCATTGATATGATTGAATCATAAGGTTGTTAGTATTTGAAATACTCATCTTATCTGAAGTTCTGTATAAATCTTTACAGTTCCACAAACAATTTACTACATGTTATATGGTATACATACAATGACAAGGATATTCCATATGCACAAAGCCAGATAGAAATTGTTGGAATTATAGTTGAGATCCAATGCATATGCTAATTCCATACTAATGCAAATTTGAGTTATTGTAATTGGACATTTTTTCTCTTACAAAGTCAACTATTGCTCAAAATCTAACAACAAGTGCACAATGATCAAGAGTGCAATTTCAAGAATATGAAGGTTAATATTTAATACATATCTTTAAATATTATACAGTCTAGCCATAACTATCCTGTTGAACTCTATCTGAAACAAGTTTCAAACAACAGTTGGATTCAATATAACAATTTAATTACTTTTACAAACATGTATTGCTTTAAATCAACTTATGCATTAACCCTTTCACTGCCAACTAATTTTTGAGACTTTGACCCCCTACACCGTTATTGTGTCCTCTGCTTCAATATTATTGTCTGCAATATCATTTCAAAGTTAGAATTAAGAGAGTATGACATAAGAAATATCGAAACGGGTGTCAAACAGTTTTGATCCTCAGATGCCGCTTAACGCGGCATCTGATCAGGATCAAAACTGTTTGCAAATTCGACTTTAGGCGATTCTGGCGGTGAAAGGGTTAAAACCATTAATATATGGACTTTCAATGAAGAAGCATATAATTCTCTTTTATAAGAATTCTATATGAGAATTCTGCATTTCTTTTGTGCTACATTAGGCTGCTGTCTCAGCCTGTCCGTCTTGACCCATTACTCCACAGATACACATTTTTATGCAATTAATTTATACCTACGCGTAAGAAAATAAATATAGTTCTATACAGTCATGAATGTGTATCATAAGAAATGTTTTCTATATTCTAGTAGATGCTAGCTTAAAGCAAGCTGAAATTAAAGCAGAATGTACCTTAATTATGTGACCAATTAAGGCAGGTTGAAAGTAAAGCAGAATATGCATTATGGCATGTTCTGCTTTGCTTTCAACCTGCAGTGGTCACCTATCTTCTGTACTAGAAACATGCCATGGAGTAAAGGGTAATAGCAGAGCACCAGATAAGGGTTGTTTTTCAAAATCTAAAATCTTTATTTCTGAATTAAACCCTATGGTGTCACTACTCATTAGAATCGTCTCGAAGAGACGATTCTAATGAGTAGTAACACCATAGGATTTGGTGCTAAAAAGAGTGAGAAAATGTTGAATTTGTTGAAAAAACTACCTCTTATCTGGAGCCCTGTAATAGACTGTATTTGCTCTTTTAAATAACCTATTAACTTAACGCAAGCTTAGTTGTACTTTATATGGCTAGAAGCAAAGTACTTTGCTTAAAGCTTAAATAAAAATTTGAAATTTGAATTTGAATTGCTTACTTATACAGCAACAAAAACAAAACATAAGTCATAAATTTGCTACAAACAATGGTCATTCATTAAGCACATAAAAATAATTCAAGTATGCTTTGAACACTGTCTATGATATATCATATCACCTATAATTAGAAACAAATACTGTACATGTGATCTTTGGTAACAATAAACTCATGTTTAACAAGTGTAAATTTCTAATTAACAGTTTAATTAACAAATACAGCAAAATTCCTCTATTACAGTTATTCTGATTTTAGGGCAGGTTGTTGCTCAAAGTAGCATGAAGAACAATACAAGTGTATTACTAAGCTGGCTTTAACTCTGAAAACAGGTTTTTAAATATTGTCTCTTTCAAATTTGATGTCTACAATTTTGTTCAAATTGTGTTTTCTGGTCTTTTCTGACAAAACCTTTTTTTCTGGTCTTTACTGACAAAACCTATCTTTGTATGTCCTTGGATCCTGGACAAATTCCTTCTACTTGGCATATGGCCTGAAGCTAAAAGGTTAACAATTGAGACTAATTGTTCAAATCAGAATACAAGGTAATTGATAAATAATTTTACAAACAGACAAGAAATTGTCAAAAGACATCAGTAGCCTGTTTAAGTTGAATTGTGGTAACATCATCACAGTTTACCTGGGCTACAGATAAGAGGGAGTAAACTGAACAAATACAACATTTTCTCACTCATTTCAACACCAAATCCATAGGGTTTAATGCAGAAATAAAGATTTTAGTTTTTGAAATACTCACTTTATCTTGAGCCCGGGTGTACTTTTCTATACTTTGAACAAGCATGCTAAAACTTATGCGATGAGAAAGCTTTGTATCTATATATCATTCTAGAAAGTAATGATTGCACACATTAGAAACTATCAAAGATGCATCACAAGAAAGAAGCACCTGGTTTTACCATTACAGACAGTCTTATAGCTGCAATGAAAAACTGGCATTCATGTGTTGCAGTTCTGTCAACTGAAAAATAATGCTGGTCCTGGTAAAATGGTTTGTTTACAATGCATCAGGGCTGATCTTGATCTGTACAGTGTGCAATATACATTATTTATCTTGTGATGCTGGTTGTTTAAAACCATATTTTTTAAAGATTACATTCAAATTCTTGCAAGAAAAATAACTAATCTAATATTAACACAAACTAAATACAGTGCTTCCTCTCTACATGGGCACCCAATGGGAGACAAAGATTATGTGTGTTGTTCAGAGGGAGTCGTTATAGGTAGGGAAATTGGCTAACATTTGCAAACAGCTTAAATCCAGATCAGAGGCCGCGTTACGCGGCGTCTGATCTGGATTGAAGCTGTTTGTCACTCGTCATTCTGTTTTATTCTGTCAAAATTTCCATTATGTCAGAAAAACAGCAGACAACAATTTTAATCAGACAATATTGCAGCAGTGTAAGCGTTAGACATAATTGTCTTGGGAAATGTGGCAAGGGTCATTGTTTTGAGGGAATCATTGTTGGGAGGGCCATGTAGGGAGGGAACGCTGTATTAAAAAAATCAAGCAGAAAAGTTCAACAATATGCCTATTTATGAAAGTTGTGACAGAAAATCAAGACATCGCCAAACATGTATTAATAAACTGTTTACCCCCATAGTCTGTTTCTAGTTTTGAAGCCAGGTGAACATTTAAAGCAGTTTGAAAGAAAAGCAGAATGTGCTTTTAGGTGAATTCTGCTTTACTTTCAGCCTGCTTTAAGCTACCATCTGCTGGGATATAGGAAAAATGTCCTATGTTGCACGTTCATTACCGTATAAAATGAACTATTTTCTTCAAAGGAAGACTTAATTAAATGAGTAAAAAGGCATATCTTTGAGATAAAGGTTAAACACATTCAACCCTAAGCGACGAGTATACTCGTCATTTACAAACAGTGTATCTGTGAGGATTACACTTGTCCTAATTAAACAGTGTAGATCCTGATCAGAGGGCTCCTTAAAGAGCCCTCTGATCATGGTCTTCACTGTTTGTCATTTTAAAATATATTGTTAAAATCAACCCTAAATAGTCAAAAATGGACTGAACTTACCTTGAAATTGGAATTGTCCATTAAATTGTTCAGGGGTGAATGAGTTAAATGTTTGTCTTATACAAATGTGACTGTACTGTACGTACAATGCTGCAGATAGAGAAACTAAAACTTTTCTCACATTTTGTTTCTACACCTTGTATATCCTATCGAATGGATATTCATCAGAATTGCCTCTTTGAGAATATTCATATAGGTAGTCCCTTCATAGGGTTTGGTGAAGATTTGTGTCTCTTCCATGAAGAAAATGTGAGTGTGATAAAAGTGTGTGTTAGTTTGATTAGTATAGCACCAATTAATATTTAGCCATTTTTATAATGGCTGTGTACTTTTTTAATGGTTGGTTCCATTGTGTTGTTAAATATCTAACAAATATTGTATTACTGGAAACTTTGTTTTCGGTTTGAGGAGTATTAAATAGGATATGCCACATATGTATGTGTCTATTATATAGTGTATACCATGGCCTAAAATAAAATATACCTGAACTTGCTTGACCCTTTCCACAAAAAGGCACATACTATGACCCATATACATGTATATATTTTTATTGTATGAGCTTCTTAACTCCTTCACTGCCTTAACCCTAGTACAATAGTTATTTACAAACAGTTTGGATCCTACATCGGAACAGGATCCGAACTGTTTGACACTCATTTCATAATACATGTATTTCTTAAGTGAAAATACCTAAAAATAAAAGTAGACTTCAGTTGCTTAAAGCAGATGCTGTCATGGTAGTGAAGGGGTTAAGAAGCATCAAATCAGTTTATTATAGAACAATATCATACAATTAAGTCTCAAGAAAACAATATTTCTGCTTTAACTAGATGGCTTGAAATAGTCTGAAAATAAAAAGCAGCCATAAAACTTTCTGTCTGATTTAACCCATTACCCCATAGTCTTATATTAGCTTTAACAACAGGTTAACACAGAATTAATGCTGCTTAAGAGGCATTGTATTCTGCTTTACTTTCAACATGGGTTAAGCTACTAGTTGGAATATAGACTAGAAATGCCTTCTGTTTTTTAGGTTCCGGACTTCCGAGGTGGAAACATTTTTTTTCAGTGTATGAATGATTAGAAGGACACAAAGATGTACATATTGGAGTAAAGGGTTAAAGCCTGGTTCAAGTTGCAATCTGTCCTAATTACTGAAAAAGACCATGAGGTAAAGGGTGAATTCAGGGTTTTCTTTTCAATATCATTCTGGCAAGAGAGACAAATGAACACATGCTGAACACAGCCAGATATGTGTGTCTAAAATACATGTATAAATTTTGCATTAATACAGTGAAGATCATTGCAGTCAATGCTACCCAATAATATTGTTATATGTATATGCTAAATATATATGTTCTGTTCTTCATAAAGCACTATGCTTCTAGCTATAAACAAACCATTGATGATCACATAAAAATACAAACAAATCAGTTAATGCAATAACTTATCTTAACCCATTATCCCCATAGTCTGTTTCTAGCATTGAAGACAGGTGCCCCCTCAAAGCAGGTTGAACGTAAAGCAGAATGCCACTAAAGGAGCATTCTGCTTTACTTTCAGTCTGCTTTAATTCAAGGTACCATCTGCTAGGATATAGAATTTGTATGGTGCACATATATGACTTCATATAGTGGAATTATTTTCTTGAGTGAAGGAAATGCATAAAAATGGGCATAGTATAGGGTAATGGCTTAATATATGTGTCAGGATTGCGTAACGCCAAGCGACGTCGTGGCGCGATCGCCAATAGGTCGCGCGTCGTTACGTCATATACATATAAACATGTTTTGAGAATCAGAGTTGTTACAAAAGTTAGAGTTAACGAAGAAGATTGTGAATTAAAGAGTAAAGATTTGGAGAAGTTTCAGAGTCATCATTCACCCGACATTTTGGTGCCGTGACGAAGTAACAATGCAGCTTTCAAAATTACACACACAACGCGAAGCGCAACAGAGAGTGATTTCGGCAACGTTTGATAAGTTAGAGAACAAAAACCTGCCGAAATCAAGTGAAACAAAACTTTTACAAATTCTTACAAACAAAATTGAGTCGATAAAAACTCTTAATGAAAAGATTTCTAATCATCCGGATATAGAGGATTTAGTGACAGAACTTGTTGAAGGTGAAGAGTACGTAATCAACCTTGAGTTAAAGATCGATATCATTAGAGAGAAATGTGCAAAACGTCGCTCGGCGTTACGCAATCCTGACAATATGTAATAGCAAATAGGCATGCAGTCAGTCCTGTGTGTTATAATAAACAACAATTCAAAAGAATATGCATTCATCTGGAAGCTCAATAAAAAAAAAGTGACTCAGACCTTAAGTCACTGCTGTAGCTTTCTTAACCCTTTACTCCATAGCCATTTTGGAGACAGGTGACAACTTATAGCAGATTGAAAGTGAGGCAGAATGTGCCTTTAGATGCATTCTGCTTTACTTTCAACCTACTTTAAGCTACCATCTGCTAGGACATAGAATATATTTCTTATTGTGTATTTTCACAACTGTATAAATTGGATTTATTTTCTTCAGCGGAGCGAGGAATAAATAAAAGTCTTAAAATGCATATCTTTGGAGTAATGGGTTAATTACTTCTGTCATTCACTAACCCTTTCCCTCACAGAATTACTGTGTCATTAATGCTTTTAAAGTTATATCATACTAATGTCTTATCATGCTTCCAAACTGTTTTGAATCCATGTGAAACCTTTCCTTCACTTTGATAGGTGACTGCTTAAACAGACTGACTTGAAGCAGAAACCTCCCTTAGGAAAAATGTCTGCTTTAACCTCGACCTGATTAAAGCAGTCAGGTGCAAAACACTGAAAACAAGCCACTTGTATTTATTTTGCTGTTTCCCTGCCTTTAGAGGTTACCAATGAATTGCTGCTAAACACATATTTTGATTTGACTGACTGTTAATACACAAAACTACAATTCTGTAAAGTTTACCCTCTCATTTCAAGCTAGCTACTTACAGCAAAGAAAACATTGTTTTCTCCCAATAAATTTATTTGTACACAGTTATGTCCACTGCAAACAGTTTGGAGCTATATCAGATGACAAGTATCTTGGTGTCTTACCACAGGCTCCAAAATGTTTGACACTGTAATTACTTTAATCTCTCTTTTTACATAGATAGTTTTATATAATTATAGTTTTGTTTAATCAGGAAAGAATATCTTCCTCAACACTCTTCACGTGATCTTTCAATCACTTTGCACCAACAATTGTTTATTTAATCTAATACTTTTAATTATACTTATAATTATACTCCTTAAAATAAGTATACACTTTGTCCATGCTTCAAACTAAACTCAATACTTTATTCTACTTTAGTATACAAATGCAGTCTCAGCTCCAGATAAGGGGAACATTTCAAAAACTGAAATCTTCATTTCTGCAACAAACTAATTCTAGTGAGTAGTCACACCATGGGGTTTTGAGCAAGCATAAAGTTTTCAGTTTTTGAAATACTCCCCTTATCTGGAGTCCTGCATATATGACTTAAAAATACCACTTGTGTACTATAATTGCAAACATTAAAATGACAGTTAAACCTTGCTATTATGAATAATGACCATACAAAAATGGTTTACATTGAGTGTTTAAAGTATGCAGTCCCTTCAAACAAGTTGAAAGGAAAGAATTAAAGCTCCTATAGAGGAGCTTGTTACTTTACTTTCATCGTGATTAAACTAATGGTGTTATTTAACCAATAACCCCATAGCATGTTTTTAGTTTTGAAGACAAATTATCACTTAAAGCAGACTGAAAGTAAAGCAGAATGCACCTTAAGGTGCATCTGATTTAAACTTTCAGACTGCTTTAAGCTACAATATCTGCTAGGATATAGAAAATAGTTCTTATGATACATATTCATGACTAGAGTCAATAAGTTTCTGTAGGGTAGGAATAAATTATACAGGGGTAAAAAGGCAAATTTATGGGGTAATGGGTTAAAAGCATCAGTGAATTGTCATGAAACGGTTTTGAGTAGCAGGGTTTTAATTATCATGTACATCAGTAACCTAATCCTTTAACCCTTTTTACTTGAGTTTTTCATATTAACTACATGTACTCCACTTTTGAAAAATGACCAATGTTTGATCATTTAAAGGTTGTTTTAAACAAATATTTCAGAGAAACGAAACAATCAATGCAGAATCAGATCAGAGGGCTTCTTAAGGTCTCAGCCCTAGGATCATGTTCTATATATATATTATACTGGTTTTCAGCATAATTTATAAAGGTTTGACCTAAAAATGGCTTGACCGAGTTAAATCAGTCTTTGTCAATGGACCCCTGACTCTTCGTTTGGAATTCTTATATGGCCAGTGCTTTAGGTAAAGTTGAACCTGTCGTTCCATTCCGGCCTTGGCTCTGTGGTCTTCGATCTTGGCAAAGGCTTTTTGCTTACCCCAATATCCTGAAAGAGACAAAAAATCATGTATAAGTTATTGGTTTCTATTGCAAAAAAAAATCACCTAACAAAAAGAAATGCTGATATTATGTGATATGTGATTTTAACCAATTACCCCACAGCTTGTTTCTCAGAGTTTTGAAAACAGGTAACCACTTATAACAGGTTGAAAGTAAAACAGAAAGCACCTTAATTTGCTATCTTTAAGTGGTTACCTATTTTCAAAACTAAAAGCAGACTATAGGGTAATGGATTAAATAAAGATTGCTGAGAAACAAATATTTCTAAATGACATGATGGCTCAATGGTGTGCAATTACACATTAACTCGACATGAAAAACTTCTGGCCATGAAAAATTAATTACAATGTTATCAAGTACACACATTTTATGTATTAAATTAACCCCAAGTAGTCATGCGCTTTATTGTAACAGATAAGCCTGGTCACTTTTCTTTCCGTCCTCAAGTAAGACTAAATTACAGGTGACAGTTTAAAGCATGAGGGAAGTAAAAGTATACATTTATCTTTATTTAACCCATTGCACCATAAATACATAGAGAATCTTTGTAACATGAGTGCTCATATTTATCATTTTGAACAAATGAGTTGACTAAGATAATATGATGTGAGCGTTGGTGAGCATCATAATTTTATCTTTTTTAGTCAACAATCAAAATTAAAAGTTTATCAAAAATGTAAGTAATGGGCACGAATGTGAGATACTTTTCATAACATCAAATGTTTTAAAAACCAATTGAAGCAATTTAGGTTCTTAAGTCCCTGTCATACATGTATATATTTTCCACCAATTTATTAGCTTGATGTTTTTTATGGTCACGTCCTAGCAAGTGATGTCATTTGGTGTTCTAGCTGCTTGAACATGCAGCACAAGTTGTGAACGAACACTAGGTTGAACTGTAACCCAAAAAGCTATATTTTACAAGTGCAATAAGATATTTACAGAAGGACTGCATACAAAATGAAGTCTCCCAGACGCAAGATTATGTAATACTCCTCTTTATGCCTTTAGTTCATACTATTCCACAGCTGAAGAAAATTATTAGCATTCATAAATCTAAATGAATGCACTAACGCTATCAATTTAACCTGTTACCCTATAACCTGTTTCTTGTTTTGAAGATAGTTGACCACTTAAAGCAGGTTGAAAGTAAAGCAGAATGTGCCTTAAGGCATTTGACTTTACTTTAAACCTGCTTTAACCCTTTGAACCCTAGTCCCGCATATAGGCGTCATTTCAAACAGTGTACATGTGAATAATACACTTTTCCTGTGCAAAAAGTGAAGGCCCAGATCAGAGGGCTCCGAAAGGAGCCCTCTGATCAGGGTCTTCACTGTTTGTCAGTAATGCCAAAATTGACAAAAACAACTCTTAAAAGCCAGAAATGGACTAGACAAAAATCGAAACTGGAATTGTCCATTTAAAGTTTCAGGGAGGAAAGAGTTAAGCTATTATTTGTTAGAATATAGAAAATATGTCTTATAATTCTTATTTGTGACAGTATAAATTGGAACCATTTCCTTCAGTACAGGAATAAATTAAAGGCGTAAAAAGGTGTATTTATGGGGCAAGAGGCTAATGCAATGTTTTATATTTTAACTAAGTTAAAATAGAATTGTTCATTTCAATCTGCATGACTACAAAATACTTAGATAATCTTTTCTTACACACTGTAATAAAATGCTCCTTCATGAAATTTCTGCTTTTCTTTCATCCTGCTGTTTACATGTATAGCAGTCATCTGTCATAAATATAGTTAACTAGATATCTATAGGTAATTCACCAATGATGCCCCTATGACTGGCCAGGCTATGAGACAAGTGAAATGCATGAAGAAGTATATGTTGCAAAGTATTTATTGATTTTATCTTATGATACAGTTAACGAAAATTTCCGACTTCATCGACAAAAGTTGGCAAAAAGTGATAAATGCAAATTCAAACCTATCGGACAATACCATATTGTTAGGGTTATATTGGACAAAATTAAACGTAATTCAGAGTTCAAAATTTTGAAACCTAAATAAACAATACCTGTTTGTGATAAACAAGACCTGTTTGTGAAACACTATGGCCCTCAAATAGTGTAATGGTCTCTGCATGAGTATTCAATTCATTATACTTACAATGTATACCTTTTGATGTTTCTTAAACTTAAACATTCTCTGAGATCAGATGCAGCATTATCTGGGATCTGATCTGGTTCCAAACAGTTTGATTGTTTGAGCTTCTTTGATTAAAAAAGTATAAATCTTAGTTAAAATGCATTTTCCAGACAATTTCAAAGCAGACAATTTTACAAAAGGAAAAGGGTTAAAGGAGGACACATTAATTTTCATTCAAGAGTGAGAATTTCATTATTATTGTGCATATAGATCTCTGTGGAATAATTGATTGAAAGATTTGATTACAAGAGTTTGAAGGGATAGACAGATAATTACACAAGCCAACAGTCAATTTTACAAACAAACAGGCAAACAAACAGAACAAGAACATGTGACATACACTGTTAAACATGTAATATTAATTAATGGACACAAACAGAAAAACAAACGTCTACGTTACATGTACTTGTTTCTTGCATTTAAGATTTTACCTTACAGAATTCAATATACACAGCTCCAGATAAGAGGGAGAAAACTGAACAAATCCAACATTTTCGCACTCATTTTAGCACCAAATCATGTGGTGTTACTAACTCATTAGAATCCTCTCTTTGAGATGATACTAATGAGTAGTGACACCATAGGGTTTAAAGCAGAAATAAAGATTTTAGTTTTTGAAATACTCCCCTTATCTGGAGCCCTGAATATAGTATTGACCCATCAATCCATAACTACTACTTTTTACACCTCCAATTTATTCCTTCACTCAAGAAAATAGTTCTACTTTATTCAGTCATGAATATGCATGATAAGAAATACTTTCTATATCCTAGTAGATTGGAAGCTTAAAGCAGGCTGAAAGTAAAGCAGAATGAGCTATTATGTGCATTCTGATTTACTTTCAATCTGCTTTAAGTGGTCATCTGTCTTCAAAACTAGAAACAGACCATGGGGTAATAGGTTATTTAATGGACACAATTAAACAGGAAAACAATTTCTTGTTCTTGCATTAAGATTTAATTGCTTCACAGAAATTAATTTGGTATTGATTATCCCTTTGCCTGCTACAATATTGCCTGCTTCTTGTTGTTGCCTGCAACTGTTTTCGAAATCTAATTTTTAAGCCATTTTGTTTAACAATCTATGACACAATTGCCTGAGCAAACAGTGTAGACCCTGATCAGACTGCTCCCCTAGGAGCAAAAATAACTTGAGTCCAAAACTTGTCAAAACTTGACAATAATTTAAGTTATACTTAATTATTTAAATTTCAACTTCGTAACATCAATTTCAGCACCCTAGCTAGCTTTAAAACAAACGTGTCCAAAAATCATTAACCCTGGTCCATGCCCATGCTCACGCAGGGGGTATAGCATTTATAAAGCTCTGTTATTCTCTGAAAAGGAGAGCTAAAAAGGGTTAACCCTTGAATAGCAACTTTCCTTTTTTTCCTAAAAGCATTCTGTTCTGAAATTCTGAAAGTGTGATGTTCTCTATATACATGTATATAGCTTACAATATTATGATCACAGTGGCAAAAAATTAAGTTGAAATCTATATCAGATGCTGAATAAGTCTGATCAGGATCTGCTTTAACCCTTTCCCTTATAGAAGCGACTTTTAGCACATTAATTTTATTCATCCGCTGAAGAAAATAGTTCCAAATTATACTGTAATGAATATGTGTCATATTTAATACTTTCCTTATTCTAGCAGTAAATAGCTTAAAGCAGGCTGAAAGTAAAGCAGAATGCGCCTTAGGGCGTATTTTGCTTTACTTTCAACCTGCTTTAAGTAGTCACATATCTTCAATACTAGAAACAATGCTATCAGGTAAAGGGTTAAGCAACAGCTTGCCTTTCTTAAACATTGAAAACCTGATTCAGGCTTAGTAACACTGTGGGGGAAGGTTTAGAAGGTAAATTACACTCAATGCTAAACACACAATGAGCACTTTCAATTGAATTAAAATTTATAGGCTGGTATAGTAATTCAATACCTCATATTTAAATAATAGCTGCCTCTGTGTAACAGAAACACAACTCTTTTGTACTCTTAGCCTTGATTTAAGTATTCAAAAACCTATAAATACATGTATGTGCTTCAAATCTTCTACACAATTACAAAATTCTGCCTGCTTCAACTTTGCTGTTTAAATGAAACTTAACACAAATTTAAAAGGAATGCATTAAAATGCAAAACAATGTCAGCAAACAGTTTAGAACTTTATTTGACACCTATTTCATAAAAAACTTCATACATGCAAAAAAATCAGTCGTAAGTCAAAACTTTAAAATACATTTAATATCTGATTTCTTTATCCAATTCTGTCTTGTGACATCTCTTTTGGAATCGTCTTTTAGATGAAGAAATAAATAATAATTAAGACTTTTATAATCTGACTTACGACAACATTTGTCATACAAAGTTTTATGAAACAGGCCCCTGGTGTCTGACCTGGCTCCTGCAGACAGTGTTTGCAACAGACATAAGGTTTCAGGGCTGCCACAAGTTGACATGAAAAATCATAAGATTTCCAAATTTGCATTTTTTAAGAGCGAATTTACGAATCGTACCTTTACCCCATAGCCTGTTTCTAGTTTTGTTGACACATGACTACTTAAAGCAGGCTGGAAGTAAAGCAGAATGCGCCTTATGGCGCATTCTGCTTTACTTTCAGCCTGCTTTAAGCTACCATGTTCTAGTAAATTTTTTTGAAGATTTAGGAAAAATCCGGAGAAATGGCAACCCTGAGGTTTTTAGCATATACATCTTTATCAGGAAAGAATAATAACATTTTCTCCACTGTAAGGTGACTTAATTACAGTAATGAACAGATACAAAGAATTAACACCACATACACATATCAATTTCAATGTTAAATTTTAAAACATCTTGTTTGGTTCAAGAAGGTTGAAAGTAATTTAAGCAGAAAATTCTTCGATCAATTTCTGCTTTTCTTTCAGCCTGCTTTAAACAACCATCTGTCAGGATGTAAGAAAAGTTTCCTACAGGGCTCTTTATCAGGACGAGGTATAAAGCATGAAAAGGCATTTTATAAGGAAAGTATTAACCTATTACTCCATAAATAAATTATTATTATTATTATTAAATTTTTTTTTTTACATTTTATATTTTCTCCTTCTGTAGAATTAAATACTTCCACTTAAATACATTCATGGATATGCATGATGAGAATATTTTCTTAATCCTAGGAGATGTTAGCTTAAAGCAGGCTGAAAGTAGAGCAGAATGTGCCTCTGCTTTATTTTCAACCTGCTTTTAGTTGCCATCTGTCTTCAAAACTAGAAACAGACTATATGGTAATGGGTTAGTGTGCCAAAACATGCATCCATGGGGATATGGATTAATAAACTAGGATTTTGTCAATAGAATGAAGCTAATATAAAATTTTAGTAAGGTGATAGTATGAAAGTAAATATATTTGAAAAATCATATCTAAATCAATTGTATGTTAATCTGTTAACCCATAATGGGATAACTTATGTGGAAAAAGAAACAAATGAAACAGTCATATATAGTTTACATACATGTATGTGTCAACATCTATATCAACAAAAGGCTACATTTTTTTAATGATTAATAGAGCTTATAACCATATTGGGCTCAAAGTTAAGTCTTAGTTTGCTACAATATTATTTGCTTACAAAAAGTGTTTAGGCAATGGGAGAGGTTGTATGTTGTTATCTACAGGTATTATTGTGCATACTAGAATAATAATGTATAGTTTGCACGGGTGCTCATATAATATATCTCAAAAACTGCTTGACTAACATATCCAGCAACTTTCTACATGTGTGTATATATTAGTACTGTATATATGAAAAAAGAGAGTACATATTGTAACAATTCTTTTGACTGCATTTTTAAAACTATTATGAAAAAATGATGATGACAAATAAAATCTGTATTTAGTGGTCAAACTCCAATTAGAAAGGGTTTCATTTACTTGTAACTTTATGTCTATTCTTAACTATTTACCTCATAATACACTAATTAAACATCTAATTTTTAAGAAAAGAAGTTCTTAAAAATTGACTCCTATAAAACTTATGTAATAATAGAAGGTGTTCCAGTACTTTTTCTAGATAGCAGCTTAATTTAAAATAGGCTGAAAATAAATCAAAATGCTGAGCTTAAGGAATAATTCTGCTTTACTTTCAACCATAGGCTTTAAATTTTCAATGATAATTAACCTTAAAGAGACACAATGCAGGGTTTGCCATGGATAAGACAATTAAAAGGATGAGTTGTTTAGAATCTCTAGTAGACAGATTTTTTTCTTATTGGTATCTATAAGGGACCTGCATGGACAGTTAAAGTATATAATGCTCCAATTCAAACCCACCATCCAGATTGCCTACGTGTCTTCCATAATAATAAGCATGGCAAAATTTTTTATCTTAAATGCTCTACATTTGAAGCTTTCAATGATGCAACTATTATAAAGCATTTACATGTATATATTTTATTCAAAATAGCCTGTGCCATTCTTACCTGTGTATGAAACCAAAGAGGGTAACTATAGCAAGTAATAATCAGAAAATACATAATGTTTCTGCATGATTCAATTTGTACTACATGTATTATGAATGTATCATTATAAGTTAGCTCTGAATTCTGTATGCTAAAAACAATTACAGTTGCTTACAAAGTTACAATTCCTTCACCTTTGACTGCTTTCAGTGCTTTAATAATGCAGATGGTTTTTAGTCTTCATTTTCTACTTTACTTTCAGAATGTTTTAGCACCACCTGTCATGGAGTAAGGAAACATTTCGTGTTGCACTTGGTCAGGACGAGGATAAAGCATAGATCTCTATAATATGGGGGACAGAACAATATTGTGTGTTGTGGTCTTCGTAAAAAAGTGTAAATACAAATGCACAAGTTTCACATGATTTTCATTGGTTTGATATTGTCTTACATTTTATTAGACTAAATTGACTTTTACCACATACAGTATATAATTACATTTAGTTATACATTGTATATTACGAACAAATGAACGAACAAATATATATAAGCCAAAAGTGGCTAAAGATTAGAGCTCTCTGCTTTATATTTCACACTGCTCTATGCAGTCACTTGTTATTAGAAAGCTCAATGCTTCTTCTAAAACAAACCTTTAACTCTTAAAGTATGTGCCTACTTTCAACCTGTATTAAGGGGTCATATCTGTCTTCAAAACTAGAAATAGCCTATGGAATAAAGGGTTATAAAGACAAACTAATATTTGATAAATGTAAACTATTATAAACACAGACCAACTACTTGTGTTCTCTACATAATGCCTCTTGTTATAGTCTTCACTGTTTATACCACTTTGACACAGTCAAAAATATTTTGATACCGCTGAAGTCACAGTGACACAATGCTGAGTTAACCCTGTCCTCCACAGAAGCCTCTCAGAGAGTGCCTCTGATCCCCTGAGCTCCAGATCAGTGAAGTATTTCAAAAACTAGAATCTTTATTTTTGCATTAAACCCTATAGTGTCACTACTCATTAGAATTGTCTCTAAGAGACGGTTCTAATGAGTAGAAACACCATAGGATTAGGCGTTGAAATGAGTGAGCAAAATGTTGAATTTTGTTCAGTTTACTCCCTTTTATCTGGAGCCCTGGACCCACCCCTCTATTATTTAAGTGCAACATTATGCCACTATTCAGATATGATGTTGTATATAGGAGGCATATTGAAAGCAAATGAAAATAAAGCAGAAAGCTACTAAAGGGACTTTCTGCTTCCCTCTTTGAACCCTAGTCCCGCACATAGGCGTCCTTTTCGAACAGTGTACATGTGAGTAGTACATTTGTCCTGTGCAAACAGTGAAGACCCAGATCAGAGGGCTCCGATAGGAGCCCTCTGATCAGGGTCTTCACTGTTTGTCATAATGCCAAACACTGACAAAAACAACCCTTAAAAGTCAGAAATGGACTAGACTAAAATGGAAACTGGAATTTTCCTTTTAAAGTTTCAGGGAGGAAAGAGTTAACTTGCAATGTTTCATGCGTAGATGAACTGTACTTTAATTTGGCTATATGGAGGAAAAGGTTAATCTGAGACTATATTATAATGTTTGTATTATCAGAGCGTTTAATGCTAATTATGCCCAATATTAAACACTCAGAGACATTAAATTGTTTCAATGATTTTGACACTGATGCAGATAACATCATTTATACTTTTCAACAACATGAAAGATATTTACTTCCAAGATGGTGTCATCCAAAGGCTCTAGGACCACTGGATCAAGAGTATAAATTTGAAAGGTGATAAATTACCATTATGTTGCAAAATACATGTAAATGAAACAGTTCCTTTAATTAAAAGTCACTAATTCTATAATTATGCCTTGCAGTTGCAGCCATGGACTTTTCAATCACCTCTTGTCAGACACTTATATAGACACTTGTATAAATGTACAGTAAAATCTCACTATTACTATCACTAAAACAAGGCCTAATTGATTGTATAAAAGGCTTAACTCTTTCCTCCCTGAAACTTTAAATGGACAATTCCAGTTTCCATTTAAGTCTAGTCCATTTCTGACTTTTAACGGTTGTTTTTGTCAATGTTTGGCATTATGACAAACAGTGAGGACCCTGATCAGAGGGCTCCTTAGGAGCCCTCTGATCTGGGTCTTCACTGTTTGCATAGGACAAGTGTATTATTTACCTGTTCACTGTTTGCAAAGGACGCCAATATGCGGGACTAGGGTTCAAAGGGTTAACGCATTAGGTATATGTGACAGCAAATCTGGCAGAAAGCTCCAAAAGGGACTTTCTAGTTTACTGTCACCTAGCTTGCTTTTAATCAGTCACCTGTTGTAAACATCTAATAATTATCACAATTAAGTGTTCGTAATAGAGAGGTTTTACTGTAAATGTATTTTTTAATAAACATTTAAATGAAACAAAAACAGATAACTGTTCAATATGTTATAACCAGATTGCACAGCAATTTCTATAAATTTAACGTTCTATATGTATACAAGTGCAGAGCTTACAACAGTTTGTTAATCTTAAATTAACATAATTTACGTTAACCCAAATTACCCCATCACATGTTTCTAGTTTTGAAGACAGTTGACCACTTAAAGCAAGTTGGAAGTAAAGCAGAATGATTCTTACAGTGCATTCTGCTTTACTTTCCTCCCGCTTCAATTAGCTACTGTCTGCTAGGGTCACAATTTCCTTAGAATGAAGCAGTTTTTAATTATATTTTTGACTGTATCAAATGGGGAAAAATATATAGCATAGTTATGGAGTACATGTAATGGGTTAAATGGTACTTTAATGTAAACAGTTTGAATCCAGATGACTGGTGAAGAAACAGAATGTCTCATCTGGATCGAAACAGGCTGATACTGTGCTGATGATAAATCAACTTGCTGCTGACAATAAATCCTCCACAGTTTTTGAAAGACAGGCAAATATATTGCATTGCCATTGTTTAACCCAATAACCATCTTATTTAATTATTTTTCAAACAAAATATCAACTGCATGCTTAAATTTAAAGTCTGCAAGTTTATGCAAATTCAAGATTTGGAGGGTTGGATTGAAGACAGATTAATGAGTGCCAAATAGTTTGGATCCTGATCAGAGGCTGTGTTATGCTGAGCGTCTGATCTGGACCTAAACGGTTTGCATATTAAGTTGACTTTAGTTGCGTATTATAGTATAGCTTTTGCAATCTTGACTTTAGTGTTATAAGTTTGAATTGACATGTGCAATCTGGCAAAAACAAAAGTGATGTTAAAGGGACTCGCAACCGGATGGTGTACTTGTCAAAATAAAATAAAATACTCAAATAAAAGCAAATTTGTGGCATTATTTGGCTTCTGACATTAAAAAAATATGATCAGTCCAAAAAAAGTTTCAAGAATCGTCACCGAATCTTAGATTTTTAGATATTTTCCATCGTTTTTCTATACCGACTAGTAGATGGTATAGTTGTTGTTGTTGCTTCTCTACACGCCGGGCCGCGGGCTCAGACATAAACCCGAGCCGAAACACGAAGTTGTATGCACTTTTTATCGCTACACATTGAAATACGTTAAATCGATCCGAGATAAACGGATAGTCTCCGTGGTTCATTGGTCTAAGCGGTTTCCCCTATTTTGCCTTCTGTCCGCCAATGCCGGGCCCTGGGTTCGAATCCCACCAGAGACCAGTATTTTTTTTTATTGAAATACATTTTTTTTAAACAGAATTTCTTATCCTAAACTAATTCTTTACCATTTATATAAGCGTTTGACACATATTTACAAATTACTATTTTTAATGCACCATCTGGTTGCGAGTCGCTTTAAACAATAAAGAGAATTAATAGAAGTAAAAATTATACATATTTAAAACAGTTACTTGGACCAGATAACTCTTTCATCCTTGAAACTTCAGAGACAAAAATCCAATTGGAACTATACATGTATTGTTTACTATTTATAATTTAGGTTTATTTTTTATTAACAGCGGTGAAATAAAATATGAAAACAGACATTGTCGCTTCGCGACCGTCAGCATAGTAGTAGTAGTTATTTTTTATTTATATGTATACATTTATAGCAAAATGACTAATGGTGTACACTAGACCCTGATTATTCCTATAACAGCCCTCAGATCTGATCAGGATCCATAGGACAGGTGCACACATGTACAGTAAAACCTCTCTATTACGACCACTAAATTGTGTCAATTAGTACAGTGGTAAATACGCTATTCCTACCCATTTACGCGTTAATCTATGCGTAAAAAACGCATAGTGAACGGTTAACAAAGGGTTAACGCCTAACGAATTTAACACGTTTAAACGCGTTAATAAACGATTATACCAATGCAGTCTCGGCTAAGGGGTCCGTCGATTAGGTGATGACCCTTTCATTCTGGGCTCTTTTAAACGCGTAAAGAAACGGCAAGGAAACGTATTTAACGAAACGGATAATAAACGCGTAATAAATGCTTAAGAAGCACGTAAAGTGGGTAGGAATAGCGTATTTACCACTGTAGGTGTTTACGACAGGTGACAGCTTAAAGCAAGGTGACAGTAAAACAGAAAGCTCCTACAGAAGCTTTTTGTTTTACTTTCACCTTGCTTTAAGCTGTCACCTGTCTTTTATACAATTATTTGGCCTTTGTTTTAGTGGTCGTAATAGAGAGGTTTTACTGTACAAGTTTATATTCACAGATAAACTTATCGTTTGAGAAGGATGAGTAAATTTAATGTTAGCAGAGTTGAAGGGCCGGGTTAATTCAGACTAAATTCTTTGAATAAGAGACTGGATTTTTAAAAAAGCTACCAGGGCTCTAGATAAGAGTTAGTTATTTCAACAAATCAAACATTTTCTCACTCATTTCATCACCAAATCCTATGGTGTTACTACTCATAAGAATCGTCTCTTCGAGACGATTCTAATGAGTAGTGACACCATAGGGTTTAATTCAGAAATAAAGATTTAAGTTTTTGAAAAACTACCCTTATCTGGTGCTCTGAGCTACTATGGTTCTGTGTATTTTATGTAGAAAGCTGTACATAGAAGAATAACATTTACAAATCTCTTTTAATCAATTACATTTTAGATTCAATTGTGTTTGGATAAGTGACTATTAAATTACTTTTTAACATATATTGTTAATAATAAGCACATCATGTAAAAATATATAGAACCAGTCATATTTATAAAACAAACATGCCTTTATTCCACACAAAACAATAAAATAATTGTGTTTCAGATTAGTATTTACTCTCTCGTTTAAATTTAAAATATTTAAAGTCCAGTGATTAATTTAGAAATCACGAATGGTGTGTCCTAGGGATGGACATTTTGTAAAACGATGAGTCCCTGGGACTAGACATTGAATTTTTCTGACTAAAATATAAATATAATGAGTCCAATCAGTCCATGGGACTCACAGATTCTTGACAACTGAGTCCTTGGCAAATTTAATGAGTATAGGTCTCAAATTGCAGTAATCACTGACTTTAAAAGTTTCAAACATAATTTCATCTGTAATATAGAACTTTATTTCCTAAATTCCTATATATGATTGTTAAGTTTTTGTAAAATGATTGTTAATTGAAAGATTTGAGAGATTTTCTAGGCAATAAAACTTAAATGTTACAGTCTACTTATAGGCTAAGTAACTAAGAACGTATTTCTCTGATCCACTCAGGGTTTTTTTAAAGACAAACACACAGTAAGTTAGTGTATTTTGCAGCTACTGGTATCTTGAAGGAATTTTTCAATAGCATTGCCATAATATATTACAGCGATGAAATATGTATACAGTTTAATTCCATTGATTGAGATAAAGAGAAATTTAAGATGTATTAAGTAATGGGTTATATTATGAAATATCATATATCGTATACATATGTATATAGAATCAGATTGAACTATAATACTTCTAAAGAGACAGATGTTTTGTATATGGATTATGTTAATTTATATATAAACAGTACTAAGTGCACAGTCAGCTAAACTTACCTTGCGGTGAGTCTTGGGCTAGAAAGTGAATTCAACTTTTATTTCGTATAACAAATTGTAAATGATTACCAGAGCTTCAAATAGGGTTTAGTCATTGAAAAGCTAAGTAATACTTCCAAGTTCCTTTAGTCACCATCAAAAAACTATGCTGTGACTCATTAGAATCATCTCAGTTTGAGATGATATATCAGAGCTGCATGCAGATATAAGGAGGAGTATTTCAAAAACTATATTTCTTATTTCTGCATTAAACCCTATGGTGTCACTAACTCATTCTGTCTCTTTGAGACGATTCTAATTATTAGTAGTAACACCATTGGATTTTGTGCTGAAATGAGTGAGAAATTTGTGAATTTGTTCTAGTTTATTCCCTCTTATCTGGAGCCCTGCTTATGATTTAATTACAACATATAGGCTTATCGGGTTTGATAGACTCTGCCATGAAAATGTTGGAAGTAATTTTAGTAGTGGTATATATAAAATGCCAACAGTGTAAACCCGATCAGAGGGATCCTGTACATCTAATACAATTAAGCTAAAAACGACTCGATCTTTAAATTGTAACTAGAAAACCTCGTAAATTGACAAACATGTCATCGTCAGATTTCATTTAAAATATGATATCTATCATATAATTTTAAACAGTGACAATATCCCGAAATAATGCCTAAATACTGTTACTTTATCGTGAGACATCCACAAGTTAGACTGCCTAAATTAACCCACGGAATATCAATATTCTGATATAAATGGAAAACATTTAAACAATTCTAGTTTAATTTTTTAAATTACCTTGGTCTTTGATCTCTGAATAGTGTAATCTCTGGTTGGTGAATGATCCTGTACAGTTGTACGTGATCTTCTCAATTTAACTGCATAAATGCTTGTTTGTTCCTTTTTTATTGGTGGGAGTGGAGTTCTAGATGCTATAGATGCTGAACCGTTTCGTGAACCTCCCTGTGACGATGCAGCTGATCCTTTAGAATGTGGGGCTCTTTCTACGGTTCTTTGTCTGACACTTCTATTTGCTGATGGTGAAGCCTGCTCTTGTCGTCTTAGCATTTCTTTTAGTTTTTTGTTCATTGTGTATGCCTCCTGGAGCAAAGCTTCAGTATCCTCTTCAGACAAATCTACTGTATTCAAAAGTTCGATGACTTGACCAGGGTCTGACAAATTAATCTCTGTGGCACCATTTTCGTGATTCGGTTCGTTATTCTGACTGTTTTCGTTATATCCATATTGTTGTAACTGTTCTCTGTTTTCGCAAATGCCGTTTTGTGTCGAAGTTTCTGGTTTGTCATCGTTATTCTGGTCCGGTGATTTTATTGTTAGACTGCGCGCCATTATATCTGATATTCCTCTGTCTACATCTTGAGACTCCATAGCGAATCGGGTACTGAACGACTTTAAAATTCTATAAATTTTTACCAACAAGGCGTCATTCGAAACGGAAATAGCAACGCAAAATGGAGAAGACAAGGGAGGCGACTCTTTTAGACTGGTTTACATTTGTATAGGGTATGGCTAAATTCCTCAAACAAGATGATTTCACCAGGGACAATGTGCAACATAATCATGGATTGTCCATTTGTGTATAAAAAAATAAGTAAAAATTCGGTAAAAATACTCAGGTTTATAGGGGTTTAAGATAACTAGTTGCATGTCCATTGAGAGTCACGAAAATTAAGCAGAATATTAGATCTAGCAGACTGAACTAGTCTATGAGTAACCGAGATAAGCCACGGGACGCGAAATAGATAACATAAAACACACATAAATCTGTTACCAGTCCGGTGCAGACGACGCGCACATGTTTGGTTTTATTTTTCATTTGAAATTTGATTAGATCTACGTTGAACAAAAATTCTTCATATTTTATACGCCTGTCTTCTGACACCCAGTATGTATGAGTATGTAAAATATCTTACAACACCCCTATATATACGTTCTGCCCCCCCACCCTTTCACCAGTTTCCGCTCTCTAATATCTTCATGATTCATCCATGTGATGATTTTATTTGATGTACACGAGTACACCAAAGCTTACTGACACGTTTTCTTGCTAGAACACAGATCAAGTTCGATAACAAGCCAAATCGCACCAGAGATTAGGGAGTTATTGCCCTTGAATTGTTCTCCATAATTGGCTCCAATTGAGAAAAATGCACATTTTTTCATCCCAATTCAGGCCTACCATTCCTCCGGATTTTTCCTAAATCTCCGGATTTTTCATAATTTCTCCGGATCTCCGGATTTTTTCCGAAATCTCCGGATTTTTTCAAAAATCTCCCAGAAAAAAATCCTAATCCCCGATTCAGTGCGCCAGACAGCACCTTCTCGGTCTTTCAAATAAGAGAAAAGCAATAAAGGTATTCCGAATGCTATATGTATTGGTACTAATCGGGTCATTGACTGGATTAGCAGCTTGTTCACAGCCAATCAAACATGTAATTACCACCTGTGGTTCCGATTCGACTGCGGGCTGAGAAGTAGATACGGCATGCACTTTATTTATGACACGTCTGGTTCTGCATGTTGCATAGTGTGGTGTACACGCTTCATTTTATGACACGATAGGTTCACGCATAGCGATAAAGTGATGGTGTAGTGCAGGTAAACTATTGGTAAACAGCGAGATTGCCGATATCGTAAAGAAGCTATACACGGGAGCAAAATTGCTATACACAAGAGAAAAAATGCAGCCAAATGAAATCGGCTTTGAATTTTAAAAAAAAAAAAAAAAAATTATTTTGAAAATTACGGCAGGGTGTCATCATGGAGGAAATTATACGTATAATTCCTCCATGGTGTCATGGAATTAAGGCAGGACGTGACGCCCTGCTAAAAGTGTCTAGCCATGAGTATATTTATATGAATATCATTAACTTACTAGTCATAGTGGCCTGAAATGTGCAAAATCAGATGTAAGACATTGATACTATAACTTTTCTAATCCTTAACCAAACAGTACAGGTACTTATCACAGAACACAGTTGTCTGACCGGGGTCTATACTGCTAAAAAGAGTAAATATTTGCAACTATGGAGAATACAGTTGAGTTGCCCCTAGCAGTATTGATGAATATGATGTTTTGTTATTTTTCTTTTATTATAGTTTTTTTTACAGAGTTTATTGCAATAAAGTTTATACTGTTATTCTTTGTGTGTATGTATTTAATACATAGATGATGGGTGCAATGGTGTGATATACATTTGAAAAGATGGTTTTAAACACAAAAGCGCACAAATAAAGATATTCGATTAAAAAGCGCGCTTTTGGGAATCGCGCCTTCGAAGGCTCGATTTTTGAAAATCGCGCTTTAAAATAAAAATTTGGGAAAATCTTAGGATTTTTTTTTTGAAATTATGGTAGGCCTGCCAATTTGGAATTTATTAACACAACTTTTAAAGATTGATTAATTGGAACAATTAAGAAACTCGAGCATATATCTAGATATGGTTCCTTAAGCATACTGTACTAAAGGGCCTTTACCAAAATTACCAGGCAGGGTTACTGATATTTTTTAAGGTGCTTTGTTGTGTATTAAGATCCTACCAAATTAAATTTATGAAACAATTGCGCACCTGGTACACCATGTAAAATTGACCTAAAGTGACCTAGATTACAACTGGACATGGCCCACAACAGGAAGTATCTACGTCCCTGCCCACAATCAACCTTTGGACTGGAGTGTTAACAAGCTTTTTCTATGATTTGACCTAGTGACCTAGTTTTTGACCAGACACAATCCACATCTGATTTTGACCTAGATTTTATGTAGGCAAAACATTCTGACAATATTTCACTCAGATCTATTGAGATAGCCTCTAGAGGGTTAAGCTTCTAGAGGGTTAACCCTGTTTTTCTTTGATTTGACCTTGTGACCTAGTTTTTGACCAACATGACCCATATTCGAACTTGACTAGCAAACATTTTGACCAAGTTGCACTAAAATCCAATGAGATTTGTAGCCTCTAAATTTTAACAAGGTTTTTCTTCGAGATAACCTAGTGACCTAGTTTTTGACTGAACATTACCCACATTCACACTTGATCTAGAAATCAATTAGGCAAACATTTTGACGTTTCATAAGATTTGATGAGACATGTAGCCTCTAGTGTGTAAAACAAGGTTTTCCTATTGTTTGACCTAGTGACCAAGATTTTGACCCGACATGACCCGTATTCAAACTTGACCTAGATATCAATTAGGCAAACATTGGGACTGAATTGCATTAAAATCCAATGAGATTTGTAGCCTCTAGAATGTTAATAAGGTTTCAGAACTATGATTTGACCTAGTGACATAGTTTTATGGGGTAAAGGGTTAAACATACTAGCCAGTCTGTTTCTAGCTCACCTGAGCAAAAGGCTCAAGATGAACTTTTGGGTTGGCCCTGTGTCCGTTGTGTCATTGTTAATAATTGCTTCAAATGACATCTACTCCTATACCGCTTGACAGATTTCAACCAAGTTAACTTTACAGAAATGTTCCTTGGGTCAGGCTCTTTCAAATTTGTTCAAAGAATTAACAACAATGCAGAACTCTGGTTGCCATGGCAACCAAAGTGAAAAAATAAGCAAATCTCAAAAAACCTTGTCAATAACTGCAAGGGCTAGAGCTTAGACATTTGGCACATTACATCATCTATGTACAGGTCCTCTATCAAGTTTGTTCAAATTATGCCCCTGGGGTCAAAATTGGCGCGCCCCGGGGGTCCCAGATTTACATGAGTTATACATGTGATTTTTTCAGAAATGTCTTCTCCTCTGAAACTATATGGCCAGAGCTTTGATATTCGACATGGTGGCACTTCTAGATGACCTTTACCTATTTGTTCATATGGTTCCGGTCTATTGAATCCCGAATGAATAACTCTTTACTCATTCGTGATTGAATATCTAGGTCACAGGAGCTAAAATAGATTTTTTCAATAAAAACTTATAAAATCTTCTCGTCAAAAACTACAAGGGCTAGAGCTTAGATATTTGGCACATAGCATCCCCTACAGGTCCTTTATCAAGTTTGTTCAAATTATGCCCCTGGGATCAAATATGGCCTGACCCAGGGGTCACAGTTTTACATAGAGTTATTTGTGAAGTTTTCAAATGTTTTCTCCTCTTAAACTAATATGGCCAAGGCTTTGATATTCTGCATGGTGACACTTCTAGACGTCCTTTACCTATTTTAATAAAATGGTTCCAGTCTGTTACATAAAATTATGTAGGTCACACAAGCTTAAAATAGATTTTTTCAATGGAAACTTAAAAAAATCTTCTTGTCAAAAACCCTAGTACCCTGATCTTAGATATTTGGCACATATCATCATCTACATGTCCTCTATCAAGGTTGTTCAAATTATGCCCCTCGGGTAAAAAATGACCCGTCCTGGACATAAATCATTTTATCCTGTCACGTGCCTGTTTTCCTGACGGATAAAGGGGTGACAGATAAACTTTGCTTTATTATGCTATGTGGTCACATGACCGATGTTATTATGTCAAGTGGTCACATGACCTGTAGCCGGAACTACTTTTTTCACCGAGACGCTTATTTTTCCCGCTGTTAGGAAAGGTATTCTAAAACTCTTTCAACAGAATCCCGACGTGTAACGACGTTTATTCGAACTATTCGATGCAATCAAAGCGTTATAGAGTACGCGCCACTAGTCGCTTGCTGACATACTCTATAATTGTCCACCTTTTAGATTTCCTGAGTGAAAAACACTAGATTTTTAAAGGTTCTTTTATTGCTTTTCAACGTAACTAGGATGTGACGTCACTGACGTCATCTATATAATAGCGCGCTTTCCTAGAATAACATAGTTCTTTAGTGAGAATCTTATCTGGACCAAAAATGACTCTAGCTTTAAAAAAAGCATTCTCTATTTATTTTACTATTGTGACAAGGATAAATAGAATATTTGGTTCCTATCTTTGAATGAGAAATGTTATCTGGCTCGGCTTCTGAAAATATCAGGTTCGCCTGCGGCTCACCTGATATATTCATCCGCCTTGCCAGATAACATTTCTCATTCAAAGCTAGTCACCAAATATTCTCTATATCTCCATTTTGAAGCTATTCTCAGGTGAGTGAAATATGATGGCCCAAAGCCATAGGCCTCTTGTCTATTTACAGATTCCAGCAATGATGGGTAGAGAAAGACTATACTACCATAGGGAAGTGGCATCCAATCTTGCCCTTTTCAGCATGATTAAGATCAAGTACATGGACACACCAGAGATATACAAGACTCTACTTGCTTTTCTCAGTGACTATGATCCAGTAAAATTTGGTAACAGAGAAAGAGTGAGGGTTTTTAATCAATAGTTTAATCTTTTACCCCATAGCCTGTTTCTAGTTTTGAAGACAGGTGACCACTTAAAGCAGGTTGAAAGTAAAGTAGAATGTGCCTTAAGGTGCATTCTGCTTTACTTTCAGCCTGCTTTAAGCTTCCATCTGCTAGAATATGGTAAATATTTCTTATAATATATAATCCTCACAGGCTGATTAAATTGGAGCTATTTTCTTTAGTGGAGGAGTAAATTAAATGCGCTAAAAGTCGCTTCTATGGGGGAAAGGGTTAATAGTGTCAGTATGAGGTCACTGTGACTGCTGTGAGTTGAAAAATATCACCCCTAGTTATTGGAATCAAACCAGATATTATAACTTACTATGGATAGTCAAACACTTCTGTGATTAACCAGGGCACAATTTACCCCAGTCTGTTTCTAGTATTGAAAATTTGTAGATAATGTAAGTTTTAAACCTGAAGTTTGGAAGGCTGCCAGTTTCATTTCTGTCATGACAGGCTTAACCCATTACCCCATAGCCTGTTTCTTAGTTCTGAAGATAGGTGCATGACTACTTAAAGCGGGTTAAAAAGTAAAGCAGAATGGGCCTTAATCCTTGGTTAAAGCAAACTGAAAGTAAGCAGAATGCTTTACTTTCAACCTGCTTTAAGTGGCCACATGTTTGCCAGTGTTGTATTGTCAAGTTAACTGATCATTATGATTAATCTTTTTTTGGCTAAAACGAACCATCATGTGGACTTGATTCTGCTTGTCAAAAAAACCCTAAAATTTTATTTTGATCAGAAGTAGATTTGCTTTATAAAAACTTATAGTTTAGAAAAAACAAAACAAATGATGCAGATGGATCCTGATCAAAGGGCTCTTTAACCCATTACCCCATAGCCTGTGTCTAATTTTGAATACAGGTGACCACTTAAAGCAGGTTAAAAGTAAAGCAGAATGTGCCTTAAGTTGCATAATTAATTTCTGCTTTACTATCAGTTTGCTTTAAGCTAACATCTGCTAATATATATTTATATAAAAAAATCTTACTTTATTATCACTGTTTAGATTACAACTATTTTCTTCAGCGGATCGAGGAATTAATTAATGGCGTAAAAAGGTGTATTATAATTAAGGGGTAATGGGCTATAATAAGTTCATGGTTTACAAAATAAACAAATGCTGCAATTCCCCTAAACAAGACAATTATGCCCAACCCATTCACAGCTGCAATGTCGCCTGCTTAAAATTGTCGTCTGCTGTTCTTCTCAAAGTTAAATAATGGCCATTATGACAGTTCTAAGAAAACTTAATGAGGAGTGACAAACAGCTTGAATCAAGCTGTTTGCATATATATACCAATTTCCCTCCCTATAACGACTCCCTCCGAACAATGCACACAATCCTTGCCTGTCATTGCGTGTTGTTGTAGTGAGGGATCGCTGAAATGGGTCAATTTACAGGCCCTCAGACTGGAGTGGATATACAATGTTTTGCCTAATAATTTCAGACTATGCGGTATGTAAGACTGCTGATAACAGATGAAGCTCTTGTCAACTGTATTCTTATGTCTCTACCAGATGGTAGGTACCATAATAACCTTATGAAAGTGAGACTCATGAGTATTTCAAAAACTTTATCCTTCAATCAAAGCCTCAGTAATGATGTAACTCCTCATTAGAATTATCGCTTTGCAATGATTCTAATGATAAGCATTTATTATGTTACACCATAGAGTTTATTGGAGGACCGTCACTATAACACAAAAAAGGATGGACAGAAATGGTTTATAATGCACTTTTATCTGACCAGCGCTGTGTGTGAATAATCAGAATCTAATTGTCTTGGTTGTAAATTCCACAAATTGACTTTTGCAGGCAGATTGGATCCAGATTATAGGCATCACAACTATTGGGTCTAATCAGTGGAACTAAATTGCTCAACATTCTTAAATCAATTAATTTAAGGGCCCCAGGCCTTGGGGTCAGGGTGCATGCTCTATAGTAATGACTAATCACCTTTACTGTCGGTCTGTCACACTTTTTAGCTCTCCTGGAATAGTGTTTTCCAGGTGAGCAATATACTGGCCTCATGGACCTCTTGTTTTAATTATGTGCAGTATTGTATAATCACAATATGAAGTTCAGTGCACCTGCAATTTGCAGTTTTTATTTGTCATTTCGTTCTTGAATTATTTCCCTTTTCATAATTATGTTATATTATTAAGGGGCGGGAGAGTATAAAGTTGCCGCTTTATCTGTCCATCCTTATTTCCATCCTTCTATACATCTATCCGTCCGCAAACAAGAGAGGGTAATTGTGTGGCTAAAATTCCTCAATACTTTCTGTATAACTATATATACATCACTAAAAACACAATGTTATGGCCCCTGCTCAAAATATGTGCTGGGCAATTGTGAAAACTAACTGTGCACTCTGACATTTTATATCAATTATATATGATTTCAGCAACACCTCAGAGCAATGCAGTTATACCTTCCGTTGTACCTCTAGCACCTAAACAGGCAGTACATGCAAAGATAAATAAGTTCAAGAGCAGGTAAGATGTCACCAAACTATTTCGTCTACAAAATTGCGCTAAATGTTTTTTTTTAGGGGGGGGGGGGGGGGGGGGGGGGAATAAATACTGGTTTTGCCCTGTCTGTTTTTTTTTTTGTCTGCAACCTTAACCTTAGCAATAGCTTTTGAACTATAACCAAAAGCACACTCAATACACAGCTTATGTAGTGCCCATGTGAAGAGGTTTATGTTTAAATTATGTGGTTTTTGGCATGCTGGGTCAAAGGTTAAGGTCACTTTTTGAAATGGCAATAATCTTTGACCCTCAAGTGATAGGGACTTATTTGGTATACGTATGGCTGTATTTAAGGAGAGATTTGAATATGTATATATATTTCAAACATGTTCAGTCAAAGGTCAAGGTCACTGGTCAAAAGATCAACATTGATGTAGACCATAACTTTTAAACTATCTTTATGTTTCTTCTGTCAAAATGTCCAACACAAAATTTTGAGAAAAAACAGAAAATAACAATTTGAAGCAGAACGTATTAAAAGTGCAGCAAAGAAAGCGTTGGACATAATTGTCTTGTTTGTGAATTTAATCAGCTGCAAGCATTGTTGTAAGGAAGGATTGTAGTTGGGAGGGCAGTTGTACAGTGGAGAAAACGTTATTCTTTCCCAATAAACGCGTTTACTCTAAAACTATAATTTCCCATACAAACAGTTTGGAGCCAGATCAGACGCCGGGTAACCCGGCGTCTGATCAGGCTCCAAACTGTTTGCCACCAAGATAAACATGAATTATCAGAATTGTCCAAAAGTTGTACTTTTCTACGTTTTAGTGTTTTGCGTTTGCGTACGTTTGCGTTTAAACGGGAAAGAATAACACATTCTCCACTGTAGGAAAGGAGCACTGTAGTACATTGTGTATTCAAGGGTTGATTGTGGTCTCTAATTGGTTGTCCTATTTATTTTGCTTTTTATCTTTCTAGTAAATTGGCAATCAGACCAAAGCGGACTCTGAGTCAACTGAATCCACATCATATGAAAGATGGTGTCGGCCCTATAAGATCAAAGATTGGGAATAAATTTCAAGGTACATTATGTGCAAATGTTTTATATTTGAACTCTTGGAATGCTGAACAAATGTTATTTAGTTCAAATTTCTGGCTGCTGAAATTCTTAAATTAAGCTGTTTATCTAATTTGAAGTTCTCTCTCAGTGCTGAACAATTTGTACTTTGCTTAAATGTATAGCCTGATTCAACATTATTTAAGAATTTCTTCATATCACTACATGAATAAATACTAACTTGTTGACGCTTCAATCTCAGCTCACTGGGGCCATCTTCAAAACCACTATCTGTGTATGTGCAGTTCGGGTCTTGAAAGCCAGTTCCCACCACTTTCCGTAACTGTGGTGAACATCTGGTTTAAAAAGTACTGTTTATTTATGTAATGATAGAGAAATTCTTTAATAATTTGTACTTTGATCAAATGCCCGTGACCTAGGTTTCTGACTTCTGTTGTCTAAAATTTGTCAACTTTTCCAACTTCTTCACTTTTCTAAGTGAAGGAGTAAATAAAGAGGCATTTTAAGGTGTGTATTTATGGAGTAATGGATTAACAGATCAGCAAATAAATCTTTCTACTAGGTCCATTAACCCTTTACCCCATGACCTGTTTCTAGCTTTGAAGCCAGGTGACCACTTAAAACAGGTTGAAAGCAAAGCAGTATGTGCCTTAAGGCACATTCTGCTTTACTTTCAGCCTAGGCTTTAATTTAGTGAGTATCATCTGCTAGGATTTATAAAATGTTTCTTAGGTACATATTCATGACTGTATAAAGTTGAACTACTATTATTCTTCGGTGGAGATGTAAATTTGAAAGGCATATCTATGGAGCAATGGGTTAAAGAGGCTCGCAACCGGATCAAGCATTAAAAATAGTAATTTGTAAATATATGTCAAATGCTTATATAAATGGGTAAAATTTAGTTTAGGATAATAAATTCTGTTAAAAAATGCAAAAAATGCATTTCCAAAAAAAAAAAAAAGAAGAGGCTCTGGTGGGATTCGAACCCGTGACCATCCATGCGGAGACAAAAATGAAAAATGAGGCTTCGCCTTTACGCCCTCGGCTACGGACGCTCTCTATATATATGGTAGCGAATTAACGTACTTCAATGATAGCTATTAATAGAACATTATTCGGCTCGGGTTTATGTCTGACCCCGTGTAGAGAAGCAACAACAACAACGATACCGTTAGCTAACGCTATGGAAAAACGATGGAAAATGTCTAAAAAACGATGGAAAATATCTAAAAAACTAAGATTCGGTGACGATTCTTGAGACGTTTTTTGGACTGATCATATTTTTTTAATGTCAAAAGCCAAATAATGCCACAAATTTGCTTTTATTTGAGTATTTTATTTTATTTTGACAAGAACACCATCCGGTTGCGAGTCCCTTTAAGGTCATTAATTAAGCTTAATTTTCTTTCTTGAAAAAGGTCCATGCAGAAAATATGGAATGAGTACATCTGATTTAAACACTAGTAGCCCAGCAGTAACACGACCAACAAGTGTATCTGGTACCAGAGACAGTCCTGCCATCATAACATGTAAACAATCTTCTGGCTTCCAGGTTAGTAATTGAAGGTTTGACATATATATTTATACTCCCTCAAACAAAGTTTGGTGGGGTATACTGGAGTGACTATGTCTGTCTGTCTGGCCTGCCAGCCGGCTTGTCAAGTGTATAACTTCTAAGGTTTTAGAGCTATTGACTTCTTATACAGATAGATCTTATTAACCAGGAGTGCATTGCACAAGAACCGTTACTCTGTCATCATTATTTTGGGAGTTATTGCCCTTCGTTATTTTGCCCTCTGTTATGTTTATCCAAGTTAGGCTTGTCCAGAGCATAACTTCTGAAGTATTAGAGCTATTTACTTCAAACTTTATATACAAATAGATCTCATTTACCAGGAGAGCAGTGTTCATGAACATCATTGTTTTTTAAGTTATTGCCCTTTGTTATTTTTATCCAAGTTAGGGAGCTCTTTAGTTCAAACTTCAACTTTATCCTGAAACATTAATTTGACCTTGTGACAAGACCCTACTCAGGGTATGAATCTGCATTTGTGATAGGTCTAGTGTTACATGTTGAGGCTCAACATGAACCCATTCACCTCTGACACTTTACCAATATCACTCATAATTATCCAACCTCAATATGACCAGGGCTTGAACTTTAGATTTTTTCCCACTTGCATTTTTTTGCAAGTGCCCATATTTTCTACTTGCAAAACCAGGTTCCAACTTGCTTTTTCAATACGATTATCTACAAATTGACGTTTCACATCATTTTGATCAAAATTATAAGATAAAGTTCATAAACATTACTTTGTTGAACTTTCATTTTGTATCTCATTCTGTGCTAGATTACTCATGTAAATAAAGTTTCAAAAATAATAACTAGTGTGTGTCTTTTTGTGTATAAACTGTACAGTTACTTACTATTCTTAACTCTAAATAACTCTTTATTTGCAGTCCATCCCATATAGTCAATTTTCATTCAAAACAGCAAGGTTCGCAGATTAATTAATTATTAAACACAGACTATAGCTGAAACTTTGTAACTGGGTCGTTTTGTCAAGGGGGCGAAAGGCTTGTGTTATACTTTCAGAGTTCGATGTTTATGGATGATTTTTTTTATCTTTGGTGAAGACAGTCAGCAGACAGTTCACTATATTTCGAAAACGCTTTCACTATAGTCCATAATATTATGTTCGAGAAAGATGCGCATTTCTTTCTACCATTTTAGGACAGATTTTAGCGACGCCGTGGTTCGTCCCATTTTCGCACAAAGCAATAAAACCCAATTACTTCGTGAGTTTCGTAACTTGGTTTGGGCTAGCTTTCAGTCTGTTTTCGGCTGTTCTTCCTTAAATGTCTCGTCAGCCTTCCGTTTATAAACCCTAGAAGGACGAGTCGACTGGAAAACGTTGTAAATTAGTTTAATTTACATCAACATTCGCAGTTTGCGGTCACTAGCTAATAGACTGGTTCCCCTTTTTCTAATGCTGATTCGGCATTGGTACGTATGAAGCCGGGCTATCAATCATGCGCATGCGTTAAGCGCTGGGTTTCCCGAAGTTATAAATAGCCGAGATATGAAAAGAACAAGATGGGCGAACAGCGATAATTATTTAAATTACTGCAAGATTAGAAGGGTTAGACAGTATTCGTCTTTACCATTATAACCTTACATTTTGGAAAGTCTGAACATGAAAATATACACTCGCAATTTTTTTCAAGTGCTGAAATTTTCAGCTCGCATTTTCAAAATTCCACTCGCATTTTGCGAGTTCGCAAGAGCGAAGTTCGAGCCCTGTATGACATTGACCTATAAATTTAGAATTGGAAAAGATTCAGATTATATTGTCAAAGATGCCACCAGTGGATAGTTTAAGCGTTTATTGAATGCAGTGCTATTAAATTTTGCAGTATAGAAATTAGAAACAATTAGAGATTAGAAACATTTACATCTGAAATTTGGCACCTGAAATTGCCTGGCTTTATTATTTTGATAAGTCATTTTCTTCTTTAATTATCTCCCTTTCCTCTTTTAAAAAAATAAATCTCCACAGCTTTATTCTGTCATGCCTCAATAGCACTTTTTTAAACTATGCAGTAATTATGTTAAGCACCATTTGAAATAAGACACCTGCCATTGTGATTATTGTTCGTCAATTCTTTCTTGAATTATCTCCCTTTTTGTAAATTTAAAAATCTTGAGCTACATACTTTGATTACTGTCACCTTGCTTAAACCCTTCCACTCTCAATGATGTCATAAAGTGCATTTGCAAACAGTTTTATGTGGCATCTGATCAGGATCGAAACTGTTTGGCATTTGTTTTGAAATTAAGTCAGTTGTCCTGCCTTAAATCTTAACTTTGAAACAATATTACAGACAACAATATTGAA
The DNA here is from genome assembly GCA_922989275.2 of Gari tellinella. Classification (NCBI taxonomy): domain Eukaryota; kingdom Metazoa; phylum Mollusca; class Bivalvia; order Cardiida; family Psammobiidae; genus Gari; species Gari tellinella. The sequence goes on along the minus strand of OV277864.1, from coordinate 39,620,402 downwards.
GCGAAAGACAATATGGCAATGAAGGGGTAAAAACTTCACGATAAATTTGATCATGAAAGGGTTAAGCAGTCACTGTTGTAACATAAATAATAATTTAATCTGAATAGAGAGGCTTTACTATATACTGCATGCTTATAAAGAATGGGTACAGTGGAGAATCTGTTATTCTTTCCCGTTTAAACGCAAACGTACGCAAACGCAAAGCACTAAAACGTAGAAAAGAACAACGTTTGGACAATTCTGATAATTCATGTTTTTCTTGGTGGCAAACAGTTTGGAGCCAGATCAGACGCCGGGTTACCCGGCGTCTGATCTGGCTCCAAACTGTTTGCACTGCAAATAATAGTTTTAGCGTAAACGCGTTTATTGGGAAAGAATAACACATTCTCCACTGTATGTTGGTTGCTAGGGTTCAGTGGGTTAATGGTTGTCTATCGATGATGGCTAGATAAGTGAACAAATAAGTGCTTCAAATCACAAGTTTTAAAAGCAAATACTTTTACTGAGAGAAAAGAATATACATCATTATACCACTTTATTAACCCTTAGCCTGCCACTCATGACTATAGCTCCATATGCAAACAGCTTGGATCCGGATGAGACGCCGAGTAACTCGGCGTCTCATCCGGATCCAAGCTGTTTGACACTCGGACAACATTTTCAGCAATTTTGAGCAACTTTGAAGCACTTTGAAACTTGAAGCAGACGAGAAATATAGCAGACAACAATTTATTTGGCGGGCTAAGGGTTAATGCAAAACGAAAGATATGTAGAATGCTCCTATTGGAATCAGCATTACTTTAGTTCTGCATTAACACTTTCATCCAATTTGTCAAAATGCAAATCTCCTATATTTCCAACTGTGTTTAAGGCTACATGGATCTATCAGTTTGTTTCTCTTTTACTTTCATTTTGCTTTAACCTGTTACCCCATAGTTTGTTTCTAGTTTCAAATAAAATTGATCACTTGAAGCAGTTTGAAAGTAAGGCAGAATGCACCTTAAGGTACATTTTGCCTTACTTTCAGTCTGTCATCTGCAAGGATATAGAAAATAATTCTTATTGTACATAATCATGACTGTGTAAAGTGGAACTATTTTCTATAGTTGTGGAATAAGTTAAAGGAGTAAAAAGATGTATTTATGGGGCAATAGCTGGTTAAGCTGCCACCTGGATTCATCAGCATCTGAATATAATTAACACACTCAACCCTAGCGACTAGTATACTCGTCATTTCTAAACTTCAACTTCAATTCGTTACTTCCAGACGATCAGTTCAGATCATTATCGGAAGGCGCTGTCAGGGAAATAGACGGAATTAGTCTAATAAGTGCAAAATAAAAGAATAAAAGCATGAGATAAAAGATAATTTAGACAAGTAAAAGAACAGAGGTGCAAAGTTAAAAATAAAAACAATTCATGGGTAGGCTAGAGGTTGACAGCTCCCAGTCCACTCTTGAAAGCATCCAGACTGGGGCATGATTTCAGTTGACTTGGCAGGCTGTTCCAGTATCTTATAGTACGAGGGAAGAATGAATTCATGTGATATTGTGTCCTGGAATGGGGGATTAGGTAATTCTGGTTTCTGATAAGTGTGAGGTGGTTGTGGTCTACATAGACAAGCTGGTGCTGTATTTTGTAAAGCATTATTAAAGAGGTAAGAATTCTGCGATGGGCAAGGGTGTTCCACTCAAGGGTGATCAGCATTTGGGTGACGCTACTGGTGAAGTTGAAGTCATTAAGGACATACCTGGCAGCAGCTCGTTGGACCCCCTCAACCTTGTTTGTTAGGAAGTTTTGCCAGGGATGCCACACCACAGCACAATATTCTAATTGGGGTCTGACATAGGTGGTATATGCTGCTTCTTTGACCTTGGCATTTTTGGTTTTGACATTTCTTTTTATGAACCTAAGTGTGTTTTTGGCTTTGGCTACAGTATTATTAATGTGATTTGTCCAGTTTAAGTCCTTATTTATCGTGATACCTAAATATTTAGCATTGTCAGTGGTTTTGAGTAACTTGTCATGTAGAGTATTAGTAGAGGGCATTTAAAAAATTTGGGGGAAAAAAATGCACAGAAATGATTTTTGTGTTTTCATATGCTCCAATATGTACCGAATGACAGAAAAAAAGTCTAGGAAAATCAAACGATGCGAAATATTATTTATTGGGGTAAAATGGTTGAATTGATAAACGAAAATGATAATTTTTGGAATTTCCATACTGTGACCCTGGGTATTAACATAAAGGCTTCAAATCTACAAATTAGACTGGCAGTTATATCCACTGTGGAATAGTACTAATTAGGATATATAAAACTTTCAAAAAATGGTTCTTTTTGGGTGAAAATCATGAAAATATTAAACAAAACCCCAATTTTTGGAGATTTTAGTAGAGCTTCCCTGGTGCCAAACATCCAAATAAAGGAAAAGATACACAGAAATAGTTTTTGTGTTTTCATATGGTAGAGCATGTACCAAATAACCGAAGAAAAATCTAGGAAAATCAAACTATGCGAAATATGTTTTTTGAGGCAAAATTGTTGAAATAATAAATGAAAACGCCAATTTTAGGGATTTCAGTACTGTGTCGTTGGTTATCATTATAAAAGCTCCAAATTTACAGGCTAGATACTTATACATCTCTATTGTGAAATAGTACTATTAAGGATAGCTTAAACTTTGAAAAATGAATTTTGGGGTAAAATTGTTGAAATAATAAATGAAAACACGAATTTTTGGGATTTCCCTACTGTGAACGTGGATATCAATATAAATACACCAAATATGCAAGTTAGACAAAAAATCATTTTTACTGTGTAATGGTACTAGTAAGGATAAATAAAACTTTCAAAAAACTGGTTTTTTGGGTTAAATTGTCAAAATATTAAACCAAAATCACCAATTTTTGGGATTTTCGCAGACAATCCCTGCCATCGAAATCAAAAGTGATTTATGTGTTATCATATGCTTTAATATGTACAAACTAATAGAAAAATCATCTAGGAAAATCATACAATACCAAATATGGTGTATTGAGGTAAAATCGTTGAAAAATAAAATGTAAATGAGCTTTTGGGGGATTTTACTACTGTGATGGTGGCTATTAAAATAAAAGCTCCAAATCTACAGGTTAAACAAATATTCAATTGCGCTGTGGAATGGTACTGATAAAGATGAATAAACTGTCAAAAAACTGATTTATGCAGTAAAGTTGTTATAATAATTAAACAAAAAAACACCAGTTTTCGAGATTTAGCAGAGATCTCCTGACCTGAAAATTCCAGATAAAGCCTTATAAGCAAATAAAGGGAAAAGTATTTAGAATTGATTTATATGTTTTAGTATGTTTCAATATGTATTAAATAACAGCAAAATAAAGGAAACTCCAACAAAGCCAAATATGACTTTTCGGGGTAAACTGGTTAAAAAAATTAGTTTAAATTTGAATTTTTGGAATTTCCACAACATGGCTTTTAAGATATAAATGTAAAAGCTTCAAATTTACAGGTAAGACACATTATACTTTGTACTGTAGGCTATATACTCACTCTGATTTGGGTCCTCAAATGATATATATTCTTGTTCCGCATACAACTAGGGTTAAGTAACAACCTATATTTGGCATCGCACACAATAAGGGTTAAATTACAGCATTTTGACAATTAAACCAGTGTACTAGCTTAGAGGCAGCATTTAAAATGCCGCTTGTCAAATCAGAGTGTGCACTGATAGTAGATAATAAGCACCACAAAACGAATATTGAATGTTATTGACCTGGTGATATATACACTATCAGTTATTTCATATATATAGCAAGCACTGTTAGATCAATTAATTGCATAAATTACATGTACGATGTATGCCCAATGTGCGTATACTATGATTTGCTGATATTTCATACAGTTGTCAGATTCCATTATTACAGCTCAAAGTACAGGATAGCTCATGTCTATTAGTTTCCAACCAACATCAGAACCAACCAGTTTTGCGCAATAATCCAACATGGCAGAAAAGTGTTCGTTCGTTTATGTTTGGATTTTTTTTATTGGTGGAGGGGGTGTATTTTTCCAAAACCCTATATATTTATAAATTGTTATGTGTGATTTTGGATAAACTAGTTACATATCTCATTTAAAAGGACTGTGTCAAGCCTATTGATTTGGAGTTTTTATTATTAATTCATATCCTCCCCCATATACAGAAATTAAAAATTTGCTGTTTTATGTATATTTTTTAATATTTTCCTCAAAAAGTTATTTTCAAACTTTGTATTTATCATCTTTAGCAAGCTGTTGTTTTGGAAAGAATATATAACTTATTTGTGCATTTGAAGCTTTACTGGTCATATCCACAGTCATATAGTCAAACAACTGGGCTTGACGTGTCAAAGGTCAGCAGAGTCCATTTTAAGGAGAGCAGCATTCCGCATGTTCTCCGACCATTTTCATACAATCAAAATTAGTATAAATATTAGATACAAATGAAGGCGATATTATTGTTAGCACTTTAGAGCAGTAGGTAAATATAGGTACACAGAGTGTATTGCGATAGAATTATTTTAATAAGCGTAGGTTCGAAACCCGCGTCGACCTCAAACTTTTTTAATCTAAAATGAATTATCTAATTTCATACTGTGTGATTATACTAACCATTTATACACATGTTCGTCAAATTTGGGGCAGGGGTGCATGGATATCTAGCCCTATATCAGCCATACTTTCACAAAACAAATCGATGATAAAATATGAATATCAATATAAGTTTTAGTCACTTTCTTCATGAGGCTTTCTGTATTACCTTAATGCAATGTAATTATATAATCTTTAATATTGTTTTGGCAAAACAATATCATAGGTTGCTGCGAGATTCGAACCCGTGCTTGATAAAATGTTATCCGATCATATACTTCTACCTACGTCTTATCCACTACGTTATGTTTCCAATAACTAATTCGCTTATTTGTACCGATAACCAAACCTTTTCCTTTAAAACTTGACACGGGGACATCTGAAATGCTGATCTCCCTTATAAATGGACTCGGCCACCCTTTGACCCGTCAGACCTAGTTGTTTGACTATAGTAATGAAATTCAAAATGGTAGTTATCCTTACTTATAAAAAGTTTCCATTTATATATTTGTCTTAACTATATTTTTAAGTTTTACATTCATGTAATATTGCTGTAACAATATACTGAAGATATTGTCTTTTTGTTTAACTATTATAAGTTATACATGTATATTACTTCATTGAAACTTATATAACTATGCTAGTAAATACACTGTAGTGCCTTGATGGTCACATCCAATGCCACTGTAAAAATCCTCAGTGAAAACTGTTTTCGTTTAACTTATATCTTATCACCAAAATTTATTAATTTTAGAAATCATACTTTATTTGTACTAGTGCTATAGGCTTTATTTCGTGGTGCCTGTTGCCTTTTAAATGGATTTGGAGCTTTTTTAATCATATTTAAAGTCACAATACATTAAAAACATGTGTCTGTTGAAATGTTTTACCGGTTGATTTGTCTTTACTTTAACTAAGCTACATTAAAATGGTGTATGTGTGTAAGTTATAGACTTTGAACGTTTGGTTTCATATCTAAGGTCACCGTAGTGAAGTGAAAAGATAAGGGTTTTCATTTTAAAGCTTAATTCATCCTTAATAGTACAAGGCTACAGTGCACAGTAATATGTATATTACCTGTACATTTGTAGCTTCTATATTCCTGTCTAAGGCCATAGTGTGGAATTTCCAAAAACATGCATTTACATTAATTGTTTATCAGTATATTAGGCTTTGTTGGATTTACCTAGATTGTTTTACAAACAAGAATTGGTGATTTTGGTTTAATATTTTGATAATTTTACCCCAAAAAACAGTTTTTTGAAACCTTTATTTATCCTAACAAGGACCATTCTAAAGTAGACCTGAATGTGTGTCTAGCCTGGATATTTGGAGCTTTTATAGTGATATCCATGGTCACAGAAAGGAAATCCCAAAAATTAGCTTTTCAGTTAATATTTCAACCATTTTACCCAAAATTCATATTTCGGATTCTTTGATTTTCCTACATTATTTGTCTGTTATTTGGTACATATTGAAACATATCATTACTGATAAATCAATTATGTGCATCTTTTCCATTAGTTTGATTTCAATCTCAAAATCTTGTCAAAAATCCCCAAAATATGAAATTTTGGTTAAATAATTTTACAATTTTACCCCCAATTTTTTTTTTAAAGTTGTATTTATCTTAACTAGAGTCATTCAACTGTAGACATGAATATTTGTGCAGCCTGTAGATTTCGAGATTTTATATTGGTATCCTCGATCACAGAAGGGAAATCCCAAAAATTAGTGATTTTAGTTATTATTTAAACCATTTTACCCAAAATCATATTTTGCATCGTTTAATTTTCCTAGACTTTTTGTCTGTTATTTGGTCCATATTTAAGCAAATAATAACATATAAATAAACTCTGTGCACCTTTTCCTTTATTTGCTTTTAGATGTCAGGGTCTGTTTGAAATCCTCAACATCTGTGTTTTTTGTTTGATATTTTGACAATTTCACCCTAAAAATCAGCTTTTTGAAAATTTTATTTATCTTAACAAGTACCAATCCACAGTTTACACGAGTATTTGTATAGCCTGTAGATTTCGAGCTTTTATATCGATATTCTCCATCACAGAAGGGAAATCCCAAAAATTAGCGATTTCAGTTATTATTTCAACCATTTTACCCAAAAAACATAGTTTGCATTGTTTGATTTTCCTAGACTTTTTGTCTGTTATTTGGTACATATTTAAGCAGATAATAACGTATAAATCAACTCTGTGCACCATTTTCTTTACTTGCTTTTAGATGTCAGGGTCTGTTTGAAATCCTTAAAATTTGTGATTTTGGTTTAATATTTTGACAATTTCACCCCAAAATCAATTTTTTGAAAATTTTATTTATCTTAACAAGTACCATTCCACAGCTGACATGAATATTTGTCTAGCCTGTAGATTTCGAGATTTTATATGGATATCCTCGAGTACAGAAGGGAAATCCCAAAAATTAGCGATTTCAGTTATTATTTCAACCATTTTACCCCAAAACCATATTTCGCATCGTTTGATTTTCCTAGACTTTTTGTCTGTTATTTGGTACATATTTAGGCAAATAATAACATATAAATCAACTCTGTGCACCATTTCCTTTATTTGCTAAGAGATGCCAGGGACTGTTTGAAATCCTCAAATTTGTGATTTTGGTTTAATATTTTGACTATTTCACCCCAAAAATCAGTTTTTTGAAAATTTTATTTATCTTAACAAGTACCATTCCACAGCTGACATTAATATTTATCTAGCCTGTAGATTTCAAGCTTTTATGTTGATTTCTACGATCGCAGTTTGGAAATCCCAAAAATTCGTGCTTTCACCTATTATTTTAGCCATTTTACCCCAAAAATCATATTTCGCATCGTTTGATTTTCATAGACTTTTTTTTTGTCATTCGGTACATATTGGAGCATATGAAAACACAAAAATCAATTCTGTGCATTTTTTTTCCTTTATTTCGATTTTTGACGTTAGATGCCCTCTACTATATAGGGGAATTTGACTGTTGACCTTTTCTTTGTGATTTGTAATACTTCACATTTGTCGGGGTTGAACTCCATTGTCCAGTCGCTTTCCCAACGTTGAAGTCTGTTTAGGTCGTCTTGGAGTTTATTTGAGTCATTTAGTGATCTTACTGTTAGATACACTATAGTGTCGTCAGCAAATAGTCGAGTGCGGCATTTTACACTGTCCGGTAGGTCGTTAATATATGCTAAAAATAGGCAAGGTCCCAGGACAGAACCTTGGGGAACTCCGGACAGTACCGGTAGCTCGTCAGAGGTAGTTCCTTCTACTGCCACTCTTTGGGACCTGCCATGTAAGAAAGACTTAATCCACTTTGTGACCTGGGGGTTAATGCCTAAGAGAGACAGTTTGTGGATCAGCCTAAGATGGTCAACTTTATCAAAGGCCTTAGAAAAATCCATCACTATAACGTCAGTCTGTTCTCCCTTTTCCAAAGAGTCAAAAATCTCTTGTGTAAAGCTGTACCTGTGAGGATTACACTTGTCCCATGCAAACAGTGTAAACCCTAATCAGAGGGCTCCTTAAGAAGCCATCTGGTCAGGGTCTACACTGTTTGTCATTTTGAAATATATTGTTAAAATCAACCCCAAATAGTCAAAAATGGACTAGAACTCTTTTTGAAATTGGAATTGTCTATTTAAAGTTTCAGGCCTGGGTGAATGAGTTGAATACTAATTTAAGGTACTTATTCAGAAAAAGTAGTCAGTAGAGAGCTTATATTTATTACAACTGCTGTGCTATTAAATAAAGTCTGGCATGTGTGCATAAAGTAGAGTTTCCATTCATGTCAATTTCATGATTTTGTTGTTTTTTAGTCCAACCAGGGCAAGATAGGACCCAAAATTCAGGTAGCAAGTGGAAACAAGCCAGTTATTACCAGGCGATATTCACAGCCAAGTTTAAACCCCGTGTTCAGGCCTTGGACTCAAGGGCAGATGGGTATGGATCAGAGTCAGTTGCCAGAGAGAGCAGATGCAGCATTAACTCATGGACATCAGAGCAGTATGACATTTCCTTACCAGTGTGGGGAGTACAGACTCCCAGTTCAGTATTCACAGATGCCAGGTTTACAGCCATATTTTGCTCTCAATAATTTACTCCAATGGCAGCAGCTAAACATGATGTCCCAGTCTGGTGATATGAACAGTTGTGCTTGGCCAGGGTTTGGAACTGCAGCTAACAGTGAAAGTGGACTAGACTTGTCAGTTCAAACCTCAACAACAGAAACAGGAGTGGAAAACTTGGCTATGGAACCCCAAGAAATGCAGCATCAGAAAGTACAGGAAAACAAACTGAAGAGAAGCTCACCAAATAGCACTCCTATGTCAGAATCTGATGGAACTATAAGACCAATTGAAGCCTTGCAAAATCTTGTATCCAATATTGGACCTGTATCTTATTCTGAAAGTGATGTTGATAGCTTGAACAGAAAATCTGGAACGCCTAGAACTGTTGGAAAAGCTGTTGAAAACACAGATAAAAACCTCCCTGTTGACACCAGTCTCTCATCTACCACAGATGTAGATATGTGTAGTGTGGACCTTACATCAAATCATCCTACTGCTGAAAATAGTCATAGAGAAGGAGGTATCAGAATAGACATTCCATCTCGAGCCTTTCCCTACAGTCAGAAAGTTAACTTTCCAGACGGTAAATTCTCTGTGCTCAGCTTTAAAGAAGAGAACAAGAACTCTGTGCCTAGTTCTCAAGGAACATTTGCTCAAAATGAACCAATGCTTGCACAAAGTAAAGAAAATGAAGGGCCTGAGCATGTAATTCAACGCAGCTACTCAATGTCAGATTTGTTAAAATTAAAGACAGGAGGAATTGCTAACTCAGATATAGGTGCATTGAATAGCATAGTGACGGAGACTTCTAAATCACAGAACAGTACAACTGTCAAGATCAAACTTAACTCCTGCAAAAGTGGAAAACTACTTGGAGAGCTTCTGAGATTGCAGCAGAACAAAGGGGAGCGACGTCATTTGTCTACCTCAGCTATACCGCAAGATGGTGGGAAAAATGATCCAAATTTCCCAACAGCCAAGAAAAATCTTGTGACTCAGTTTTACCTGAAGAATGGAACATCTCTAAATCTACAAGGTAGTCTTGCTGCAACTAAAGTGGTGGCAGCATCTCAGAACTCTGGGGCCCTGCATATTTTTAATACTGGAAATCTTGGTCAAGCCTTTGCAATACAGACAAAGCCAGACTTTGAAGCTAACAAGATATCTGTAACAGACAAGGCCCTTCTTCAGACTATAAAGGAAAGACTCCAGCAAAATAACCGAAGAGCTCTTTCTGACAGTGAACTTTTAGCAATGAAGATGTCTGTTGGCCAAGAGGTTGCAACAAGCTCAAATGTTAGTGAGAGGTCGAGCTGTATGACAAACAGTGAACACCTGTCGACATGCAGTCAGGCTGTAGTCAGTGACAGCTCACGACTGAGGAGCTCATCTGCAGACAATTCCAGTTTGTCTTACCTACTGGAGAGTTCTCAAGTACAGGAGACTAGTATTGAGGATGACGATGTGTTCACAGACGAATAGATAACTCAAGGTGTGACTGGTTTCCACAATCCTGACAGTCCAACAACGAAAGTGAAGTGTCACTCAATCATGAAGCTCCTGTTGGTGTCCAGTGAAACAAAACTGAAATAAGATATTAGGCAAGAATTTTGTAAAAAAAAAAGGGTCTTTATATGTCGAGTAATAAATACAAATATGCAACATAAGAAATATCTTCTACCGGTATATCCAGCAGATAGTAGCTTAAACCAGGCTGAAACTAAAGTAGAATGCTCCTAAAGCATTCTGTTTTACTTTCAATATGCTTTAAGTAATAATTTGTACTAAATCACAAGCTATGGAGGATAGAGTTAAAGTAGTTTTCACAGCAAGTGATGACTAAGGGTAGGATGGATGTAATGCAGAACACTCTTAACCCATAATGGGCATTACCCCATAACCTGTTTCTAGTTTTGAAGACAGAAGACCGCTTAAAGCAGGTTGAAAGTAAAGCATAATGCATCTTCTGCTTTACTTTCAGTCTGTGTTAACTTAAGCTACCATCTGTTAGAAACTATTTCTTACGATACATATTCATGGCTGTATATATTAGAACTATTTTCTTCAGTGGATGATTAAGTTAAAGGCGTACTTATGGGGTAGTGGGTTAAAGAAGCTTTTCACCTTATATGTCCTGCATTAACCCTTTCCTCCACATAAAAAGGAGCTTTCTGCTTAACTCTCATCTTCCTTTAAAGAGCTACACGTCTTTAAATGTAGAATTGCTTAATATGTTTCATCAGTAAAAACATGGTTTGTGCACTGGTAGCTATGGTGGAGATAGGTTGAACAATCACCTGTGTTTGAAGATATCTCTATTCATCCTGAATAATTAGTCACTAAAAGAGAAGTACAGTGCTCCCTCTCTACAACAGCACCCCAAAGAACGACTCCCTCCTTACAACGACCCTTGTCACAGTTCGCTAAACAGGACCATTATTTACGGCTGCAATGTAGTCTGCTGCTTTCTTCAAAGTTATAAAATGGATATTTTGACAGAAAAAAGCATAATGACGAGTGACAAACAGCTTTAACCCAGATCAGACGCCGCGTCACGCTGTTTGCAAATGTAAGCAAATTTCCTCCCTATAACAACTTCCTCCAAATAACGCACACCGTTTTTGTCTCCCATTGGTTGTCATTGTAGAGAGGGAGCGCTGTAGTATTGCATGCATATAGTAAACATACATTATTACTCGGTGAAATGTCTTAGAAGGAATACAAAGAGGAACTTAAAAACAGTTTTCATCTATGCTAAATTCAGAGTGTAAATTGACTTTCAATTATAGCTAATTTTGTCCTCTTTTGAGAGAAAGCATTCCTTTTGGCAACGGATATGAATTCATTATATATTTCTCCATGGTCCAGTCACTGTAGTCTATATTTCGACAAAATTGTTGCACATTTAGCAATAAAAAATGTTAAATTTGTTCTTTAAAAATAGTTGATACCCATATCATACTTATGATTTGTTTTTGAAATGGTAAATAAATTTGTTCTACATGTATTTTTCTTCTTTTTATACGCCCGTCATCGACGGACGTATTATGGTATACCCAGCGCTGTCCGTCCGTCCGTCCGTTAACTTTTCTTGTTAGCGCTCTCTCACCTTCATTTATTTACCGATTTTGATTAAACTTCCTACAAATATTCCATACCACAATAGTTTGGACGAGTTCGCGTTTCAGACGTTGGCGGCTATTTTTAGCAGAGTTATGCCCCTTTATTGTCAAAAATGGGCATTTTTTAAAAAAAAACGGAACTTTTTTTTTTTTATTCAATTGATTTCAAATTTGATATGGTGATACAATGAATGAAGTGACTTAACATATATTACGGGTTTTTGGTTTAACTCCGTATTTTCAGAGTTATGCCCCTTCACACAATTTTTTAACAATATATTGTTTCCTGATAATAATTTTTCTTACATTTTGTCTATTGTAACCAAATTTCATATTTATCTTTCTCAATACGGTCGTATTATGGCATACCCAGCGCTGTCCGTCCGTACGTCCGTTAACTTTTCTTGTTAGCGCTCTCTCACCTTCATTTATATACCGATTTTGATAAAACTTCCTACAAATGTTCCATACCACAATAGCTCGGGCGAGTTCGCGTTTCAGTTGTTGGCGGCTATTTTTAGCCCCTTTATTGTCAAAAAGGATGTATTATGCCATGACTTTATCTGTCTGTTGATACATAAAGTTTTACCATACAGTCAAACATTGTAAGCTTATATTTAATGCTTTAATCCATAGCCTGATTCTAGTTTTGAAAACAGTTGACTACTGAAAGCAAGGAGAAAGTGCCTTAAGGTACATTCTGCTTTAAGTTTCCATCTAGTCATAGTAAGATGGGTATTTGGGTATTTCCACTGAATTCTTATTTAACCCATTACTCCATAAATACGCCTTTAATTAATTCCTCTTCTGAAGAAAATAGTTCCAATTTATACTGTCACAAATAAAAATTATAAGAAATATTTTCTGTATTCTAGCAGATAATAGCTTAAAGCAGGCTGAAAGTAAAGCAGAATGCGCCTTAAGGCGCATTCTGCTTTACTTTCAACTTGCTTTAAGTGGTCACATATCTTCAAAACTAGAAACATGCTATGGGGTAATGGGTTAACCCATTACTCCGTTATCTGTTTCTAGTATTGAAAGTAGGTGAGCATTTAAGCAGGTTGAAAGAAGAGCAAAATGCGCCTTATGGCATACTTCGCTTTACTTTCAGCCTGCTTTTTGTTATGAATTTTATATCAAAACATCCAGTTAATTACAGGTCGAGAATGACCCTACAGTGGTTCACACAGCTTAGTGATTGTCAGTCACATTGCCTATGCCATCTCGGCCTGCCTTAATATACCATCTGCTAGAATATTGAAAATATTCCTTATGACTCATATTCATGACTGTATAAAATGGAATGATTTTCTTCAGTAGAGGAATAAACTAAATGTGTTTAATGCATGTATCTACAGGGCTGCCATTTCTCCGGACTTTTCCTAAATCTTCGGATTTTTTTTCTAGTACATGGTAGCTTAAAGCAGGCTGAAAGTAAAGCAGAATGCGCCTGAAGGCGCATTCTGCTTTACTTCCAGTCTGCTTTAAATAGCCATGTGTCAACAAATCTAGAAACAGGCGATGGGGTAAAGGTACAATTCTTAAAATCACACTTGAAAAATGTAAATTTGGAAATCTTAGGATTTTTCATGTCAACTTATGGCAGCCCTGTATCTATGGAGTAATGGGTTAAATCAGATATATTCCGTGATTCAGATACAAAAAGGCAAACATCTTTTTTACATTTTATTTTGCAATAAAAGATTCTATATCTTACACAATGTTAGCAATCAACCTTTATCATACAATCAAACTTTTGTTCATCGACCACTTAAACCCTTTCCTCCATAGCAAAAAGAGCAAATCGCCTATGTCCAGCAGTGTTTAAGGCAGGATATTGCCTAAAGCAAGATAATAGTAAAGCAGAAAGCTCTTACTTTAAGCTGCCAATTCACAGCAGTTTAATTTGTTGTGCTTATGCAGAGGAAGGGCTGAAGGCATTTGTATGGAGGAAAAGGTTAAAAGAAGAAAAATATGTCTTTCATAGAAGTTACTGCTTAATGCAGGACAACAGTAAAGCAGAAAGCTCCAACATTACTATTGTCCTGCATTGCACAGTCACCTAATTATAAGAGACACATGCTATTTCAAAGGATGGTCGATTAACACAAGTGTGATTATGGGTTGCAATTATTGCTACATATACCTGCAGAAGTTCCAAGCAACTTTTTTACTATTTTATTTAGAAATTAATATTAACGCTTTGTCAAATAGATCCCTAATAAGCCACCACGGTATGGTGTATTAATTTGAACAAAAATATCACAAAGTTGCCATCAGAGTGTGAAACAATGTTTTCTGTGGTAATTCTTTGGTATATATTTTTATTGCAGTAAAAATTAATTTTGCATATACGAAGACTTGCTCTACATTTCAGCGCTAAATAAACTAATAACAATTCTTTAAATTTACTTATACAGGTTTTAAATCTTCCACAGGTACTTGACACATACTTTATTATCTATTAAACCCCCCCCCCCCCCCCCCCCCCCCCCCCCCTTTTTAAAAAAAAAAAAAAAAAAAATTTTTTTTTTTTATTAAACTTCTATTATAGATACAAGGTAAACAGCGCAATTCAACACCTAGTCTTTACTATCGACTTAAGCTGATGCTAAAATAGACTCGATCGCCGATATTCTCTTGTGGTACCCTCGGGAAATGATTAATTTATCAATATCTACTTTTTATTTCATCAAATTCCGTCAAATAACGCCACAGTATGTGAATTATAACGAAAATAAGCATAAAAAAGTTTTCTGTCGTTCTCTTGGTACATAGCAACGAATGTACATGTAGGGGTGATCTGTTATTTGTCCACAATAAACGGCCTATGCCACTGGAACTTTCACCAAATATTATAAATCATCTTTAAATGAAATATTATCAGTTTTATATAATTTACATAGAATGCAAAATTAAAAGAAACTTTACCTGTTTAATTTTGACCAATGAGATCGCTCCGTTCATTCAATTCATTCCGGTATTCAAAATGGCATTCACAATGAAATGAGTCTTTCACTTGTCAATTTCATGCCAAATTACATGTATATTTCATATAGCTGATAGTGAAGAGGGTCATGTTCCGACACAAACGCGTTTGCTCTAATGAAATTAGGTGAAAGTTCCAGCCGTAAAGGCCGTTAAATGTGCAAACCGACTAGATTACCCCTTATTTTGGGCAATAAATTCTGTACCAAGAGAACGACAGAAAACTTTTTTATGCTTATTTTCGTTATAATTCACGTACTGTGGCGTTATTTGACGGAATTTGATGAAATAAAAAGTAGATATTGATAAATTAATCCTTTCCCGAGGATACCACAAGAGAATATCGGCGATCGAGTCTATTTTAGCATCAGTTTAAGTGGATAGTAAAGACTAGGTGTCGAATTGCGCTGTTTACCTTGTATCTATAATAGAAGTATAGTAAAAAAAAAATATATATTTTTTTTTTAAGGGGGGGGGGGTGTTAATAGATAATAAAGTATGTGTCAAGTACCTGTGAAATCTTCCTTCACATAGATACCTTTTCTTTTAAATATTTCTCTTAAATGTGAGATTTCTTGCATTTTTTCTGTCATGATAAAAACCACAAACAACTTTCCTGAAGCTGCATGTAGTGAAAGTTTACTTTACTGCAAGCCTGCATTAACCCATTACCCCATAGCCTTTTCTAGTTTTGAAGATAAGTGACCATCTAAAGCAGATTTAAAGTAAAGCAGAATGTGCCATAAGGCACATTCTGCTTTACTTTCAACCTGCCTTGAAGTGACTATCTACATGTACTAAGATATATATAGAAAATATTTCTTATGGTATATATTCATACTTTTACAAATTGGAACTATTTTCTTCAATGGAGGCATTTATGGGGTAATAAGTTCAGTGCTTTTAAGTTTTAAATACTGAACACAGCCTCTCAGCAAGTTGATGACAAAAATGTAAGTTAATTCTGGTCCTATTTCTAATTTAAGGAGATAACTGGATTTTCCCTGAATAAAAAAATGTCAATGCCTGTCGGACATCTATATAAATACCAAACATCTTTTGAACAAAATGGTTTACCGGTATGCTTAAACAAGTAAGTTCAAATAAGATATATTTGTTATAGGGAATCGAATTGTGACCTTATTAACTCATTGAGCCCTAGTGACGCATATATGCGTCGTTTACCAACAGTGTACCTGTGAAGAGTACACTTGTCTAATGCAAACAGTGAAGTCCCAGATTAGAGGGCTCCTGCAGGAGCCCTCTAATCAGGGACTTCACTGGTTGTCATTTTGCAATATATTATAAAAAAAAACCACCTAAAATGTCTAAAATGAACCATCCCTTATTGTAAATTGGAATAGTCCATTGAAAGTTTCAGGGGAATAATGAGTTAATGCAAAACAAAAAGTTTAGTCCTCATACTGTTTTAATAGTTAATTCAAACCTTAAAACTCTTGTACAATTAAACCTTTGGAAACAAAACTCGTTTAAACTCGCAGTCTCTGAAACACCGAATACAATTCTCTGTTGCTCCACCAAATTAGTTAAGATCCATAATGAGCTCTTTGGGCGTAAGACTGCTTAAACCATTTTCTCCCTGAAACTTCAAATGGACATTTCCAATTAAGTCTAGTCCATCTTCAACCAGTTTCGCATATATTTTTTTTTGTCAATGTATTGTAACATGACAAACAGTGAACTCAGATCAGAGGGCTCCTTTAGGAGTCCTCTGTTTTTGGTCTTTGCTGTTTTGCAAAAAATGGATTTATGCATGACTAGGGTTCAAGGGGTTTTATGCCTGGATATTCCCATTTAAATAGTCAGAAATTGTGTTTGTGAGGCAGTCATAATTAGTTGCCCCATACTTCATTTGCAGTGTGTTTATACTTTCTGGTCCTTTCGGATCATTGATTTTGGCACATTTATAGTTAAAAATTAACTTCCGCTCCAAACATGAGCAACACAGTTGCTCTTTTCAGTATTACTCATGAACATACTCTATTAAACAAAGTCTACTATTGTCCATATTTGCTAAAAAATGTGCTCAATGCTTTCAGAGGATCTCCCCTTTATATTCAGAACTAAAACTACCGACAAGACTAAATGCTAAGTTTTGAATGTTCTCATCTGGATCTTCACTGTTTCACCAATGTTTATTTCCGTAGATGTTAGAAATATATATGAAATACTCATTTTAAAACAATAAAATCCTTACATTTACAAACCACTTCATGGAAACATAAAGCTCTTATTCTCAACCAGTTTTAATAAATATAACTGTAAGTTACCTAAAATAATATAAAATAACATATTTAAATAATAAAGCCTCATTTTATAAAATATTTCAGTATAATGTTTGTAAGTCAAATTTATAACAAGTAGCTATTCAAAAGTCTATTTATAGGCAGTCTTTCAGACCTGTGTCAGCTCTATGTAGGACAAAAGTAATGCATTTCTTTTGTCCTACATTAAACAGTCTCGGTGACTCTTCAATAAAAAGCCACTAATAGAAAAACTCACAGTATTGCTGTGTGTGAGATATGAGTGAGTAATTTTAAAATCTCATGTTCTCTTTCTTTCTGTCACCGCCAACACTTACTATATGACAACTCATTCACTGTCTCTGCAAGACAATTTTAACCCTTAGCCTGCCAGTCACGACTATAGCTCCATATGCAAACAGCTTGGATCCGGATGAGACGCCGAGTAACTCGGCGTCTCATCCAGATCCAAGCTGTTTGACACTCGGACAACATTTTCAGCAATTTTGACCAACTTTGAAGCACTTTGAAACTTGAAGCAGACGAGAAATATAGCAGACGACAATTTATTTGGCGGGCTAAGGGTTAATCCATTGCACACAGTTGATTCTTCCATGCTCATATCTTGTGTTAGTCTATTTTTTATCTAAGGGGTGCCTGGTCTAAATTTTCAGTTTCATTTTGTTTGATATTGTAATTCCTATCAGAAAACAGTGAAGACTGATCAGATGCCGCATTATGCTGCATGTGATCAGAGTCTACACTGTTTGCCTATGTCAAATTGTCCCATATATGGGATCGTGGGCACAAATGGGCCAAAGAGTAGTCACATGACAAGATATGGTCGAGACATTAAGATGTAAGTATTTGAAATCCTCCTTATCTGGAGCTCTGTGTTAACCCATTACCCCATAGCCTGTTTCTAGTTTTGAAGACAGGTGACCACTTAAAGCAGAATGAGCCTTAAAGCGCAATCTGCTTTACGTTCAGCCTGCTTTAAGCTACCACCTTTTAGGATATAGAAAACATTTCTTACAGGACATAATTATGACTATAAATTAGAACTATTTTCTTCAGTGGAGGAATAAATAAAGGCGTAAAAAGGTGTTTTTATGGGGTAATTGGTTAAGCCCTCACTGTCATGATGTCCTATGCTTTAAACAATTGTCATCTGCTTTTATTTCTCAAATTGAAATTTTAGGTAAAATGGCATACATCTTACAGTGGAGAATCTGTTATTCTTTCCCAATAAACGCGTTTACGCTAAAACTATTATTTGCAGTGCAAATAGTTTGGAGCCAGATCAGACGCCGGGTAGCCCGGCGTCTGATCAGGCTCCAAACTGTTTGCCACCAAGATAAACATAAAATATCAGAATTGTCCAAAAGTTGTTCTTTTCTACGTTTTAGCGCTTTGCGTTTGCGTACGTTTGCGTTTAAACGGGAAAGAATAACAGTTTCTCCACTGTATAAGTGTCAAACAGTTTGGATGCTGATTAGAAGCTGAGTTACAGGGCATCTGATCAGGATCCAAACTGTTTGCCAATAACCATTATACTCAGGAGTAAGACAGTGAAAGGGTAAAGCGTTGAAAATGATCCCCGTTAAAAATCACATTTGCACAGATTGTCATGGCCTAAGTGAATGCTACACCGCTCTTATAGATGACAGTTTATCAAACATGGATGCTGGAGCATTTTGATCATATGCAACACCAAGTCCTGACAAATGCTGATAGAACTCATCCTTCTCCACTTGTACCGTTATAGACTGGAGGCCCGCCTCCTTCAGAATGGAACTCACCTGGAATACAACAAATCTCAGTCAAATACAGTTGGTATCATGGTAATATAATCTTCTTTCACTTAAGAAATGAACTGATTTTTTTCCACGTTCAAGCTAAATAAACGACAGAAAGTTATCAGTAAATACCATGAATTGCAACTAATTCATGGTAAATTTGCCGATCATTTTCTGTCGTTTATTTCGCTTGAACGCCAACAAAAAACAGTTCCTTTACTTATATTTACAATATGTTTGCTGTAATTTCTAATATAAAATGAACATTTTGTTAATACACATGTATGTTTAATCCATATTAGAGGTTGATAACACAAATAATGTGTATCCTATAAGGAGCAGCCATGACCGCATTACTGTAGCTGTGTACAATGAAAAGCAAATAAATAAGTTCCATTAATTACATTCTACTTGACAATTTGGGTCCAAAATGCCAAGTTGACGTCATTTGGAAATTACGTCATTTTCAAAGTAGGGTAAATATAACGATCTTTTTTGTCATAAAGAAATGCAGACAGCTGCTGTTTATACTTGGTATATCAATTTTCTCACAATTTATCTCATTAATAAAGAAGAATTTAAGTCTGTAATAATGGTTTCCACTAAAAGGAAGGCATACATCAGTTTCTGTTAAGAACAAATTTTTGAAAAAGCCAAGTGTTTGCTGTCCGAGTTCCAAAGATTAATTCGCGAATGACCCTCTCCAAAAATAGCGTTTACACGAATTAAACGTCATTTTTTTCAATGGATTTGAATGTGGCGGATGTAAATATAATAAATTTATCTGGGCTAAAACAAGGCATCACAAGCAATAAAAATTCACTCCCATTAACATTGCCATATTCAACTGGCCCCAAGGTTATAAAGCTTTTTAGTTGAGTCTGAAATCGTTCTCAAGCATTTGACTGGTCAGATTTGAGTTTTTGCTTAGCAAAAACTCAAATTTGACCAATCAAATGCTTGAGAGCGATGACAGACTCATTCATGAAGTTTGAGAACGAAAGTAAAGCAGAATGCCATACGGCAGAATACCATACGGCACATTCTGCTTAACTTTCAACCTGTTTTAAATCCTCACATGTCTTCAAAACTAGAAACAGGCTATGGGGTAATGGGTTAAGATGAGTCCGAGATCGAGATCAAGTTTTTGATTGGTAAGATTTTGAACAGTATTGGAACTGTTCTCAGGCTTTTGATTGGTCAGATTTGAGCATTCTGTAAGTCTGACCTCATCCCCTATGCTTGGTAAGCATAGGCTCTGATACCGGTATATCTTACCTGGGCTACAAGTTTTTGTTCAGGGGCTGTGTGTGAGATTTGTATGTGGATGGTTCCCATTACTCTACTAGAAGTGTGGAACCAGAAATGTGGATCCCGGTAGGCAATCACATCTTCGAGATTCATTATCTGTTCACAAAAACAAAATAGTAGGTCATCAAGTATTCTACAAATGCACCCATTTGGTTAAATGAACCATGTACAGAAAGAGATGGCATATCCCAAAATGT
This sequence comes from Gari tellinella, assembly GCA_922989275.2. NCBI lineage: Eukaryota > Metazoa > Mollusca > Bivalvia > Cardiida > Psammobiidae > Gari > Gari tellinella. Next base: position 39,600,012 of record OV277864.1, on the reverse strand, counting down.
ACAGTTGTTGTCAATTTGGACTGGTTATGATTTTATTTCGCTTTTAACCCTTTACCTCATAGCCTGTTTTTAGATTTGAAGGCATGTGACCACTTAAAGCAGGTTGAAATTAAAGCAGAATGCGCCTTAAGGTGCATTCTGCTTTACTTTCAGCCTGCTTTAAGCTATACTGTGCTAAAATATAGAAAATATTCCCTATAAATATATCTTCAAACTGATTAAATTGGAACTATTTTCTTCAGCGGATGAATAAATTAGATACGCTAAAAGGCGCTTCTATGGGGGAAAGGGTTAACAGTATTTCAGTTATATCATGACGCCCAGCTAATTAACCCTTAGCCTGCCACTCACGACTATAGCTCCATATATGCAAACAGCTTGGATCCGGATGAGACGCCGAGTAACTCGGCGTCTCATCCGGATCCAAGCTGTTTGACACTCGGACAACATTTTCAGCAATTTTGAGCAACTTTGAAGCAATTTGAAACTTGAAGCAGACAAGAAATATAGCAGACGACAATTTATTTGGCGGGCTAAGGGTTAAAGGTGGAGGAAGGCACACATATGCAACTCGGTAGCACCATCGACCTGCCACGAGCAAGCTAGAAGTCTTCCCAAAAGTGGAAAAATGTATTGAAAAACTAATATTTTTATGCATCAACTAGAAAACAAGAACTATATGTAAACATATACAGTAAAACCTCTCTATTACAATCACTTAAACTAATGTTTATTGATTGTATGTGGCACTTTAACTCTTTCCTCCCTGAAACTTCAGATGGACAATCCCAGTTTCTATTTTCGTCTAGTCCATTTCTGACTTTTAAGGGTTGTTTTTGTCAATGTTTTGCATTTTGACAAAGAGTGAAGACCCAGATCAGAGGGTTCCTTAAGGAGCCCTCTGATCTGTGTCTTCACTGTTTGCATAGGACAAGTGCAGTTTTAACATGCATACTGTTTGAAAAGGACGCCTATATACGGGCCTAGGGTTCAAATGGTTAAGGCAACATGACAGGAAAATGGAAAACTCCTAAAGTTGCTTTTCGAGTAGAATACATGTGCAAAATATGAAATATCTATCAAATAAAGTTTCAAAGTTATGACAATGGTTCAATTCAGCCTATTTGACCTTCAAATGACCTTGACCTGACATGACCCAATTTGTACTGTGCTCAAGGGCTCCTTGAGCCTAGTACACGTACATGCCAAATATAAAGTCAACTGTATTAAAATAAACCTCCATACAAAATTCAGCACTCTAGCACAAATATTAAACTTTAAAACAACCCGTCTAGATAACTTCATCCTTGGTCCATACTTATGACCATGCCCACACTCATGCCGGGGGTATAGTAAAAGCTCTTTGGTTCTATGAACATGCCAGCTAAACAACATAGTTTGATTATTTCTTTACACAGGACTAAAGTAATTCTGAAAGCTCCCATAGCCAATCTGTGCATTGTTTTTGTCCTGCAATAAGCTGCAGCCTATATGTAAGACTCCTAACTTGTCTTATTTTGTGTGGCTTCTGTAGACCGGTTTTCCTGTACCATTATCAGAACTATATAATATACAGTAAAACCACTCTATTACGACCACTATTTGAGATTAAATACAGTTGATTGCTTAACCCTTTCCCACATAACATATCTCTAGTACTGAATACAGGTGTCCTCTTAAAGCAGGTTGAAAGTAAAGCAGAATGCGCTTTAAGCGCATTCTGCTTTACTTTCAGCCTGCTTTGAGCTATCATCTGCTAGAATATAGAAAATATTTTGTATTATACATATTTATGAATGTATAAATTGGAACTATTTTCTTCAGGGCAAGAATAAACTGAATGCGCTAAAAGGCGCTTCTATGGGGGAAAGGGTTAAAACAAGATGAAAATAAAGTCTGCTTTACTTTCTTCTTTCTTTAAGCTGTTACCTGTCTCTAAATCATAATTTAATATCCTTTTTAGTGGTCGTAATAGAGAGGTTTTACGGTATATGCATTTGTTTGAAAATAACACCAAAGTCCCAGAGAAGGGGAGTTTCTCAAATAAACTGAAACCTAATGTCTGTGCCAAATTGTTTCAAAGAGATTCTAAGGAGCAACCATAACATCGGGATGTTGTCTTGAAAGAAAACTGAAAAATTGTTGGAATGGTCTGTTTTAAAACTTATAACCCATTCACCCCTGAAACTTCAAATGGACAATTCCAGTTTCCAATTTAGTTTAGTCCATTGTTTCATATTAAAGGTTATTTTTGTCGATGCAGTGTTTTCTCCAGCTTTTGCACACAGGGGGCCCTTGAGGGCCCATGGGTAACAGTTTAGGGGGCCCTTTTCCAAACTAGAGGGCCTTTTTTAAACAAGAGCTGTCGGAGAACAGCAAAGCTCGCCTAATTAAACCTTTCTTAAATAGGTAACTATCAAAAGAAAAGTGTATCAGTACATTGATATTCAAGCCACAGGGAACCTCCATTCAAAATATCAACTTCCTATGCAAATATGTCATGTAGTATAAGTGCATTCCAACACTTACTCCTTAACTAACTTTGAAATTTCAGTCCCAAAACTCTAAGTCCACAAAAGGTGTAATTTTGACTTAATTTAAACTTTTTAAAAAAAATTAACTATGCAACATCAAATTCAACCCAATGGCACCTCCATTCCAAATATCAGCTTCCTAATACAAATATTTCATGTAGTATTAGTGCATTACAACTCTTACCCCAAAACATCAGCCGAAAACCTAAGTCCTCAACAGGGGAAATTTTGACTAAATTTTAAATTTTTTTTAAATTTTAACTACGTAACATCAATGTTCAACCCACAGGGCACCTTGATTCCAAATATCAGCTTCTTAATACAATTATTTCAAGTAGTATTAGAGCATCACAACACTTACCCCAAAACTTTAACCATGAGAAATCAGCCGAAAAACCTAAGTCCACAAAAGGTGAAATTTTGACTAAATTTAAACTTTTTTTTTAATTTTAACTAGGCAACATCAATGTTCAACCCACAGGGCATCTCCATTCCAAATATCAGCTTCCTAATACAAATATTTCATGTAGTATTAGTGCATAACAACACTTACCCCAAAACTTTAACTATGAGATATCAGCCGAAAAACCTAAGTCCACAAAAGGTGAAATTTTGACTAAACTTTAACTTTTTTTTTAATTTTAACTACACAACATCAATGTTCAACCCACAGGGCACCTCCAATCCAAATATCAGCTTCCTAATGCAAATATTTCATGATGTATTAGTGCATTACAACACTTACCCCAAAACCATGAAAAACCAACGCCGACGTGATTCCATAAGCCCCCCCATTCTCCGAATAGGCGAGCTAAAAATTGTTCAAACTTTGTAATAATAATTCTTTACTTATTTAATATACTGTTTTGAAGTTAACTAAACGTCTCCATGCTTTTCAATTATCAAAAAATGTTTTGATTTGTTTAACCATGGTGTGTTTCATGAATGAATCGGTCAGAGCAAATCTTACCTCTGTTAATTTAAGCAAATGAAGAGTCAGTGTTCTTTCCTTGAAGTTGCATGTTACTGACATCAGACTGGGTTTTGTCTTATTCTTCACGAACTGAACAAAACACTGTTTTCGTGTCCGTGTTGTAATTCAGCCAGCGATTATTTTTTCCGTCCGTATTAAATATGTCAACATGATAAAGCTACTTTCACTTTCAATGAAACATTTTTTAGCGAGTCCGAGTTGGAAAATCTCATGGCGACAATTTGTTTAGACTTTTCAATAAGGTTTGGGATACTTTTATTTTAAGATTAAACTACATTAACTCGATCACTGCACAGTCTGCCATACATATTTCAATTATTGCCTAAATTGTAATTTTTCCGGGACAATTGTTTGTCGGACCATTGTACGGCCACCTATTCCGATTTTCGGTAGTCTTTCGAATTTTTCAAATAACAAGTATTTATCTTTAGGCACTCAGATCTTATTGTTCATTCCATTAAAAGAAATCGTTTTAAATCATCTTGGGAAGATACATCGTTGAATTTGATAGATACGGATTCATTTTTATTGCGATACCGATATTTTTTAACTGGTCCCGCATTCTACCTGCATTATGCTCATACTAGAAGCTTGGGAGTGCAGTGCAATTTAATTGCACAAAGCCCGTAGACGATCATGTTGCGCAAATGGAGAACAGTCTCGGTTTCATCTTTGTGTTTATTATTAGAACTTTATACAGCTATATATAGCAATCTTGAGGAATTCCAAAATAGATTTCGAACGGCTATAAATGTTGGATTCCCCATTGAAAACAACAATGGTCATTAATTACCTCGAGTGCACCCTAAAGGGCCCCGGGTAAGCACGGAAGTGCGTTCTTCGTGATTTAAGTGTGCTAAAAAACGCAAGGGGGCGGGCTGGAGAAAACACTGCGATGTATTTTAATATTACAAACAGTGCAGACCCTGACCAGTGCCCTGACTGCTCTCTGATCTGAGTCTTCACTGTTTGCATATGACAAGTGTTCTATTTACTGGTACAGTTTGCAAAGGAATCCTTTATGCATGACAAAAGTACAAAGGGTTAATCTATTGAGCCCTAGCTACATGTATACTCATCCTTTAGAAAAAGTGTACCTGAAGAGAGTACACTTGTTCTATGCAAACAGTGTAGACTGAGATCAAGGCTCCTAAAGGAGTCCTCTAATCATGATCTACTCTGTTTGTCATTTAGCAATATCTGGGTTCCAGATAAAGGTGAGTTACCTGATCAAATCTAACATTTTCTCACTCATACTGCACCAAATCATATAGTGTTACTACTCGTTAGAATCGTCTCTTCGAGACAATTCTATTGAGTAGTGACACTAAAGGGTTTAAAATAGAAATAACGATTTTAATTTTTGAAATACTCCCCTTATCTGGATCCCTGAATATATAGTAGAATAAATCTTAAAACTTGACTAGAAATTATTTGAAACTGGAATTGCCCATTAAATTTTCAGGGGTGAATGAGTTAATCCCTTTGTCCCAAGCTCTGATACTACCAGTTTACATACATGAACCATGGTATACTTACTTTTTTTAACGAATTAATCACATCTCTTTCCTTCTCGCTTGGTGATCGGAGTAACAATATCACTGAAGTCTCTTTAAGAAGGGGTATGACACTAAGTAAAATCATTGTTGCAATGAACAATGAGCATATAGGATCAGCTATATTCCAACCAAAGTTTTCTATTAACAAAGATGATATGATGACTCCAACACTGCCCAATGTGTCTGCCAGCACATGAAGAAATACACCTGAAAAACATACAAGAGGGTACAGTAGAGAAAACTTTATTCTTTCCCATTTAAATGAAACTCAAACGCATTACAATTAAACATGGAAAATGACAAATTCTTAACAATTCTGACTATTCATTTTAATCTGAGTGGCAAACAGTTTGGAGCCTGATCAGACGCTGGGTTACCCGGCGTCTGATCTGGCTCCATACTTTTTGCAACGGAAATAATAGTTCAAGCGTAAACGTGTTTATTGGGAAAGAATAATGTTTTCTCCACTGTAAGTGCAAGTTACAGTGGAGATGCAGAGCTCCAGATATGGGGAGTATTTCGAAAAATAAAATCTTTATGCCTGCTCAAAACCCTATGGTGTAACTACTCAATAGAATAATCTCAAAGAGACAATTCTAATGAGTTGTCACACCATAGGGTTTGGTTTTAATATCGAGGAGAAAAGGTTGAAAATGTTAACCCTTAGCCCGCCAAATAAATTGTCGTCTGCTATATTTCTCGTCTGCTTCAAGTTTCAAAGTGCTTCAAAGTTGCTCAAAATTGCTGAAAATGTTGTCCGAGTGTCAAACAGCTTGGATCCGGATGAGACGCCGAGTTACTCGGCGTCTCATCCGGATCCAAGCTGTTTGCATATGGAGCTATAGTCGTGAGTGGCAGGCTAAGGGATAAGTTTACTCCCTTTTATCTGGAGATGACGTTACTATTTCCCCGTTTAACACTTTACCTTATAGTCTATTTCTTATTTTGAAAACAGGTGACCACTTAAAGCAAGTTAGAAATAAATCAGAATTTGCCTTTAGGCGTATTCTGCTTTACTTTCAGCCTGCTTTTAGCTACCATCAGCTAGGTTATAGAAAATATTTCTTATAGTGCTTCCTAATGACTGTATTAATTTGAACTTTTTTCTTCATTGTGGGAATAAATTAAATTATAAGGCATTTAATGATTAAAGGATCTAGGGAAGTGGGTTAAAGGAAAACAAAATTTACAGCCTGCTAATGATTGTACCCCCACAAACAAAGGTTTGGGGAGGGGATACATTTATATACAGTATAGGAGTAAGACTGCAGGTCCGCCTATCTTTAGAAATGCTAGGGCAGTTTCTTCAAATTTTAATTAAAGTATATCTGCTCTTCAGTTACAAGTAACAGTCACATTTGTGGGAGCAATAACCACCTTTAGAGAGTTTTTTTTAAATGTCGTAAAAAATCTAAAAATTGTGACACCCTGTACAACTGCTGTAATTATCCTCAACTTTAAACTAATTGCTTTTACACACACAGTAATTGTTCCAAACTGAATGGCAAACAGTGTAGACCCTGATCAGACTGCTCCCTCAGGAGCAGTCTGATCAGGGTCTACATTGTTTATTCAGGTCTGTGTGTCCTTATACTTAGAGTGATTTAGGGTATTGTTACATGTGGAACCTACCTTCCATGTTTGTATTGTGCCCCTCCTCATGTGATTGACCATGAGCGTGACCTTGACCTCCATGAGAGTGACCATGACCTCCTCCATGGCTATGACCCCCTCCATGACTATGACCATGACCCCCGCCATGGCTATGACCATGACTACCTCTAAAGGCAAATATTCCAATCATGTTTACAAGTAAACCTAAAACCGACACAACCTGCAATACAAACAAGAAGAAATACACAGTAGAACTTCTCTATTACGACCACTTAAAAGAAGGCTAATTAATCGTATAAAAGACAGGTGACAGCTTAAAGCAAGGTCACAGTAAAAACCTTTCTTTAAACAGTCATTTGTTATAAACTCCGAATATTTAACACAAGTTCATGGTTGTAATAGAGGTTTTATTGTACATAGGACTCTACATAAGCGTTGATAATTTATTGGATTTAATAAATGCATTTTTCAGAAAATGAGTCTTTGCCCACTTTTTACATGTATTGTTTTTGTTAAATGAGTTGATAAATCAAATAAATTATTAACACAAATGTCTTTTCTTTTTTAAAACATAACCTACAGCAGTTGATTCTGTGCATGTTGTGCACTTAATTTTCTCACCTCTCTGACAGAGGTATCCCGAAATCTAGGGTGTGTGAGATAACCTTATCTGTCCGGACAGACAAGCCGAACTATCTTATGATTGGTTGTTATTGCCGTTGTTATGACATCGTCATGCATGCATTAGCGCATTAAAATACAACTCGCCACTGTATAGCAAGTTAAACGGGTTTTTAGGGTTGACGAGGTGAGAAAATAAATCTAACACCACAGCTGAGTGTCAGATGAATATCCCACCCTCGTTTGAAGATATTTTTGGAACACTTGGCAAAGCCTCGTGTTCCAAAAATATCTTCAAAACTCGGGTGGGATATTCTTATCTGACACTCACAGTGGTGTTAGATTCACTATGTCAATGCCTTGGGAGTCAAATGAGTGAATCTTGCTCACGCTAAGCGAGTAAACAATTAAAGTAGACAGGAAAAAGTGGTGCTAAATAATATCCATTTATTTAGTCCATTAATCTAGCATAATATCTTTATATTTTATAAATAAACAGATTTCAGGTAGATGAAATATGGATTGATAAAATATAAAATCTATAAATTAAATTTACATGAAGGGGTGATGACATAGGATATTGGCCGCATTCTAATGACATCATTAGTACAAGGCATCATTGCATACTTCATTTTCATAGTGACAGTTACATTGGAGAAGACGTTAATTATCCCCGTTTTTGCCTGCCCATGCTTTAATAAGCGAAACGCAAACAATGCACTATGTAAATGCGTTTATAATCACATTCCTAAGCATGTTTGTTATTTTAAATGTAATTTTATTTAGAAATGAACTGATTTTTTAGGCGTTCAAGCGAAATAAACGACAGCGAACTATGGACAAATACCTTGATTCTTCAAAACTAGAAACAGGCTATGCTGTAAAGGGTTAACCCTTAGCCTGCCACTCACGACTATAGCTCCATATGCAAACAGCTTGGATCCGGATGAGACGCCGAGTAACTCGGCGTCTCATCCGGATCCAAGCTGTTTGACACTGGGACAACATTTTCAGCAAATATGAGCAACTTTGAAGCACTTTGAAACTTAAAGCAGACGAGAAATATAGCAGACGACAATTTATTTGGCGGGCTAAGGGTTAAATAACATTTTTACAGCATGGACATTACAAGAAACAATACTAGTTTTGATAGGGATTTTTGTAAAAGAAAAACATCTCTCTTACCAGCAGTCTGTTGGTATCTATCTCAGGGGGTTCCATCAGTCTGTGTATGGACTCAGAGAACACAAATATGGCAATCACAACCAGAAACAGTCCATTGACAAACCCTGATAGCACCTCTACTCTATCAAACCTGAAATACAACAAACCGTTACAGTAAAACTGTATTGCCTGAATAGATCATAAATCAGGGCTTCAGATAAAGGGAGTCTTTCAAAAACTTAACATGCACCAAACCTTATCATGTGACTACTCATAAGAATTGTCTCGAAAGAACCTGAACCAATACATTTACTGATACTGAAGCTAAATTAAATACCACTTGAAAATTACATAGCTTGCAACAACTTTAAGCTCTTCAACACCATAGACCTGTTTAAAATATACTGATTACATTTGCAAAAAGAGTAGACCTAGATCAGAGGGCTCCTATATATATAGTCCTATAAGAGTCCTCTGAAATGGGTTTAAACTGTTCGCTAATTTATACCAGTATTTATTAAACTTCACAGAACTCAAAGTAGACTGATTCGTGTCACATCAAAAGTGCCAGACAAACTGACGGACAGATAATGTGATTCCTATACGGCTCCTAACAAGAGTTACTTAGTGTTCGAAGAGTTAACTCAATCAGCCCTGGAACATCAAATGTACAATACAAGTATTTCCAATAAAGTCCAGGTAATTGACTACTGTATAAGTCGTAATGTTAGCGAAGTGGAAATATTTGCGAATTTCGCGTATTCACAAAATTCGCAAACAATCCCACCAGCGATATTATCAGCAACCGCAGTGCAATATGTTACCTCAGCACCGTAAACATAACTTACCCTTACACCGTATCAGAACTATTTATGAAAATAACTGAATATCACATATTCAACAGAGACTTTATTGTCCACAAAACATAAATTAACGTGACATAGATATGCAGGTTCAAACTGAATTAAGCACAATTCTAATTTACTAAAAAGTCTCATTAATTTTCAATCGAAGAAATACTTGACCGCCCGGAAATTGTGGCTCAGCTAAAGCATTGATGGATAACGGCGGTTTTGTTAATACCTGTTTTATAAAACACGGACAGTGGATAGCCTCGTCTAGAAATTGTTCCTTTCTACCAATATGTGATGAAATATGAAAAACAGCCTTTGATCCGGATGAGACGCCAAATAAATTGGCGTTCTATCTTTATCAAGGCTGTTTGACACTCGGCTAAGAGTTAATCTAATTCTTAAGTTGACAAAAATTTTCGCATGCGCAATACTGAGCTGTTTGGTCACACCTCTAATGGGGATAGTTACGTGCTTAAATTTTAATCCGCTATCTTTATATTTTTGCAAACATTTGGATAAACATTATTATAAATTGCCGTTTAGCCACTTTAACACAGCCCTCGAACAACAATGATTCAGTAGGGCCACTTTGTTTTTTGATAACTTGTCACTGCCACGGAGTAAATCTGTATTTACTCTGTGTCACTACTTACCTTAAGAGTTATGCAATTGTTTGGAGATCTAGTTAGATAGTAAAAATAAAACAATAGAATCTAGCAGTATTGCATTGCAAGTCCACTTTTAATTGTGGCATTGTGACATGATTACAGGCTTCAAACTGAAACAAGGTGTACATGAAACCCCTCTAAACCGGAACCTCTAAATACCGGAACTCTCTCTAAACCGGACAAAAATGTTGGTCCCGTTTCCAACCCTTCTTTATTTTATCCCATTACACCATAAATACGCCTTTTTGCGACCTTGATTTATTCGTACACTGAATATGTATAAACAGAAATAATTTCTATATTCTAGCAGGTAATAGCTTAAAGCAGGGTGAAAGTAAAGCAGAATGCGCCTTAAGGCGCATTCTGCTTTACTTTCAACCTGCTTTAAGTGATCAGCTATCTTCCATACTAGGAACAAGCTATGGGTTAAAACCCCTCTAAACCGGAAACCCCTCTAAACCGGAAATTTATTTTGTCCCCACTCATGTCCGGTTTAGAGGGGTTTCACTGTACATGAAACGCCGCTATGAAATACTGATGCGGGGCTATTACGGAGTCATTATTACGATGTGCAGTTATAACGGAATGAGATAGAAATGAGTTTTCGCAAACATTTCTGCCAGCGAAACGTCATTTTTGAAGATTCGCAAACTTTTTGACCAGCGAACATAACCACTTATACAGTATTTAGGAATGTTTTGGGCAATTTTAGTATTAAAAACAGAAATTTTCAACACTGTCATACCAATCGCATGACATAACCTTTTACCTTTTACCAGAACCGAACAATCATTTTACTATCTTCAATTTTAGAAACAGACTGTGGCGTAAACTACAGTCTGTTTCTAGAATAGAGATAGGTGACCACTTAAAGCAGTTTTAAAGTAAAGTAGAATGAATATACAAACATTTTCTTATGATACACGTTCATGACTATAAATTGGGAACTTTTTTTTCTTCAGGTTATAAATAAATTAAATGAGTAAAAAAGTCTATCTATGGAGTAAAGGGTTAAAGATCTTTATGCATCTTCAAATAGTAACCTACCCATATGAAAATATCCTAGTGGCCTTCCAATGAGCGACTACTGAGGCATACAGCCCCATGACTAGTGCAGAGCAGTCGAATAGCATGTGAAACCCATCTGATATCAGCCCTAAACTGTTGGTCCACACTCCATAGGTAAGTTCCACAAACGTAAACATCTACAAAACACATATCAAATACAGGTGATAATACAGTGAAAACCCTCTAAACCGGACATGTGTGTGGACAACAAAACATTCCGGTTTAGAGGGGTTTCCAGTTTAGAGGGGTTTTAACCCATTACTAAACAGCTTGTTTCTAGTATGGAAGATAGCTGACCACTTAAAACAGGTTGAAAGTAAAGCAGAATGCGCCTTAAGGCGCATTCTGCTTTACTTTCAACCTGCTTTAAGCTATGATCTGCTAGAATCTATAAACAATTTTCTTCAGTATAGGAATAAATCAAAGGTAAAAAGACGTTTTTATAGTGTAATGTGTAAAAATAAAGAAGGGTTGGAAACGGGACCAAAGCTTTTGTCCGGTTTAGAGAGAATTCCGGTATTTAGAGGTTCCGGTTTGGAGGGGTTTTACTGTACATTATTTTCTCTGTGACTGTGTTGTAAACAGTTTGGCGCCAACTTCTTCCAGGTCTGGCTCCAAACTGTCATTTCTACTGCTTTTAATGCTTTTATTTTATTTTATTGCAGAAAAAAACAACATGTTTTGGTTCTATGACAATTTAAAGAAACAATTTAGTGTAAAAATTGAGAACTTCAAATCTTGAGCTTAATCCAAAAGTGTGTTGCTGCTGACATCATGACAGAACAAAGGGTATCAGCTGCAACAAAATACACAATGGCAAAGTCATTGATAAACAGGCAAACTATGAAATTTGGTACTTTACCACCTTTCTCAACAAAATAATTGACAGGTTTTAATTGGCATAACTATACAGGAAGTATCATCCAACAAGAACCTAAATAAATAGGCACCTTTCATGCATGATTTAAATAGCTAATTATGAAATTATAAGAGGTCAAACAGGAGTAAAGTTATTGACTGGAAACGAAAATTTATTCAAAATCTAAGTAATTAAAGGGGCATAACTGCAAATAAATTCATCAGACCGGAACTAAAATCAATAGGTGTCTTCGAGGTATGATGAGAAAGCTAAATAAATTTTGTAACAATTCCTCAAATAAAACTAAAGTTGTCATCCAAAAACAAGTTTGATCCTTCCACCTGCTATAGGGTTTCAACTTACAGTGGAGAGGACGTTATTCTTTCCCGTTTAAACGCAAACGACACACAAACGCAAACGCATTGCAATAAAACCTAGAAAAGAACAACTTGTCGGCAATTCTGACCATTTATTTTAAGCTGAGTGGCAATAAGTTTGGAGCCTGATCAGACGCTGGGTTACATGTACCCGGCATCTGATCTGGCTCCAAACTGTTTGCAATAGAAATAATAGTTTTCATGCCTCTTCATCTTTACTTTCAGTCTGCTTTAAGCTGTCATCTTCATGACTGTATAAGTTGAACTATTTTCTTCTGTGGAGGAATAAGTTAAAGGAGTTAAGTCATATTTATTAGGTTAGACTAACTTACCAAATTAATACATAGGAAATAAAATATTTTCCTCGAGTTGACATCCTCTAACACCTGTCTCAGAGCATTCTTCAGATGTAGCACCAGTGACTGAGAAGTCTTGTGTAACATATCTCCAGTAAAACTATACAGCGGTGTGCCCTGGGCAGAAAATCCTATAAAGTTTGCCCTCTGACTTCTTGCTGGACTGAGCAATATTCTTGTGGCTGTAACATACAACACAGTCAACCTTGTAACAGAGCTTCAGATAAGAGGGAGTAAACTGAACAACTCACACATTTTCTTGCTCATTTCAGCACCAAATCCTATGATGTAACTACTCATTAGAAACGTCTCTTCGAGACAATTCTAATAAATAATTACACCATAGGGTTTAATGCAGAAATAAAGATTATAGTTTTTGAAAAACTCCTCTCGAGCTCTGTTGTAATATTGCATTCCTCCCAGAAACTTCAAATAGAGAATTCCAGTTTCCAATTTAGTCTAACTCATTTGTCTCTACAGTCTATTCGCGATACTACGATTCCCGTTATTACGAAATAACGGTCTACTACGAAAAACACCACCGGTCCCGGCCGAATTTGTTTATTTTTTCAATGGTAAAAAGATGCGTTTTTACGAACATGCAAAAGAACGAAAAACACATTATAACGAAAGGTTTTCGTAGCCCCTTAAACACCTAAACAGTAGTATAAAGATGCATTGGTACGATTCACACCTGTGGGTTTTTCACACTTTTTTTTTTTTTTTTTTTTTGTAATTAATTTTATTTCCGTCAAAAATACAATGCATAACAAATACAATAATCATGCTTTACATCAGTTATATAGAACATGCAATATATCGTCAAGACATGGCATCTACATGAATCAGTTTTATGATAACAATATATTACCGAATAACAAACAATAAACATGAAAATTGCATTTGAAGAAATTGTCGATTAAAAAGTATCGACATATTCTGACGGTCATAGTTTTTTGGAGGGTATAGATGAGAAAATGGTGGTGATTATGAAAATAATAGAAAAAAGTAAAAAGACTAGGTGAGTAAAAGGAAAGAAAAGAAAAGAAAAGAAATGGGATTTTTTGTCAGTAATACATTAAGAAAAAAACAAAAACATGTTTAGTTAAGCATTTCGGATACTTGTATAAGCTAATAAAAAAGTCTCCATTTTAATTCATATTGTTCTAATTTGTCTTGGTTTAGAGCAATATGTTTTTCAATACTAATAGCGTTTTGAAGATTTTGTTTAAAATGTAATATATTAGGTTTCGTTTTAAAAAGTTTGCATCTGTAGATGAAGTATTTTGCATATATAATTATAAAGTTGATTTTGTCGAAATATGGTCCTTTTTTTTAAATTCCGAATGAAATTGCTTTGCAAGATAATTCTATGTTAATATGTTTTGATATTAAATAGGTGTTTAAATCTGTCCAAAAAGTCTGGGTGTGGTAGCATTCCCAAAATAAATGTTCTGGCGTTTCGATGTGCATACTACAAAACTCACATACATTTGTAGATACCAAATTAAATTTGATTAAAATATTATTTGTACGTATGATCCTCATAAAGTATTTATATTGAAAGTTTCTTAGCTTAACATCTATTGTGCTTTTAATACCTATTAGATATATTTTTTGCCAATCAAGATTTTCTTCTTTGGTGATATTTTGCCATTTTTGTTGTGCGGTTACATGTATTTCATTTCTTGGACTAATTTTCTGGCTATAGTTATATAGAAATTTTACTGTTTTTTTGGTGTTAAGATATTGACTAAAGAGATTATCTGCGTTGCCTAAGGACATGGTACACGTATCATGTTTGATAGCATCTTTCCATGCTTTAGGTATACACGATACCAGTTGATTATATTTTAAATAATCATTTTCAGGAATGTCATATACGTTTTTTAGTGCGTTAAATGTAAAGAAAGTTTTGCTTCGAAAATCGTATAATTGGTTAAAGTATTTAATGCCTCTGTCGTACCATGTTTTGTAGAATACAGTATTTGAATTGACTTTTATATTTGTGTTGTTCCATATAATTTCGTTTGATACTTGATCGGGGGGTTTGAGTTTTTGAAAATTATTCCATGATGACAGTACATGTTGAAGAAAGGTATTATCTTTGAAAAATTTATTAATATCAATATTTGCTAGGTTACTTTCTAAAATTAATTGCCCTCCATATTTGTTCAGCTTGTTAATATATATATGTTTCCATTTACCTCTATTGTTTTTATCAAATATTCTACTTATCCAGCTTGCTTTCAGAGACAATATAAACGTGTCAATATCAATCATTTTTAAACCCCCGTGTTCGTATGTTTTGATGATCGTTTCTCTCTTTATTTTGTCTGTTTTTTTGTCCCAAAGAAATTCAAAAAGTTTGCTTTTAATAAAATTTATAGTTTTCGATGATGGGTTTGATAATACTGTTAATGGATAAATTAATTTTGGGAGTGCAAAGGTTTTAATTACATTAATTTTGCCCATTAAGGTTAATTTTCTGTGTTCCCAGCTTTTAAGACAATTTACGAAATTTGAAAGTTTTGCATCGATATTTTTTTAAATAGTATTTTTTGTGTTTGAACTAAATATTATTCCGAGTGCACTTGCGTTTTCCGAATTCCAATTAAAGTTCTTGTTTTCTAAATATTTTATGTGGCTTTTTTTAAGAACTCCAGCTCGAAGAGCATTACATTTCTTACTATTAAGTTTTAGACCAGATATAAGTGCAAAAATGTCAAGTGTTTCTATTAGTGTTTCAAATGACTTTCTCGATCCATCGGTCATAAAGGTACCATCATCTGCATACAATGTTTGCTTAAATTCTAGACCACACATATTAATACCCTTAATATCATTGTTATTTGATATACTGTAAGAAAGAAGTTCTAAGCATGTTAAAAATAGGTAAGGTGATAAAGGACAGTCCTGTCTAACCCCTCTTTTAATATCGAAGAACTCAGTAAGGAACCCATTGCTTATTACACTGCTTTTTGCATTATTGTAAAATAATTTTACCCAACTTATGAATGAATCACCAAAATTTAAATGTTTTAAAACTTGAAACATATATGTGTGGTTCAAGCTGTCAAATGCTTTTTCGAAATCTGCAAAAAAGAAGATAGAGGGTAAATTATGTTCATCGACATATTCAAGTGTTTCTCAAAGAATTCTTATATTTTCTCCTATATATCTACCCTTAACAAAACCTGTTTGATCTGAGCCTATTATCGAATCGAGAACTGTTTTTAATCTATTTGCAATTGCTTTTGTTGCTATTTTGTAATCTGTGTTTAAAAGACTTATTGGGCGCCAGTTTTCTAAAAATACTGAATCCTTTCCTGGTTTCGGAAGAAGTGTGATTAAACTTTGAGTTTGGGTTTTTCACACTTACCTAAACAAAGACACATCTGTTGCTTGAGTTGGCATAATTATCCATTGTTTACACACCCGTCTGGTCAATACGCTTTAACTTGCAGCGTGTTAGGATCAGCACAGGGGCGTGTTTGTAGCAAGATTAAACTGATTGACTGCATGTCGCAAATGATAAAAAGAAATGTTTTTTATGTAATTAACTGAGATGTCTGATAAGTTTTATCACACATAATTTTATGATCCGCGGAAGCCGGGTTTGTTTGTTAAAGTGACTTATGTCATTGTCGCAAAGAATATAAAATTCGCAACATTTATGTACACTGGTCATAATTTCTGCTAAAGCACTGTTAACACGCGTTTATCAACGATATTACGTCTGCAACTCCGAAGAGGATTCTACAAGGCGATTTTACGACACTTTTCTATGCCGTGTGTTTAATTTATTTTGTATGCATACGTTGTGTAAACGTTTTGATTCATTTCTTCTTTTTTGCATTAGATCTACTTCTTATTATATTGCTAGTGTAAAAACGGCTCAGGCTCTAGATTAAAGGGGGTTTACTACAGTGGAGAATCTGTTATTCTTTCCCGTTTAAACGCAAACGTGCGCAAACGCAAAGCGCTAAAACGTAGAAAAGAACAACTTTTGGACAATTCTGATATTTCATGTTTATCTTGGTGGCAAACAGTTTGGAGCCTGATCAGACGCCGGGTTACCCGGCGTCTGATCTGGCTCCAAACTGTTTGCACTGCAAATAATAGTTTTAGTGTAAACGCGTTTATTGGGAAAGAATAACACATTCTCCACTGTATGTGATGACTTGATAGGAACATAACGGGAGAAATGTTGGAAATATTTCGTTTTCTACTTATGTTACTAAAGCTGGTCTTACCGTTTCTTGTTTTATACCTAACCCCTTATGACATACAATATTCCACTATTCACATGTAATTTCACTAATTTAATTAAATGTGAGTGGACTTTCTTACATGTATAATTTGATTGGCAAACACGAAATATAAATAAAACTGATACGTGGATAAAATATATTTATTTTACAACATCGCATTACGACAATGCCAGTACACAAATGCAATTACCAGACTGGTGTACGGTAGATACATGTATGTTGATACTGCGGCAATACCATGAAGAGGTAAGGTTAAAATCTCATCCTATTCTCAAAATGCATTATTACAAAAATGCATTACTACGAACAATCGACGAGGCCCTGTGCCGATTCGTAGTATCATGAATAGACTGTATTTAGAGGGGTATTTTTACAATGTATTGCAAAATGACAAACTGTGCAGACCCTGATCAGAGGGCACCTTCAGGAGCCCTCTGATCTAGGTCTACACTCCTTGTCTAAGACAAGTGTACTCTGGTCAGGTACACAGTTTGTAAAGAATGTGTATATGCGTCACTAGGATTCAAACGACAAATCTTTTCTCTATAGCCATCAGTTTAAACCATCTGTATCCTCCAACTGATACACCACATTTAGTATTTTGGTTAATTTGGTTTAATTTGTTACTTTTGAGCAGAACACATGTATGTTTGCTGTATCTCAACGTCCAGCTAAGTACAAACAGATGGAGGATCCAGATACAGTCTATGTACTGTAAGAAATATTTTATTTATCCTAGCAGATGCTAGCTTAAAGCAGGCTGAAAGTGAAGCAGTTTTAAGTGGTCACCTCTTTTCAAATCTAGAAGAAGGTTATGGGGTAAAAGGTTATTCAAACTTGATTTACTTTGACAATTACAAGTATCCTAAAAGGAGCATGGACCTAGATGAGAGAAGTGCATGAAAATTTCCAATATTGTTTTCTTTACCCTTTGAACCCTATTCCCGCATATATGCGTCATTTGCAATCAGCATACCTGTGAGGAGTACACTTGTCCTATGCAAACAGTGTAAACCCTGATCAGAGGGCTCTTTAAAGAGCCCTCTGATCAACAACCCTTAAAAGTCAGAAATGGACTAGAAAACCAGATATGGGTGTCAAAGCCACCTGATGCTCGCCTGTTTAAAGTTTAGTCTAAAAACATCTTGTATCGAAAGCAAAACAATTTCAGTTTAGAAAGATTATGGAATGAATGGTGAGTCTTAGTCTAGTTATATTGAACTTTAAAACAACCTGTCCAAAAAACTTTAACCTGGTGATTTGTAGTCGAAAAAATTAAGTCCAAAACATGTAGAAAATTGAAATAAATCAAAAGTATTTTTAAATGCATACTTCATTACATCAATGTTTGACCCAAAATAAGCCTCCATACAAAATTTCAGCACCTTAGCACAAGTATTAAACTTTAAAACAACCCGTCCAAAAAACTTTAACCTGGTAATTTGTAGTCGAAAAACCTAAGTCCAAAACATGTCAAAAATTGACATAATTAAAATTAATTTTTTAATTTCAACATCATAACATCAATGTTTAACCCCAAATGAACCTCCATACAAAATTTCAGCACCTGAGCACAAATATTAAACTTTAAAACAACCTTTTAACCTGGATTTGTAGCAAAAAACCTAAGTCCAAAACATGTCAAATAAAGACACAATAAATTAAAATTATTTTTAAATTCCAACTTCATTACATCAATTTTTTACCCCTAATAAACCTCAATACAAAATTTGTAGTTGAAAAACATAAATCCAAAACATGTCGAAAATTGACATAAATTAAAATTATTTTTAAATTCGAACATCATAACATCAATGTTTAACCCCACATGTACCTCCATACAAAATTTCATAACTCTAGCACAAATATTAAGCTTTAAAACAACCGGTCCAAAAAAAATTTAACCTTGGCCATGCTAACGCTCACGCTCACTCACGCCGGGGGTATGACATTAGCTCTGCTGTTCTTCAAACAGGCGAGCTAAAAATAGAAACTGGAATTGTCCTTTTAACTCTTTGAACCCTAGTCCCGCTTATAGGCGTCCTTTTCAAACAGTGTACATGTGAATAGTACACTTGTCCTGTGCAAACAGTGAAGACCCAGATCAGAGGGCTCCTTTCGGAGCCCTCTGATCAGGGTCTTCACTGTATGTCATAATGCCAAACATTGACCAAAACAACCCTTTAAAATCAGAAATGGACTAGACTTAAATGGAAACTGGAATTGTCCATTTAAAGTTTCAGGGAGGAAAGAGTTAAAGTTTCAGGGAGGAAAGAGTTAATGTCTCCACTAAACCATACATCATGACTACTAATTAGAATTGTCTCTTCGAGACTTAAAAAGTTTAGTATTCGAGATGTATATCGAAGCTATGGAACTTAATCAGTGTGTGCATGCAACCAACTAAATTATTGCAAAGATACAGCCTTGAGCATATTTTACTGGTTTGAGTAAAGAAATAGTCAGATCCTCATTCTAAAAGACTGAGCACGCTGCTAAAACTAATGATAGTTTGTAACCTTGGAAACAGACCTACAAACTATGACATTTCAATTTCTGTTTCACACTTGTATAATTCTACACATTTTGAGCAAATTAATATAAGCTCAATACCTTATCAGACTGACGTGAAAAGAAATTTAGCTGTTGCATGCTCAAACTAAGAATGTTTTATAACCTCTGACCCTGGGGTCCAGCTTACAAAACATTGTACCCCAAACATTGTTATAAGTCAAACTCTTAAACTCTAAATTTTAATTTATTTCTCCATCTAATCCTGTCTTGTGACATCTCTTTGGAATCATCTTTTCAAGGCAATTCCAACGAGATGTAACAAGACAGGATTAGATGGAGAAATCAGACATTAGGTGTATCTTAAAGTTTTAACTGACAACCACTTTTGTTGTACGTTTCGTAAGATGGGCTCCAGGACCGCTGATGGAGTTTTTCCTCACCTAAGATAAAAGCACATAGACTAAACACTACACCCCATGACAGTACATGGTCCTCTGTGACTATATCTACCAGCTTGCCCATGGCTGTGAAGCGCGTGGTGTAAGGGTGGTTCCAGGTGAGAGCCAAGAAGAAAGCACTAAGGTAAATGGCATACGTGCTGTACTCTGCTGTCTTAGATTGCTGTAGATGGTTGATGGCCACGGCCTCTATGTAGTAATCGATGATGAACACAAACAAGATGATCAACACAAGTGGGAATAAAATATACAACCAGGAGGTTACCTGCAAACAAAATAAACAAAATAAATAAAACATACAACCAGGACGTAAATGCAAACAAAATAAACAAAATTCAAATAACTTGAGCTAGGGTGGAGGAACATTATTCTTTCCCGTTTAAATGCAATAAAATGTGAATGCATTGCAATACGTGAGCTGTCAGAGAGACAACAAAGTTTCCCTTAGGCACATTTAGAGACCTAAAACCAGACTCGGAGGTCAAGGTCACAGAGGTCAACTTTTTTGTGTGCATGGAAAGGTCTTGTCCATATGCAAACCAAATATTAGAGTAATACCGCAAGGGACAAAGGAATTATATGGGTTTTTTTTAAACCTAAACATGGGCCCTAAGTTGAAGGTCAAGGACACTGGGGTCAAACTTTTTGTGTGCATAGGAAGGTTTTGCCCATATACATATGCATACCGAATACGAAAGGAATATCTCAATGAACATAGGAGTTATATGCATTTTGAGAAACCTAAACGCAAATTTCTAAACCTAAATGTGGGCCCTTACTTCAAGGTCAAGGTCATGGGGATAAAAATATTTGTGTGCATTGCAAGGTCCTGTCCATATACACATGTATACCAGATATGAAAGCAATATCTCGCAGGACATGGCATTTATAAGCATTTTTCGAAACCTAAACACACATTTCGAAACCTAAACACTGGTCCTAAGTTCAGGGTCACTGGGCTAAAAATTGTGTATGCATGAACAGGTATTGTCCATATACACATGCATGCCAAATATGAAAAGAATATCTCAATGAACATAGGAGTTATAGGCATATTTCAAAACCTAAACACAGATTTTGAAACCTAAACGTGGGCCCTTAGTTCATGGTCAAGGTCACAGCGGTCAAACATTTTGAGTGCAGTCCATATACACCACACATACCAATTATGAAAGCAATACCTCAAGGGACATAGAAGTTAAAGGCATTTTGAGAAACCTAAATGCAGATTTTGAAACCTAATCATGGGCCCTAACTTCAAGGTCAAGGACACTGGGGTAAAAATATGTGTTTGCATGGTAAGGTCTTGTCCATATACACATGCATACCAGGTATGAAAGCAATATTTCAGTGGACATAGGAGTTATAAGCATTTTTTGAAACCTAAACGCAGATTTCAAAACCTAAATGCAGGCCCTAAGTTCAAGGTCAAGGTCACTTGGCTGAAATTTTTTGTATGCATGAACAGGTATTGTCCATATACATATGCATCCCAAAAATATAAGGAATATCTCAATGAACATAGGAGTTAAAGGCATTTTTCAAAACCTAAACACAGATTTGAAACCTAAACGCAGACCCTAAGGTCACAGTCAAAGGGGTCAAACTTTTAGTGTGCATAAAAAGGTCTTGTCCATATACACACACATACCAAATATGAAAGCAATATTTCAACTGACATAGGATCCCTGAATTAATAATAAGACCAAGATATGGAGAGATTTTCAAACACAAACTGAAACAAGAGCCTATACGGCCCTAAATCGCTCACCTGGAACAGATGATGTAGATGTAAAACATTTTGGAAAGCTGAGAAATTATGACAATATGACAGTGCAAATTGCTGAGCAGATGATGCCGTGTGCCAAAATTCAAAGCTCAGGGTACTGTAGTGTATGACAAGAATTTTGTTTGAAGGTTTCATTGAAAAAATCTATTTTTAGCTCCTGTGACCTAGATATGCAACGGACTGGAACAGTTTGAAAATATTGGTAAAGGTCCTCTAGAAGTGTCACCATGCCATATATCAAAGCTCTGGCCATATTAGTTTCAGAGAAGAAGATGTTTGAAGATTTCACTATATAACTCTATGTAAATTTGTGACCCCTGGGGCAGGGTCATTTTTTAACCCCAGGGACATAATTTGTACACCTTTGATAGAGGACCTGTAGATGATGCTTTGTGCCAAATATCTAAGCTCAGGGTACTGTGATTTCAGACAAGAAGACTTTTAAAGTTTTTATTGCAAAAAATCTATTTTTAGCTCCTGTGACCTAGATATGCAACAGACCGGAACAGTTTGAACAAAATTGGTAAATGTCCTCTAGAAGTGTCACCACACCAAATATCAAAACTCTGGCCATATTAGTTTCAGAGAAGAAGATGTTTAAAGATTTCACTATATAACTCTATGTAAATTTGTGACCCCTGGGGTGGGGTCTTTTTTTAACCCCAGGGACATAATTTGAACAACTTTGATAGAGGACCTGTAGATGATGCTTTATACTAAATATCTAAGCTCAGGGTACTGTGGTTTCAGACAAGAAGATTTATTAAGTTTTTATTGGAAGGATCGATTTTTAGCTCCTGTGACCTAGATATGCAACAGATCGGAACTTTTTGAACAACTTTCAAAGAGGACCACTGACAGACCATATAAGGATAATTCCTGCCATGTTTGGTAAAAATCTTTACAGTAGTTTAGGAGGAGATGTCATTTAAAGAAATTGTTGAGGCAGGGCTTGAACTTTAGATTTTTTCCCACTTGCATTTTTTTGCAAGTGCCCATATTTTCTACTTGCAAAACCAGGTTCCAACTTGCTTTTTCAATACGATTATCTACAAATTGACGTTTCACATCATTTTGATCAAAATTATAAGATAAAGTTCATAAACATTACTTTGTTGAACTTTCATTCTGTATCTCATTCTGTGCTAGATTACTCATGTAAATAAAGTTTCAAAAATAATAACTAGTGTGTGTCTTTTTGTGTATAAACTGTACAGTTACTTACTATTCTTAACTCTAAATAACTCTTTATTTACAGTCCATCCCATATAGTCAATTTTCATTCAAAACAGCAAGGTTCGCTGATTAATTAATTATTAAACACAGACTATAGCTGAAACTTTGTAACTGGGTCGTTTTGTCAAGGGGGCGAAAGGCTTGTGATATACTTTCAGAGTTCGATGTTTATGGATGATTTTTTTTATCTTTGGTGAAGACAGTCAGCAGACAGTTCACTATATTTCGAAAACGCTTTCACTATAGTCCATAATATTATGTTCGAGAAAGATGCGCATTTCTTTCTACCATTTTAGGACAGATTTTAGCGACGCCGTGGTTCGTCCCATTTTCGCACAAAGCAATAAAACCCAATCACTTCGTGAGTTTCGTAACTTGGTTTGGGCTAGCTATCAGTCTGTTTTCGGCTGTTCTTCCTTAAATGTCTCGTCAGCCTTCCGTTTATAAACCCTAGAAGGACGAGTCGACTGGAAAACGTTGTAAATTAGTTTAATTTACATCAACATTCGCAGTTTGCGGTCACTAGCTAATAGACTGGTTCCCCTTTTTCTAATGCTGATTCGGCATTGGTACGTATGAAGCCGGGCTATCAATCATGCGCATGCGTTAAGCGCTGGGTTTCCCGAAGTTATAAATAGCCGAGATATGAAAAGAACAAGATGGGCGAACAGCGATAATTATTTAAATTACTGCAAGATTAGAAGGGTTAGACAGTATTCGTCTTTACCATTATAACCTTACATTTTGGAAAGTCTGAACATGAAAATATACACTCGCAATTTTTTTCAAGTGCTGAAATTTTCAGCTCGCATTTTCAAAATTCCACTCGCATTTTGCGAGTTCGCAAGAGCGAAGTTCGAGCCCTGTGATGACGGACGAACGAACTAACGGATGGCCCCAGACAATGGACACAGCACGATCAAAATAGCTAAAAAAGGGTACTTGGATGGAAATGGATTTGTTATGACATTATGTAGCTTTAACAGTATTTCAGTCATATCCTGACATCCAACTAATTACAAGTGGAGGAAGACCCCAGAAGCTCTTGCACAAATAGGCAACTGGGTAAACCACCTACCTTCTACATACCAGCTTGAAGGCTTCCCCATATGCAAAATACATGCTCAGACTGGGATTCAGGGGCCTCCGTCGCTTAGTGGTTAAAATCAGTGACTTTTTTTACATCACTAAGCTGCTCACCACTGTGGGTTCAAGTCCCGGTCTGGTCATTCAGATTTTTCAAGTGGAGAAGCCTTCCAGCTGGCTTGCAGAAGGTAGGTGCTTCTACCCAGTTGTGCCTGAAACAGTGCATAAATGGCTTCTGGGGTCTTCCTCCAACTGTAATTAGCTGGAAGTCGCGATATGACTAAAATACTGTTAA
Organism: Gari tellinella; assembly: GCA_922989275.2. Lineage (NCBI taxonomy): Eukaryota > Metazoa > Mollusca > Bivalvia > Cardiida > Psammobiidae > Gari > Gari tellinella. Next base: position 39,575,692 of record OV277864.1, on the reverse strand, counting down.
AAGTAACTTAAAATCATAACAAACAAACAGGTCAGACTGGGATTCTCTGTTCTTGGCTTCTCATCCAGATCCAAACTGTTTACAAAAGTCATCAATTAACACTATTACAGCGCTCCATCTATACAACGACACTTAATGGGAGACAAAAAGTGTGTTCCTTGTTTGGAGGGAGTCATTATAGGGAGGGAAATTGGCTTACCATTGCAAACAGCTTGAATCCAGATCAGACGCTGCAATACGCGGCGTCTGATCTGGATTGAAGCTGTTTGTCACTCGTTATTATGTTTTTCTGTCAAAATGTCCAATGTGTAACTTTGGAAAAAACAGCAGACAACAGTTTTAAGCATATGATATTGCAGAAGTGGAAGTATTAGACATTTAATTGTCTTGTTATGGGAACAGCGGCAATGGTCGCTGTCAAATGGGAGTCGTTGTTCGGAGGGCCGTTGTAGAGAGGGAACAGTGTAGCATAGCAGAACTATTTTCTTCAGTAGAAAATCAAATTAAAGGTGGAACAAGAATGCACGTTCAATAAACACTTATGCCCCGGTGGCATCCTTGACAATATATTCTGATCTTTTCTAAGTCCAAATTAGGTCAAGGTCAAAATGATGTTGGGTAATATGGTGGATTGGTAGTGATCCAAGGCAGCACCTGTATAAGTATCAAAGCATTGTAGTCAGTTATGTTGATGCTAGACAAAATGGTAAAATCTAGTTAACCAAGAAATAGCCCATTTAAAATATTCTAAGTCCAAATTAGGTCAAGGTCAAAATGAAGGTTGGGTGATATTGGTGGATAGGGAATGGTCCTAGGCAACAACTGTATAAGTATCAAAGCATTTGAGTTAGCCGTGTTGATGCTAGACAAAATGGTAAAATCTAGTTAACCAAGAAATAGCCCATTTAAAATATTCTAAGTCCAAATTAGGTCAAGGTCAAAATCAAGGTTGGATGATATTGGTGAATAGGCAATGGTCCAAGGCAACAACTGTTTAAGTATCAAAGCATTTGAGTAAGCAGTGTTGATGCTAGACCAAACGGTAAAATCTACTTAACCTGGTTTGGGAGCATAAAAAAAGCATATTTATGGAGTAATGGGTTAATATTTACTTGTGTTTCTGTGGTTGTTGATACAATGAAAGCCCATGGTCCCAGAACCAATGCCTGCACCAGTGTTGAGAGGGCATGAAGTCTTTTTGCCCCACCTACATCCACCGACAGCTTCTTGGCAGCACTATTAAAGCCTACATGTAAACATAGCGTCAAGAACAGCAGGACCACACCTCCCTTAAAACAAACAAAATTAAATTTTGATGACCTTTGAATAATGATATCATGCTTAAGCTCATCTGTGGCACATTTTGAAACTTAAAAGCAGAGTCTGAGATCAAAGTCACTTTGGTCAAACATTTTGCGTGAATGGAAATGTCTTGTTCAGATACATAACTACAACTATCACTTTTTTTTATCATTACATTTAACATGTTCATATGAGACAATACACATGCAGGACTCCAGATAAGGGGACCTCTTTAAAAAACTTAAAATCTTTATTTCTGCATTAAACCCTATAGTGTCACTACTCATTCTAATGAGTAGTAACACCATAGGATTTGTTGCTAAAATGAGTGAGAAAATATCGGATTTGTTCAGTTAACTCCCTCTTATCTGGAGCCTTGCACATGCATAACAAATAGAAGGAAGTCTTACCTTGTGGTCGGACCAGCCAACCATACTGATGATATGATAAAACCCATGTGTGAGAATATTTCCATGCCTGGTGTCAGCTGATTAGAAGGTCAAGGACATATAACAACAGTCACACATGCATTAACCCATTACCCCATAAATACGCCTTTTTACGACTTTAATTTATTCCTCCACTGAAGAAAGTAGTTCCACAGTATACAGTGATAAATCTCTATCATAAGAAATATTTTCTTTATGCTAGCAGATGGTAGCTTAAGGTGGTTCGCGGATCAGCTTATTCTGTGTCAGAATTCTTTGAAACCTTGATCAAATTGAAATATACCATATGGAGAGTGAAAAATCGTTAAAATAAAAAAAAGTTACAGTGCCGTTTTTTTCTGACAGGACCTTTTGTCGAGAAAAGCTCCTTCTTTAATAAACAGGAATATTTTCTTTATAGAAAGATATTTATAACTCAATAATTTCTGTACATTCAAGTAAACTGTACATAGACTATAAGATATTGGGCAAACAAAAGTATTTCATGACATATTTTCTGGAAATATCAATATTTTAAAAAAGTCAAATTCTGAAAATCTCAAATTACAAAAAATCTAGCTGTTTAACATACACTAATTTTACTCTTATTAGATAGATATAACTTAATTCCACAAGTCACAAAAATTTAATGAAAATCTACAGTAGAATTTACATTTTATACATGATTTCCTGAAATTCTGACAAAATGTTAACACAAAACGAGTAACCTCCCTTGATTTCAACTTTAAAATGCCGTCAGCTCATTCACACCTGTAATAAGGGACCATTGCATACGGTAGCCTGTAGATCTTTAAAGGCAAGTGACTGCTTAATGCTTAACAAAAGTAATGCATAAAAGCTCCTTTAGGATCTATCTTTTAGCATTACTTCTGTCCTGTGTTAAGCTGCCATTCTGTTATATAGGCTATAAATCCTCACAAATTTAGCTGTCACTTGCATCTGATATTATTCATTATTACTAGACTAAACAAAGCCTGTCCTTTGATCACTGCGTTATGAATTGACTAGTCACTTAAAACGGATAATTTGTTAAAAGAAAAAGTTTTGAAGCGAGTGGGAATCGAACCTAGAACCTTTGGATTGCAAGTCAATCACCGTACCAACTGTGCTAACAGAGAAGACACTGAAGCAGATCAAACTTTTCTTTATCTAAATTTTCTACTATAAGCATGTGCCGCAAAGATCAGGGGAAAGTCATCAGCATTTTCGGAACTCAAGATGCGGGCTGCCCGCTGTCGAACCACCTTAAAGCAGGTTGAAAGTAAAGCAGAATGTGCCTTAAGTAGTCATGTATCTTCAATCCTAGAAACAGGCTATGGGGTAATGGGTTAAATGGTACAGTCAGTTCCAGAACCAAGCACAGTATGGTGATGGCAAGAGACATACACAGAACATAGGAGATGATGTTTAACCCATTACCCCATAGCCTGTTTCTAGTATTGAAGATAATTGACTACTTAAAGTAGATTGAGAGTAAAGCAGAATGTACCTTAAGGCGCATTCTACTTTACTTTCAGCCTGCTTTAAGCTACCATCTGCTAGGATATAGAAAATATTTATGGAACAAACTTTTGGCTGTATAAACTGGAAAAACTTTCTTCACCGCAGGAATAAATAAAGGGTGTAAAAAGGTGTCTTTATGGAGTGATGGGCTAAAGATTGTTAACGGACACCAGGGGCTCATAATAGCTTACCTGGAGCCTTTGGCTCAGGTGTGCAAACAAGAGCCGCATGCGGCCCTAAATCGCTCACCTGGTACCCATGGTTACGGTCATGGTGACGTCAAATTGAACAAGTGATTTGGGAAACCCATGAATCATTTCTGTCAAATTATTCTTAAATCGGACCAGTAGTTTCAGAGGAAAGGTATTTAAAAAATTTCTATACAGTAATATAAGGAAAACTTGCCCAACCCACTGGCGGCCATGCTTTGTAAGATAACAAAATGATTTTGAGAAATCTGGTAGAGGGTCATCAATGGATCATTTGTGTAAAATTATTTTCAATTTGGACAAATAGTTTCAGAGAAGATTTTTAAAGTTTTTACTATACAGTAATAAAAGGAAAACTTACCCAACCCACTGGCGGCCATGTTTTTAAAGATAACATAATTATTTTAAGAAATCTGGTAGAGGGTCATCAATGGATCATTTGTGTAAAATTATTTTCAATTTGGACATGTAGTTTCAGAGTAGAAGATTTTTAAAGTTTTTTTCTATACAGTAATAAAAGGAAAACTTACCCCACCCACTGGAGGCCATGTTTTTTAAAGATAACATAATCATTTTAAGAAATCTGGTAGAGGGTCATCAATCGATCACTTGTGTAAAATTATTTTCAATTTTGGACATGTAGTTTCAGAGAAGAAGATTTTTAAAGTTTTTACTATACAGTAATATATACGGAAAACTTGCCCTGGCACCCACTGGCAGCCATGTTTTTTAAGATAACAAAATTATTTTAAGAAATCTGGTAGAGGGTCACCTATGGATTATTTGTGTGAAATTACTTTCAAATCTGACCAGTGGTTTCAGAGAAAGTTTTCACTATATAGCCATATAAGGAAAATCTGCCCCACCCACTAGCGGCCATGTTTTTTGAGATAGGAAAATTATTTCAAGAAATCTGATAGACAGTCACCCATGGAGCATTTGGGTAAAATTATTTTCAATTTGGACCAGTAGTTTTGGACAAGAAGATTTTTAAAGTTTTTTCAATTGGTTGCCATGGCAACCACAATTTCAACTGGATCACCTATATTTGAAGAAATCTGAGAGAGTACCCTACAATAAACAACCCTATGAAGTTTCGGTGAAATTGGCCCAGTGGTTTCTGAGAAGAAGATCTTTAAAGTAAAAGTTTGACGACGGACTGATGGACGGACGTTCTTACGGGAGGATACTTATGTGGCTATTTTCTATTGTTTTCTTTTGGGTGGCTAGCCACACAATTGACAATTTCTTTTTGCTCTAACTTGAAAAATAATGATCTGGAGGCTAACCCTACCCTTAACCCTATGTCCCACAACTGGCCAGGTTAATGTCACAAGAAATGGCCAGGTTAATGTCACAAGAGACAGCCAGGTCAATCTTTTTCAATTATGGGGCTAAGAATTTTAGCCACGTAAGTAACCTCTCGTAAGCACGGACGGACGACAGACACAGGGCGATCACAAAAGCTCACCTTGGCACTTTGTGCCAGGTGAGCTAAAAACCGTTAACAGTGCCTAGCCATCAATGCAAGGAACGAACACAGAATGTACCATCCATATGCTCAAAAAGGACCTGTTTCTAGTTTTGAAGACATAGGAAGACTTCAAAAGCAGGTTGAAAGTAAAACTTTTTACAGAGCATTCTGCTTTCCTTTTATCTTGTAATTCGTCACCTGATTTAAACACAGGCACCATGCATTCCCATGAGTGGTTGTAATAACAATGTCTTATTAAAACATCTTTGCTATTTTCTTTCTTTTATCTTTCTTTTATCTTTCCTGAGCTACATGTCTAGTAGTCAAGGTCTCCTCTAACGTTCCTATCATTTCCTTTCATCACTTTTTCTTAGCGCACCGTTGAGTAATTGTCAAGCTTGACAGATCAACGTACGATGTAGATGATGTAGATGAAAACTCAAATGGTCCTTTAACCTTTCCTCCCTGAAACCTCAAATGGACAATTCTAATTTCAATTTAGTATAGTCCATTTTTTTTGTTTTTAGGGTTGATTTTTACAGCATTTGTCAAACTGACAAACAGTGTAGACCCTGATCAGAGGGCTCCTTCAGGAGCCCTCTGATCAGGGTTAACACTGTTTGCATAGAACAAGTGTACTCCTCACAGGTACACTGTGTGCTAATGATGCACATATGCCTGATTAGGATTCAAAGAGTTAAGACTGCTAAAATCTCATAATTGTATTAAAGGATACAGTCTTGATGTGCAAGATTATGTAATTTCTCATCATGGTCAAAAAGTAAGAGTGTTACTACAGCAACCAGAAAACACACTGCACCTCGCATCTGAAAAACAATAAGAATAACTGATTTCAATTAACATAATTATGTGATCATCTGCTAAAATAGTGCCTGGATCTCTCTTGCAAGACAACTTAACCCTTGCCCCAGTAGAAGGGCCTTTTAAGTATATTTCGCCACTGAAGAAAATAGTTCCAATCTATACAGTCATAAACATGTACCTTAGGAATAATTTTCTATATCCTAGTAGAGGGTTAAAAAACAGGCTAAAAAGTAAAGCAGAATGTGCCTTAAGGCGCATACTGCTATACTTTTAACCTGCTTTAAGTGGTCCCATGCCTTCAAAACTAGAAACAGGCTATGGGGTACAGAGTTAAGTTCCATTACATTGCTTCAGTGTTGAAGGTGGAACTTAAAGAAAATTAAAGTACAATAAGCCAGAAAATCTCCCTTACAGAAAAATATCTACTTTACATTAACCCATTACTCCATAGCCTGTTTCTAGTTTTGAAGATAGGTGACCACTTAAAGCAGGTTGAAAGTAAAGCAGAATGCGCCTATAGGCGCATTCTGCTTTACTTTCAGCCAGCTTAAAGCTACAATCTACTAGTATGTAGAAAATATTTCTTATGGTGCATATGCATGATTGTATAAAGTAGAACTATTTTCTTCAGTGGAGGAATGAGTTAAAGGTGTAAAAAGGTGTATGTATGGGGTAATGGGTTAACTCACTGAAACTTCAAATGGACACTTTCAGTTTCCAATAAAGTCTTGTCCATTTTTAAATTATTTATGACTGGGTTTTTTCAAAATTTATTATATGCCTTCGAATGATATCGAGCGTTTCCGCGTGTATCTGCAGAGTAAAATACAAGAGTCTGTATCAGCCACCTTGTATCAGCCACTTTGTATTTTACTCTGACCTCGCTTTAGATTTAACGTGACGTCATTTACGTACATGTACGAGTGCCGCGTTATTCTTTGTGGCATACAAAACTTCTCGTTCTGCTTCAAATAACTAATAAATTTTGGATGTAAAATGATTTAAACAACTATTTAGTTGTTTCTGGTTTGTATTCAAGGCATATAATAAACACATTACCAGTTGGCAGTGCGCAACAGAGTGTTGCATTTAGCTCTCGACGTTTTGGCGGAAACAACCAATCAGACTCGCGCCAAGGCGCTCGTCAGATCGGCTATTTCCGCCAAAAACGTCTCGAGCTAAATACATCACTCTGTATTGCACAGTCAACTGGTAATGTGTATTTATTGCATAATGACAAACAGTACAGACCCTGATCTACTATATTCTTTATTTCTCTCAGTTTGTACATATGCATATATATATATATATACAAAAACATGAGCACTTTCCTTACCATACATACTTTAAAACTCCAGTCACTCATTTAATATTAATGTTTCGCTACACATCATAGTCATAATCTTGTAGAAACCCTATGATCTTTGTTTACACTGTTTGTTTAGGACATGTGTTGTATTCTTCACTAGTACACTGTTTTTAAATCATCTATATATCTTAGGACTCATTCATCTGTAAAGGAGTATTTATCAGCAATCTGTCTGTCTTTAGGGATATACTGGGTCCAAGGTTATAAAAAGTTTGAGTGGAATCTGAGACTGTTTTCAAGCATTTAATTGGTCAGATTTGACTCTAGGCTCAAATCTGATTAATCAAATGCTTGAGAACGACTCCAGAGTCATCTCAAAAGCTTTATTACCTTAGATCCCAGTTTCTTCAACCCTTTTAGTGCAGGAACAAAGGATATATACAGATTTTCCAAACAGTTCAGACCCAGATCAGGTTGTTCCTAGAGCAGGTCTCTGATGATCAGTGTCTGCACTCAGGGTTACAGATCAGGGGAGTATGGGGGTATTTACCCAATTAAAATTGTGGAAAAAGCAATTGTTTTTCACAACAAGGAGTAACAAAAAGCAAAGAAATGTAGCAAAAAGCAAAGAAATTTTGGAAACCCAATTCAGAAACCTCCCAATACCCAATAACAATTTCAAAAACCCAATTCTGTAAAATATCAAGGAGTAAATACCCAATTGCATCTACCGTAATTTCCGGCAATAAGCCCGCACCTTCATATAGCTCGCATCCGGCATATTGCCCGCAGAAAAAAGAAAAATGAAAAAAGATTCGGCAAATAACCCGCACCGTCTATATGCCCGCAGCCATATTGTGAAACTTACATGTCGTAAGATTCACCGCTAAGGAGCACCGATTATATGTATTAACATGTATCAAAGTAAAATGCTGAATAGTGTTAACTTTTATTCTATGTTATTTTTTATATTAAGCTCTCAATTCTACTGACAACGGTAAATTTTTAGAACATTGATGAACAATGAAAACGGTGTGGATCCAAATGGTTGTATTTGTTGAATAGATCGATAGTGTAGGGTATGACTAGTTTTAATCTCATATGAGGTTTGATAAACCTGTGAAAACTTACGCAATACAGGCCGTTAGCTGTTTGAGAACATTAAAGCACTGGCGATTGTATTGGTTGTATTGTTATCCATGCACCCTATTGTGCTTCGTGTTTTTTCATGCAATGAATTTTACCCTATGCCTGCTAATTGCGACTTGTGTTAAAGTTGCAAACACTGTTGATCTTGTTTAAACGCTGAGTAAATCAGCGTCTCAACAGAATCCAAACCGTTTCACATTCGTTTTTATATACAAATGTAGTTTCCTTAGTTAACCGATTTTTTTAATTTAGCACACAACAGTTTGGAAGTAAATAATATTTCTCCAAAGGGTTAAGTATAGATCTACACAATTTGCAATGTGTATAGATAATCAGAGCATCAAATTAAAGTAGCTATAGACCGCTATTGTTCCTACAGTGTATATACATGGAATATGCCGTGATAAAATTACTCCCGGAAACAGCCATTTTACACTACGGTAGCTCTTTTATTTCATTTTTTTTGTCTCCACAATCCCGATAGGCAAAACGATTCGTCATATAGCCCGCTCCGTTAGATAGCCCGCTGGCCCCTCATTGACTGTTAAAAAATGAGATAGCCCACGGGCTATTTGCTGGAAATTACGGTAAACCTGTTACCCTGTGCACTGCTTGTCATACATTTGAAATAAACATTTTAAACAACCCACCTGAAAATCCTTTTGAGTATTACTCACCTTGGAAGGACCTCCTCCATTACTAGTAAACATGGCACTGGCCCAGGCTATAACTACCAAGTCACTGTGTTCATATAGTAGGATGGTTCTGAGAGGCCCACACAGTGATAGCCCAAACATCCACAACACCCCGAGAAAACAACCCACAAAGGCATGCCGTATGATCCGGAACCACTGGTACAAAAATATCAGCATTACAACCATCACAGTTAAACTGTACATCTTAAGCATTTGACAACTAAATTATCTACAGTCAAACTTCAGTATCTTAAAATTGCTTAAGTCGAACATACCTGTTTATCTACAGTTTCATTTCAATATTTTTATCTTGTTTAAGTTATACATATGCACTTAGTCACATTTTAACTTTGAAATATGGATATTTTTGACTTAAGCAATTGCGAGATATATAGTTTGACTGTATATTGTAAAGCTTACAAATGATAGCACATTTACAGAACTCAAAACAAGAGTGTATAAACCAATAATTTCAAGTCTTTTCTCTTTCATTCCTCCACCAAACACTGTGCTGAATGTCTATAGAATGACTTCAAACTGTACAACTTGCCTAACATTTGCAAACAGTTTGGATAAAGATCGGAGGCCATATAACATTGTGTCTGATCTGCATCCAAACTGTTCATCACTCATGTTCAACTTTTCTTCTGTTTCAAAAGCATGAAAACTGTTTTTAGCCGACAATACATTTGAATCATGATAAGACCTAACAGGATACGTACTACCATTTCTAGTTATATCAAATAAACTCTAGCTGCGGATACATGTGCCACAGAGATTACCTTTTCAGACAGTTTGTATCGTAATAAGATGCCGCTTCACACGGTGTCTCATCAGGATCCAAACTGTTTGACACTCTGATCCTGTTTAGAAGAGACATTAAGAAAATTCTACATGTATTTTTAGAACAGTAGCAGATAACAATTTTTGACAACAAAAAAATTACATAGCATGCAAAGAATTAACATTTTTCTCCACAGAAGCACCTTAGAGCTCCTGTACCTTCTGATCCATATAAGTGCCAAAGGATTTGAAATCACTGAAGGTGCCAGCTTAACCCTTTCCCCCATAGAAGCGACTTTTAGCGTATTTAATTTATTCCTCCGCTGAAGAAAATAGTTCCAGTTTTTACCCTCATGAACAATTACCATTACAAATATTTTATATAGCCTAGCAGATTTTAGCTTAAAGCAGGCTGAAAGTAAAGCAGAATGTGCCTTTAGGCACATTCTGTTTTACTTTCAACCTGCTTTAAGTGGTCACCTGTCTTCAAAACTCTAAACAGGCTATGAGGTAAAGGGTTAAAGCAAGATAAATGAGCTTTCTGCTTTAAAATTATCTTGCTTGAAACCATTACCCCATAGCCTATTTCTAGTTTTGAAGATAGGTTATCGCTTAAAGCAGATTGAAAATAAAGTAGCATGTGCCTTAAAGCGCATTCAACTTTACTTTTGGCCTGCTTTAAGCTACAATCTGCTAAAATATAGAAACTAGTCCTTATAGTGCATGGTCATGACTATATAAAGTGGTAATATTTTTTTCAGAGGAAGAATAAATTAAAGGTATATTTATAGGGCTATATGTTAACCCTTTCACTCTCAATGACGCCATAAAGCGTGTTTGCAAACAGTTGGGGTCCTGATCAGACAATGCATTGCGCCATGTCTGATCAGGACCCAAACTGTTTGACACTCTTATCGATATTAACTAGAACGGCTTCGGGCTATCACTAAAGGTGATAAATACCCCCACTATGCAGCACTCTGTCACACTCTGCAGACGTTTTCAATGAGGTTTGACAATGGCAGGGTGCTGCCACCATCATAAAAACTTGGAAAATTTATGGCAAGTATCAAGTAAATCAGGTTGAAAGTGAAGGAGTTCGCCGTTCAAGATTTTACCTGCCAATTTCAAGACCAATTTCAAGGCCAAAGGTCAAGGTCACAGAGATTTGAAATGTGTGTCTTGCACATCTACTACTCCTGAGTAACATTTATGCAAAGTATCAAGTGAATCAGGTTGAAAGTGAAGGAGGAGTTGAAAGTACAAGATTTTGCCTGCCAATTTCAAGACCAATTTAAATGACAAAGGTCAAGGTCACAGAGACCTGAAATTTGTGTCTTGCACATCTACTACACCTGAGAAACATCTATGCTAAGTATCAAATGAATCGGGTTGAAACTGAAGGAGGAGTTGAAAGTACAAGATTTTGCCTGCCAATTTCAAGACCAAATTTAAGGCCAAAGGTCAAGGTCACAGAGACCTGAAATTTGTGTCTTGCACATCTAGTACACCTGAGTAACATTTATGCCAAGTATCAAATGAATTGGGTTGAAACTGAAAGAGGAGTTGAAAGTACAAGATTTTGCCTACCAATTTCAAGACCAATTTCAAGGCCAAAGGTCAAGGTCACAGAGACCTGAAAATTGTGTCTTGCACATCTACTACACCTGAGTAACATCTATGCAAAGTATCAAATGAATCGGGTTGAAACTGAAAGAGGAGTTGAAAGTACAAGATTTTGCCTACCAATTTCAAGACCAATTTCAAGGCCAAAGGTCAAGGTCAAGGTCACAGAGACCTGAAATTTGTGTCTTGCACATCTACTACACCTGAGTAACATCTATGCCAAGTATCAAATGAATCGGGTTGAAACTGAAGGAGGAGTTGAAAGTACAAGATTTTGCCTACCAATTTCAATACTAATTTCAAGGCCAAAGGTCAAGGTCACAGAGACCTGAAATTTGTGTCTTGCACATCTACTACACCTGAGTAACATTTATGCCAAATATCAAATTAATCGGGTTGAAACTGAAGGAGGAGTTGAAAGTACAAGATTTTGCAGACAGACCGACGGCCAACCGACTGACGGCCAACCAACCAACCGGCTGATTCCAGTATACCCCCCTTCAAACTCTATTTGTGGGGGTATAATTAAGTCATACAACCTTAAATCCAACTCTGAAACATGTCTTGCATGCAGACAAAAATACTGAAGCAGAAGACAATAAAGTGGTGAAGGGGTAAAAATCTCCCGAATAATTTGATCATGAAAGGGTTTAACAGCGTCCTGCTTAAAAGTAAGATACTGGGGCCCGTTTTACTAAACTACTTATGCAAAATTTTTGCGTAAGTCAAAATTTTAAATTTTAATTTATATTTTTTATTATCACTTGCTACAAACAGCAAATAGCCAGATCAGAGGATGCGCTTTTAGCGCGTCCTCTGATCTGGCTATTTGCTGTTTGCAAACGTTTATGATCGAAAAATAAGAGTAAAACGATTTTGACTTACGCAAAAATTTTGCGTAAGTAGTTTAGTAAAACGGGCCCCAGGTGTATAGGTGGTTGTACTTCTGGCTATGGAGGAAAGGGTTAATTTAGAATAGAACAGGGTTCCAGATAAAAAGGAGTAACCTGAACAAATCAAGTCTCTATTTAAAGTATTTTATCACTCATTTCAGCATCAAATCCTTTGGTGTTACTACTCATTAGAATCACCTGGACAAGACGATTTTATAGCATAGTGACACCATAGGCTTTAATGCAGAAAAATAAGATTTTATTTTTTGAAATTGTCCCCTTATAAATGTTGAGCCCTGATACAGTGGAGAAAACGTTATTCTTTCCCAATAAATTTGTTTAACCTAAAACTATTATTTCCATTGCAAAAAGATTGAAGCCAGATCAGATGCCTGATAACCTAGTGTCTAATCAGGCTCCTTACTGTTTGCCACTCAGATAAACATTATTCATCAGAATTGTCCAAAACTTATACTTTTCTAAGTTTAAGTGCTTTGCATTTACGTTTAAACGGGAAAGAATAACATTTTCTCTGGGCTGTTTTATATACCTGGTTCTTGGACAGCAGTTTTCCATTACTAAATGGCTTTTGCAAAACCACTAGTGGCACAGCGGCACTGAAAATATATACAAGCTTCAATTCAATAAATCATAAGAAGTTATGATATACAGTGAAACCTCTCTATCATGACCACTAAAACAGAAGGTAATTGAATGTAAAAAGACAGATTACAACTTAGGTTAATGTAAAACAGAAAGCTCCTAAAGGAGCTTTCTGTTTAAGGAGCTTTTAGCTTAACATTCAGCTTGCTATAAGCAGTCACCTGTCTTAGAACCTAATAATTGACACAATGAAGTGGTAGTAATAGAGAGGTTATACTGAACTGATTTGTCTCTTCAGTCATATAGACTCTCGTTTGTCTTTTTTCAGGGTTTAATTTATGTAACTGCATAAAACTACTACTTTTACATCAACAAAATTGGAATCCAGGATAAATAAAAAATCTAACATTAGTGCTTATTACTTATCTTCTTGGACAAATGAGTTGACTTTAGTTTTGAACTAGATCAGAGCTCCAGATAAGGGGGGGGGGGGGGGGGTCAAAATCTAAAATCTTTATTTTTGCTTTAAACCCTATGGTGTCACTATTCATTAGAATTGTTAACAGACGATTCTAATGAGTAGTAGCACCATAGGATTTGATGCTAAAATAAGTGAGAAAATGTTGGATTTGGGCAGTTTACTCCCTCTTATCTGGAGCCCTGCTAGATGGAACCAATTAACTCAGTGATTTGAAAAGATCTAAACTGTTAAATTTAAAGATATTGTCTGAACAAACAGAAAATAAATCAGGGCTCCAGATAAGCAATATTTAAAAAAAATATCTTTATTTCTGTATTAACCCTTTTCTCCCTGAAACCTAATATGCACAATTCTAGTTTTCAATTAAGGCAAGTCCATTTTTGAATTTTTAGGGTTGATTTTTACAATGTATGTCGAAATAACAAACAGCGTAGATCCTGATCAGAGGGCTCCTTCAGGAGTCCTATGATCAGGGTCTCCACTGTTTGCATAGGACAAATGTACTCCTCACATGTACACTGCTTGTAAATGACGCATATATGAGTGATTAGGGTTCAAAGATTTAAACCCTATGATGTTACTTCTTTATATGTTACCAATAATAAATAAGGTAGATAAGTGTTAAACAAGCCTTTTTCTGGTGTATCCAAGGGTCTTGTAAATGGACCCATTCCCAATGATACATTAAAAAAATAATTCTCAATTCTGACCAAAAAAACTTTTCTTTTATCCAAGACTTTTCTGGATACATGTTGTTTTCTGGCCATTTAGCCTAAATAAGTGATATGTACATATACATCGGATGTGAGCTAAAAGTTTTGTTTTGTACAAAGAATTCCCAATCACTCAGACTGCAATTTTCCCGAAAATGGTCAAAAATGACTGTTATACATAATGATATAATAATTTACAATTACATTATTTTAGACTTACCCAGCTTTGATGATAAATAGGAATATAACCACAGGTACAAGCTTCAACAGGTCATATGCTAGAAATAAACCAACTGCTCTTAGAAGTTTGGCCACAACCAGCAAGGAAAAGTATAGCAGGATCCTGAAGATGAAAGAGAATCTTAATTGTAAATTATGTTACTTTTTTGTGAAAGAGTCAGCTAATCAAGTTGGCACATAATAATTATGACAACAAAATATTTCAACTCCTTGAGTGCAAATATTCAACTAATTTGCTTTTTCATACAGTTTTGATCTAGTTGGTCCTTCAACTTCAACAGCTGTTTATTTATATAACACAGCACCTATCACCCAACCATCAGGCTCAATGTTTGTTCCTCAAATATAGAAGTATATATATTATGATATTTATTATTATATGATATCATTATAATTATTGTCATAAATATGTCATATCAATTTATTCAGACTGGGTCCTCATTATCCTGTAATGCATATAAAGTAAAACAATCATTCATTACATGTATATACAAAACAAAGTTTTAGCAGGCTGTTTATCTTTATTACACCACTGAAATAATGCTTTAAAGTCACCCAGAGAACACCATTTATACATTAAAACTTTAAAATTTTGACACACACGAGGGGGCAACACCTCCTCCTGCACCCTCCCCCTGCCCCAGCGCCTTCATGTTTTTCTGAGGAGAACCCTGACATTGTTACCTCCAAGTGAGTTCTGTAAATGTGACACATGATTGAAATAATTTCGCCCCTGTATGCTTATAATCAAGTTGAGTTACAATAACAACAAACAGTCAAAAAAAAATATAATACTCAAACAGTGTACCTTTAAAAATTACAATGGTTCTATGCAAACAGCAGGGGTGTAAAATTTTCAGAATTGTTACTCGCCCTGCTGAGTGAGTATGACATTTTGCTCATTAGTTTCTGTTGTAAATTATCAGAAAACCTGCTCGCCCTGACAAAATGTTACTCGCCATGGCGAGCGGGCAAGTAGAATTTTACACCCCTGAACAGTGGAGACCCAGCTCAGAAAAATAGACGGGTCTTCCTCTGAACACTTGTCACAGTGTGTCACCTGCCAGCAAGCATCAGTCAAAGACTCAAACCTTCTCTTTCCATAAAAGAAATTTCGTTTCAAAATCTTCAGTATAACAGAAGAAATATGCATGAAAAGAAAATGTTGAAAAGGGGAATAAATCTCACAATATTGGTGCAAGAGTTATGGCCCTTGTGCAATACACTTCCACTTGTCAAGTTTTTTCCTTAAATGAAGTTTCATCTTAAAAGCTTCAGTAGAACAGGAGTTATGAAGCGTGATGCAAAAAGTGGGACGGACAGACGCCGGCAAAGTGATCCCTAAGTGTCATCTTTGTCTGTGTACAGGTCAGCAGATGACGCAAAAAGGTTTATCCCTTTAGAAACTTTTCAAAAAGTTTGAATCCTGATGAGACACTGTAATGTGATAACTGATTACAGTGGTAAATACGCTATTCCTACCCATTTCCGCGTTAATCTATGCGTAAGAAACGCACAGTGAACGGTTAATGCCTAAAGATTTTAACGCGTTTAAACGCGTTAATAAACGATTATACCAGAGATGTTGCAATTGGCGAGTCAGTTTTCTGTTTCACGCGGAGAATTCGGATCTTATTTATTTCGTATATTACTCTATGAATCCAATATTTTTGCAGCTTGATCTGGATTAAACTGTTTGCAATAGTCATCATTACTGGTGTTCAATGTTCAGTGTTAAAAGAGTTGATACAAAGTCATCAACAAAACCTTGTCCTTTGTTTAAATTTTATTTATAGAGTAAATGAGGGTATTATCGACACCTTAAAAACCTACCAATCAGAAACCTTCTTTTTGTCTTACCAACTCAAATTATTCGTTCTCTATATGAAAGAGAAAATTTCATTGGTTCCTTTCTCCTGTATCGCCTTTGTCTGGCTTATCAATTAACGTTTCAGTATGATAGCTTCTGTACGTAAACACCGTAGTCCATTATCGACACATCTAGGTAATTATCGACACCCATGCATCTCTGTATTAAATATGTCAAATAACAGTAGATTCAAGCATTTGACGAGCTTGACAACTCTATAAATCGTACAAGATTGAAGTACAGAGGAAGTGATTGAGGGAATGTGTAATTTAATGCGAAACCAAGCCTACTGTAGCTTTTTTCACTCGGTCATGTGACATGATCAGTTGTCCTTAAAATAGATCCCGGTACATTGCGATTAAACTACATAATTTGGATCCGAATCAGACGCCCATTTATAGTAATTGTCTTATTCGAAACTTTTCTGCTGAGCACTTCATTTGTAGTTAGGCTGTGAACGGTTTAAAGTTGCATTGGAAATGCCCGTGGTGCTTTTGGTCATATTTTTCGTTTAAAAGTTTCATGGCATCGTGCCCTGAGAATCAGACAGAGATGGCTTTTGGCACTGTGTGTCTCTCTCTCTGCCTGTCTGTCTGTCTGTCTGTCTCTGTCTATATCTGTCTGTCTCTTTCTCTCTCTCTGTCTCTCTCTCCCCCCAAGTATGCTTGTTGATCTGTTATAGATCGATTCGTAGCTATAATTAAAAAATTTGATGTAGATCTAGATCTATATGTTAATTGCGTTTATTTTGATTGTAAGGTTCGCGGTTATACCCGTTTATTTGTCGTTCTAGGGTGTTCCTATTGGTTACGCTAAAAGATAGGTGAAATAGACGTCGTATTATTTCCTAATTAGTGTACTATGAACCAGAGCTAGATCTACTGATAACATAAACGGGAATGATCTGGATTTACATTGATAGATCCACAAGCAGTGTCGATAACAGCCAACATAACCCAAAACCTGGAGGCATTTATCGACACCCAGTCCTTTTCTTTATTACTGTAAATATTGACGATTTGGGTCATTATACATGGTAAGGGAGATAAACGTGTCGTATTAAGTCATCCAGCATGAGCTATAGTCCAAGGTTAAACCGATGACTAATATGTCATCACGTGACACCTGCTTATCGATCGATATAAGTCACTGATATTTTTGACTGAATGTACGGTTGGTGGTGTAAATATGCGTTATATATGGTTCAGTCTTGCCATTTGAATTTGTTTTCCCGCGAGCTAGACTTGAAACTACGTCACTTTTCTTTCAAAAACACCGACGACGTAATAAAAGATCGTAGAAGATAAGAAAAGATTGGTTTACAAAGAAGTGTCGATAATTACCGACTGTCGATAATGCCCTCTTTTACTCTACCTATTATTGTTTATTTTAGTGATCTGAATAAAAAATATCATGCGGGTAGCCGGTACAGTAGTCAAAACGCATGTTCAAGTTAGCTTTATACTCCCTGTGGAGAACAGTATAGGGGCCCTCCGATCATGTCTACACTGTTTGTATATGACAAGTGTAATCCTCACATGTACACTGTTTGTAAATGACAAGTATACTCGTCGCTAGGGTTGAATATCAATATTTTCTCAATCTTGCGAAAACGGAGAAAGAACGAGATCTAGATCTACAAATTATATGTGGATAAGCCATTATAAATTTATATCGTAAGTTAATTTGTCATGCGGATAAGGAATAGTTAGCGACACGACGGTCGTGCGGATTAGCAGTATAACACGATGGTCGTGCGGATAAGAATTATTAGCGGCACGACAGTCGCGCGGATATGAACTGTTATCCACGAGACCGTCGTGCCGATATACACTTTCCAAATATCTCATAGATTGCATCTGTTTATGGAAGAGCTGTCACACTGAATTGAAAATAATGCACCAAGACGTTTCTAAGGATAAACTTTTGAGCTATTAAATACTGTTGACATGGGTTGGTAAGATCATCTCACAATTCTCTTTTCCAGTGCGACGTCATACACCCTTCATTCGGCATCCCTCACTTTGTTTACACTTAGCGAGCACGCGCACTCGGGGACAACAAACCCGAAATCTACATAAGCTTATGCAGCGGGGCCTTAAATCTCATTCTTTTTTACGCGTTATTACCTGTAAATAAGAAAAACGAAAAGGGAGGATAGGTCCTATAAATACTAGGAAGGTGTTACATAAGTTGCAAAAGCGCGATTTTACCGAAAAATAGAATTAAATGCTTTTTTAAAGCGAGAGTCCTATCACACTTGGACTCCCCAACACGGCAACAGGTGGTTGTCAATAAGATATAATAATGTATGAATGATTAAAAATAAATGCCGTGTACGTTGAATTTATTCCTTATTCTGAACTCTTGTGCTGACATATCAAATTTCACTTATTTTAACGATACACCCAATTCCACCCGAATCCACCCAAAATCCACTTAATGAGAGAGAGAGAGAGAGAGAGAGAGAGAGGAAGAGAGAAGTATCTGCTCCGTAGTTCTAGTCATGTTCTTTGAGTTAAAAAAGTAAATCTCTCGGCATTTCCGTTGAAACCTTTGTTGATTGTTGTCCTTCATTATTCTATTATTAATATATAGATCTAGATTTACACTGATTAATTACAATATATACAGAGATTCTAATTCAAATGTGTTTGTCAAATTAAAATGAGAATATTTTTATGCTAATCATGCATAGCATGTACACGCATCTCATTTGAAATGGGTATATATTTAATGACAGTTGTAGATTACATATCTACAAGATTTCTAGATCTAGATCTAGATCTAGATCTACATGATTAAAATATGACTTTTAGATTCATTTTATAAATATAATTTATTACAGACTGCCATCAGAGTAGAGCAACAATATATTCATCAATATGACAGTAAATCTAATATTTATTAGACTAAACAGATCTAGAATGTTTATATGGGGATATTTCTGAAATTGAAGAAATAAGACATTTTACATCTATCATTTACCCTTTAAATATATGCTTAAAGTGTAAGAATAAATACATACACACAGAAGAATATATATATAAAAGATTATAGAAATATTTGCATTTTTATTTTTTTCTGCTTTGCAAGTACATGTAGACAGGGATATTTACTACAGGGTTTCCTACAAGCTACACTTATTTGTTAATACATGTATGTACTTGTATTTTCAATGAATACTATACATTTCACTGAACCATTTCAGGTGTCTTTACAAAAGAAAATTTGAAGAATTATAGAAGCTTGGCAGCATTATGTATAATAGCTTCTTCAAGTCTGGTTGGTAATGTACAGACTATTTTGAGCTAGGCTACAGGCAGGAGCACAGTCTATATCTGTGATCCTTAAGTCTGATGTCAACATAGGAACCATACCATCCCTGTGTTGCTATGATAAAAGAGGGGATAATTTCAACTGCCCATTGTGATTTTATAGCCAGATAAAATTAAGAATTGGATTACCCTGTCCCAAATATCTTAAAAATTATGAAGATTGCCAAATATTTCCAACTGACACTAGTGTTTGCTGATTTTGATCTACAACTATTTATGTAATAAATAAGTAAAGAGAAATAGTTTGAACTCATTTTCTTTGTTTTTGTGAGGTAGTTTTAAATTTGCTAAGCAATTCATTTTTAATTGAATGCCATGGTATGTCAGGTACTGACTGTTGATGTAAATCCAATTGAAATACAGGTTTTTCAAGTGAAAAGATGATCACTTTGTTTGCTTGCATATGTTTTATTTCATATCCATGCATGCCTCAATTTAATCAGCAATAAACTAGCAATTTTAACCACAATTAATCTTTAGAACCTTTAATGGTGTCCTTTATTATTTTACACATTATTTACAACTAAATTGTACCTGTGAAGACTATATTATCCTACTGAACAGTACAGACCTAAAAGAGCCCCCTGAATCTGGGCCTGATCTGCACTGGTTGTCCATTTGTAAAATAAATGTACATGTCTTTTGGAAATGAAGCATAAATAGTTAATTTTGTAGCCACTACTACTTGACCTCACATGCCAATCTCAAAAGGCAGGTGCATGGTTGCTGAATGTAAGATGGCAATAATGCATTTATTGAATCTACAGCAGTTTTCTGCATAAGTTTCACCCAGCATTTAAAGAACCACCTGTATTTATGTTTACCATATGTTTTCTTTAGAGATGTCAATTATTACAGGATTGACTGTAGATTAATGTACCATGGCTATACAGCCACTTGGCAATTTGTAATTGATAACACAGTACAACTACATGTATTTTTATTTTTCTAGACTTGTTGAAGCATGCAACCATGTTGCTTTCCCTGTAATTTGAAATTGAGACTGTTTATTGTTTTGGATACACAAGGAGGTTCTGAACTGACCAGCTTAATATAAATATAGTCAATCATTTATTAAACAGTCACTTTATAGAATATCACAAGGCAATCTTAAACACAGATGGTTGTTTAATGCAGGATAAACTTGAAGAATGAAGAAAAACCCTATATGAGCTGCTGCCTTATAGCACCTGCATTAATTAAAAAAAACCTTTAACTTCAATTAGTAATATGAAGTCAACCATTCATCGAGACAGTAATCAATAGAAGATCACTATGCAATCTTAAGTACAGATGGTTGCTATCTAAATTATGTTAACCCTGCTTTAAGCAGTCACCTGTATTCTAAAATATTTCTGCTATTTCAATTAGTGATGATTTAATATAGGAATGTAAAATCAAGTTTTTACAAATAGACTAAAACTATTAGAATTCACAATTGCAAATTACTGTTTATTTTTTAATTTTGAAATTACAAGAAATATTGTAAATATCATGATTTTTTTCTGCGTTCATTTTTCCTGAAAGATAGGAAATGATCATCAAATTAACTATGAATTGCTAGTATAATTCATGTACATGTATTTATACATACCATTTTGTCAATCATTTTACATGTACATGAACATAAAAAAAGGCATAACATCAACATGTACTTGGAATTGAACTTTGAGTTCATCTGACCACAAACATCGGAAGCACATTCCTATGAAACAGATCCTGGATCCATAAACATGTAATGCATCATTTTATGATAGTATGTTGATTTTATTTTGCATAATTTACAATATTCAACAGTCAGACTTATATAAGGCATCCATTAAGTAGGTGACCCATTGGTTGTTTCAATATAAGACTGACTGTACTTATATTATGCATCCATTCAGTAGGTTACACCATAGGTTTGTTTTCAAATTAGGGGTCACCGGGTGTGAGAATAATAATTAAGCAGAAAGCTAGCTCCAGTGGGAGCTTTCTTTCTTCTGTTTTTTATCTTGCCATAATAACTTAATGAAACAATCACACAGATCTACTTCAGTGAGTGGTCAACTATTAATCAAGATTGACTGTACATATCAGTCAAAGTGTGGCATATTTCATATTCCTTGATAATATAGATATTCAAGGAATAATCATGTATAATATTACTTAGAAAGCTTTGCATGTTTAGTTTTAACAGACATTGAAATAAAATTTGAATGGTCTTGTTACAGGGAAAGACTGATCAATCTCTGTGGATAAAAGTGACTAACAGACTGAAACAGTTAAGGTGTCATGACCAGATTGGGCATTCACAATGGCTTGATTTTTTATTTTGAATTTTGTCAAGGTCTTTAAATAATAATTTTCTTGTGATATGACTCATGCATTCTCTTTTTTGACACTTGACTTTCAATTTGGCCAGACAGAAACGACCATTAATACATTACCAGCATTTCAAAGTGAAAAATTAGTTGACTAAGGAAAATTATATGGGAGGGTTCTGATGTATGAGAATCAATGATATAGATATTGGTGTTTTTACTAAATTAGGACAGGTAATATGGATTTATTGATCGGTTATCATCACTAACAGTGGAGAAAAGGTTATTATTTCCTGTTTAAACGCAAACGAAACGCAAACGCAAAGCACTAAAATGTAGAAAAGTACAACTTTGGGACAATCTGATAATTCATGGTTATCTTGGTGGCAAACAGCTTGGAGCCTGATCAGACGCTGGGTTACTCGGCGTCTGATCTGGCTCCAAACTGTTTGCAATGGAAATAATAGATTTAGCTTAAACATGTTTATTTGGAAAGAATTACGGTTTTTCTACTGTAACAATTAACATCATTATAAACTTTTCCATCACACACAGCTGTCAGTGAGCACCATAGGTGTCGGGCTCCAAAAAAGAAATTTTTTTTTTGGTGTAGAATCTAGAGATAGTGCTAGACACCTTATAACTTCTTCACGGACAGGGCGACCCTAACAGAGACGAGTCTGTCGTACTTTTTTCGCTTATCATGCAGAACTTCCAAATAATCACGGTTACGGTATCTTCAGAAAGAGAAATGTTTTTTTCTTCACATTGAATACCAATTATATACACGTTTCGTTTAACAATTTACCGTATCAAATCCGACCGTACCAATGCCAATGGTACCGTCTGAGACAAGATTAGCCGTGATGTTGCATGTAAATCTTTATTAGAGTCTCGTTATTATTTCGACATAAACTACATACATGTACATCTAGGAATAGATCTAGATAGAAATTCATAGAGATGTAGGAGCATACGTAGAATATCTCAGTTCTGGGTCGGCCTGGGTAGGTATGATAAATGCCACGAATACAAAGCTAAAACCGCTCGATCTATTTCGAAAACTGAATAAAAGTCTCCGTAATAAGTATCGATGTTGTTATGGTTCGTGTCGTTTGTGAGACATCACATGCCAGGTGTGCAACCGCAGCTTTTGGGCATTTCTCTCGGTCCGATTTCAACGTTTCTAATGACGCGAGTTTTCTACGATAGGGTCCGACGTCATTCGAATGAAATGACCGAGAGTATGCGTAAGGTGAAAAAAGAAATGTCCGAGATGATGCGTAAGGTTAAAAGTACCCGGATGACTGGAAAAGAGAATGGGTGGAACGAATTACCCAAAACCCCACAAACCCCACAAACCCCGGAATTACCCAAAACCCCATCAAAAATCAACTGTAGGGGTAGTTTACAGCCACAAACCTTGAAATATCTATTAATTATGTTATTATTAGGTGATATAAGTTCAGATTATAAAAAAAAAAAAAAAATGAAAAAAAAAAAAAAAAAAAAAAAAAAATTGAAGAAAAAAAAAATGAATTATTTTTTTTATTTTTTTACCCCTATTAGAAAGGGTTAAATCACACGAAAATGGAAGTGATAATGTGGAAATATAAACAGACATTACCTTCGTAGCATATTTTATATGTCCGTGTACATCCCATTCAAACGAGATGTTAATCCACCACAACCCCATTTATTTTCACATCTCGACCACAAAGCCCGCTACAACTCTTTATAAATGTTTTGTTAAGCAACACACACTAAAAAATTAAAGACTTTCTTCACCGGTAACATTTGACAATCTTTGAAAAGTGGCGTGATGCTGCAATTTTCGTCCATTTGAGCCGATTCTTGCCTGATCCGCACCGGCCCTAGTTATTCCACCACAAACCTCATTTATTTCCACATCTCGAAAAAAACCTCTAGAAGTCTTTATTAATGTTTTGTCAAGCACCACACACCAAAACATTATTGAATTTCGAATCCTGAACCCTGTGACAGTCTTTAATAGCATTTACCATGACAGTGTGTGCATTTTAACTCTTGGAACACTCGTCACGTATATATTTGTCCTTTGTAAACAGTGCACTTGTTGAAAGTACACTTGACACCAAGTAAAACGGGTAGACCCAGATCAAAGGGCCCTAAATAGTTCGCGATGTGATTTGGATCTGTTGTGATATATCGTTCATAGTCTCGTGAATTTTTTACAGAGTCTAGACAGCGAGAGAGAAGAGATATAATAGAGAGAGGGTCCGAGACATAGAAAAAGAGAGATGTGACAAAGGTAAGAGAAATATAGTAAAGAGAATGAAGGCTCTTCTTTCTTTTTGCTATTTTCTGTCATCCTCGTCATATCTCTGTCTCTCTGTCTTTGCCTTTATTCTCACTCTCTTTTCTCCAGCTCTCTCGCACTCTCTATCTTGCGAAAGAGAGAGAGCGATAGAGAGAGAGAGACAGACAGAGAAATTCAGAACAATGTCAACTCGGGATCCGCAGGATAAGGGTTTATTGCAACTTCAGGTTCACTGATCGTTATCTACATCTAACAACTACCCAGCTGTGTTAATTGGTTTGCAATGAACATTCTCTGATAAGGCTGTGTGTATTGATACCAATTATCACAGTAGGGAACCACTACATATAGGTGTACAGTTTCCAGGGGCGAAACCTCTCATGAAAATATAACTCTCTTCACGAAATGGATTAAATTCAATCGTATACTGAAAAACACAGTAACTCTATAAATTTATGCGTATAAGCCACTTTAAAAAAAGCGGATTTGAAAAGTGGCGTTATGATGCAAATTTCGTCCATTTGAATTTATTCTAGCCTGATCCGCACCGGCCATAGTTATTCCGCCACAATCTCTATTTATTTTCACATCTCGATAAAAAAAAAAAACACCTTCTACAAGTCTTTATTAATGTTTGGTCAAGCACCACACACCAAAACATTAATGCATTTTGTATCCGGAACATTAGGACAGCTTTTGAAAAATAGCATTTGCTAAGATTCCCATCATCCTCTATAATTCGAAATCATTAGGTGCCGTGTGTCCTTTGAAAACAGTGCACTTGTTGAAAGTACACCTATTGACACCAAGTAAAACGTGTAGACCCAATTCAAGGGGCCCTACATGATGTAAGCGTAAGTGTGTGCTCTAGTCACGCATACATATTTCTGTAAACAGTGTACTTGTTGAAAGTACACTTGTACAAAGAAAATAAAACATATGTCGTAGTAACATCACCGAAGTTCGGAAGGAGATGCTTGAACAGTTCAGTCCAGCATCATAAAGCACAACACAGCTTGCTACTTGGTGATTAGATTGCCCTTATCAGGGTATGTTTATTACAAACAAATTATCACAGCAGGGTACTAATTGATAGATGTATATCGATATGGGGGCTAATGATAGCTGTGCATTTAACCCTTATGCTGTGGATCGCGAGTTGACTGTTATTTTTTCAAACAGTTTGGATCCAGATCTTATGCTGCATAATGTCGCATCTGAACTGTATCCAAACTGGTTAATAGTTATCACTGAGACTTTTTTTTATTGAAATATGTACAAATCTTATTTAAATATTGTTTGCAGACGACAATTAAAAAGTAGAAGATATTACCGCAAAGTGAGGGTTAAGCACACAAGGTGATATTGTCTGTAGATTAAAAATTGATGAAATTGATTTTATTTTATTATTCTGTAATTTTGGGTCTTATAATACATAACAAAGTGGAAATAAAACATTGGATAGGTGCCTCGTTGTGACAAAATAATGTGTATTGTTTTAGTGCAGATGTGAACATTTAGTGCTTATAAGAAACAGTTGTGACAATGGAAATCTCTTTCCCTCGTGGATTAAACCCATTACTCAATAAATACAACCTTTTAAGCCTTTACTTTATTCCCACACTGAAGAAAAAAGCAGTACCGTACAAAATGAATTATATTCTTTATCATTGCTGAAAGCAGGCTGAAAGTAAATCACACTATGCACTACTTTAAATAGAGTGTTTAGCCTCGCAGATGGTAGCTTAAAGCAGACTGAAAGTAGAGCTCATTCTGTTCTACTTTCAATCTGCTATAAGTGGTCACTTGTATTCAAAAAAAGAATTAAGTACTACATATGTATACGAAATAGATTATTGGTCCTATGATAGCTTAAAGCAGGATGAATGTAAAACACAACTTACTTTACTATCAACCTGCTTTAAGTTGTCACCTATGTTCAAAACAAGGGTTAATCTTCTAGAATTTTTTTTATACATATATCTTATACGACAGTTTTTAGTTGACAAAATACAGATGTTAAAAAGTGTAGAAAAAAGTTTCATTACTTGACAATGTGACAATTAAAGGAATTGATCTAGATGCAAGGCCTATTTTTATCGTTATATGTAAACAACAACATCACAGTGTTGAAATGGATCAGCTAGATCCCTTATCTACCTGTATTAATACCTAGTACCCATGATGCCCTAGGTGCCTCTGGGTAATATGATATGATGTATCGATTGTGTATCTACCACAAGAATATACCGTCCAAAAGACATCATGCTGAGCCAAATATAGGCCTTTAACCCTTACCGTCCTAAGGGCGACATGGGCAATATTTGAAAACAGCTTGGCTCCAGATAAGACGCCGCGTTGTCGTGGCTTATAGCGACTTGGCTAACAATTGCACAGGCTTGAAAGTTGTATCTAGACCAGCGGACCAGAGACCACGTAACGCTGCGTCTGATTTGGAATATGTTATCAAGTTTAATTAAGATCCGAAATGAAATGTTGCTGCTTCCGAAGACGAAATATTTTAAGCATACGACACTTCAGAATGATAAGGATTAAAACAGAACAGAAATCCAAACTGTTTGCTACTATATTACTTTATAGTCATATAACTCGAACATATTCAACAATAGAGACAATATATATGTGTTTTTGCAAACAATAAACCATTAAAGTATACAAAGCGAAAATGTCTAGAGTCGACAGATCAGGATCTGCACTGTTAGTTATTGACAGCAACCCATAACAGTCATCAATATACACGCATTAATTGGAAAGTGGTGTTAATGAGGCGATTTGGACAAGTTTAAATTGAGAAATAAAAACAAGAGACGACAATTGTTTGAAGCAATTTACAGCCTTTCAAATTACTCGATGTGTGATTCGGAGCAACACTGACTGCACATGATAATGAAGATGCGTTGGGCGCTATGTTTAGCTTCTCTAATGCTGTAAATATTTTCTTGAACTAGTGCTCACGTGCATGCAATGGTTAATATTCGCAAACCGTCTATATAGATTCAGCTTAGACACCTATGTCACAAAAAACAAACACCCTTATTTTGTGAGAACTACCGGTATATATATATATGTGTGTGTTCAAGTACCCTTTTGAAATGATTGTTGCAAGTATCAACTAATTATGCTTGGCCGACTTCGTCCTCTGTCTTCTTACTCACAAAAATCGCCTATGTGAACAAATGTGCACTGGAAACCACAATCTCGGATTCTCCCCCACTTAGCTGCCTTATTACATCCTTTACCATATTTTCGTATGGCTTTGAGCGAGGTAGACTCGTCTATGTCATAATATTATTTTAGTGCATTTATCTGAATAGAACAGTGTAGAATCAGGTTCTAAACTGACTGCAATAACACCTGCCTATTCCGTTCATACACATATATACTTGGTTGTAACTGGTCAGTAAATTTCTTCCCTTTTTTCCACATATACCGTTGAAAGTATAGCAGAATGCGCCTTGAAGAAGATTAGAACTATGCTTTACCTCCAACCTGCCGATTTACCGGGTGTTTGATTTGGACTTTCAGATTGTAAATTTTGCTGGTATTTATGTGCTTGGAACTGGTGACTGTATGTCATTAATAACCTTTTGGATGGTGTGCAGATACTTTTCAGATGGAAGTCACTTGGTGTTATCTCTGGATCCACACTGTCTGTACATGTCGTCGCAATGCTCTCATTTGCAGGCTGTAGACATGTCTAAACATATTTTAATGTTGTGTATATATACATATATAGCTAAGCGTAAGGTAATTAATATACCTTAAAATAATAATGCTACCACCTCCCTGTGGTTTACAATTGAAAACAGTTTGGATTAGGGTCAAATGTCAAAAAGCATGGTGTTTGAGCCGGAACACGCTTTTTTATACGCCCACCTGTAAAATGTGCGTTCTTGTTGCATGGGAAATCCTTATCCTTTCTCAAAATATGGGCTTGTGGTCCGTTTGAAGGTGCCAAGCGTAGACAGTTTGGATCAATATGAGACACCGAGTCACTCGGCGTTTGATCAGGTTCCAAATCGCCGGACACTTTATGAAGCGAATTGTCGACGTCTGCAATTTTCACATTTTATTGCTAATTGCGTTTACGCTCAGATCTCTAAGTGTCTACAAATTAGAATAGATTTTGATTTCTTTGTCAGTGGGCGTATAATGTACCGCTTGCAGTGCTCTCGTTTTGGTTAGTTATTAACGTGTTCAGCTCTCTTAGGCTTTATAGGAAATATATAGCAATATAGGTGACAACCAGACATTTTCAAGATCAAGCAATAATTATTATCCTTAAATACAATGTATGCAGGGCTGCCATAATTTGACATGAAAAATCCTAAGATTTCCAAATTTGCATTTTTCAAGTGCGATTTTACGAATCGTATATTTACCTTATCGTCTGTGTCTAGTTTTTTTTACACGTGGCTGCTTAAAGCAGGCTTGAATTAAAGCAGAATGCGCCTTAAGGCGCAATCTGCTTTACTCTAAGCATGCTTTAAGCTTCTATGTACAAGAAAAAAATCCGGAGATGTAGGAAAAATCCGGAGAAATGGCGTCCTGTTTATGTTCAAATTTATATACACATGCTATACGCTTATTATAATGAAATTGGAAAAAAGGCTCTTTTGTTAGTTTCATGCCGTTTTTGTTGAAGGGGGTGGGGTGTTGATGGAGGTGTGTGTGTGTGTGGGGGGGGGGGGGGGGGGGTTAAACTCTTTCAGATATCTTTCTCGTTAAATGTTTGGCCCTGAAAAGGACCTTTTTTCAGGCTGACGCCACCGACCTCAGGACTTTCCGTAGGACATGCAGCACTCGAGTGTCCCCTGTAGCATTGAGATGCACACCATCTTTATGGAACATACTAGAACCCACATCCTTTGCCAGATGGATAAAATCACGTCGTAGCTTCGCAGCCAGCTTGCTGTCCACTGCCCTCTGAATCTTTTTGTACCCTCCATGACTGATACTACTAGAATCGTACCTTTACCCCATATCCTATTTCTAGTTTTGTTGGCACGTGACTACTAAAAGCAGGCTGGAAGTAAAGCATCTTTACTTTCAGCCTGCTTAAACTGTTATGTACTTGAAAAAAATCAGAAGATTTAGGAAAAATCCGGAGAAATGGCAGCCCTGCTGAAACCTTTAAGATAATTCCATTTTCGAAATAAGTCTGGTCCATACTACAGTAAAACCTCTCTATTGCGACCACTAATATATGTAGAAGGCCAATTCTTTTAATAATAGACAGGTGACAGCTTAAAGCAATGTGAAAGTAAAACAGAAAACGAATGAAGGAGTTTTACTTCCGCTTTGCTTAAAGCAACCACCTGCATTAAATATTTAGTGGTCGTAAAAGAGAGTTTTACTGTCTACACTGTTTGCATTGGACATAGTTTCTTTTCACAGGTATGCCATTTTTAAATAATTAGTAGATCTACCCTCGTTTCTAGGGTTGAATATGTTGCTTATTATGATTCTAAAATTAAATATTTAGAATGAAATTTCAATGACCGAGTTCTGTCAACTGATGTTTATGAAACATCTATATACATTGTATAGAATTAATATTCGCATGTTACATGTAGCAGTAAAATACCTTGATATAGACTTTTGCAAAGAGTTTGGATCCTGGTAAGATGCCGCATAATGCGACATCTGAACAGGATCAAAATTATTTGACACTTTGATATTGTTTGGAAGAGAAATTTAGAAACTTCTAAGTTTAGAAAATTAGCAGACAACACTTGTTGCAGACGGGAAATATACCCAGCATGCAAAGAGTCAGTTATAGGTCTAAGGACACCGAAATCCTTATGTTTCTACATGTACCAAAGTCAATCTCAAACAGCTTTTGACCAACTTTTCTCAATTTCATACAGTCAAACTTGTTATAACTATTTACTCCATAGATACTCAATTTTACACATTTAATATATTCCTACACTGAAGAAAATAGTTCCAATATCTACAGTCATGGATAAGTATGTATCATAAGAAGCATTTTCTATGTTCTATCAGATGCTGAAAGAAAAGCAGAATGTGTCTATAAGGTGCATTCTGCTTTACTTTCAACCTTCGTTAAGCCTGTAGAATACTAGAAACTGGCTATGGAGTAAAGGGTTAAATGACCATTTAGAAATTATGCATGGATACTGTTTAAGATATGTGTGATAACAACGCGCAGACCTGATCTGGATATTTAAACTGTTTGCAATAGTCATCAATACTGGTGACCAATGTTGAAAGGGTTATTCCGAAGTCATCGACCAAACCAGGAGCTTTTTTTCTCCATTTTATTATTATGCTTAAAATGTATGTAGACCTGTAACAAAAGCAGCATGTGGGCGCAGAAGTCAAAAACGCATGTTCAAGCAACAGGTGTAGCTTTGAGATTTTATTAAGGCGGGATCCCTGTGGCGAACAGTTCCCAAATATTTACTTCATAGACAATCGGTTTGTTCAATAAGAAAATCATGCTGGGAGAGTTTTATTAGGCTAGTGCGGCTTCTGTGTTCGGTTGCGTAATGTCATATTCCTTTGTGATGTGCGATATTGTAGACCTGTGTTTTACGACAGGCTTTACCTGGCAGTTATAAACGGGTTTGATCCAGATTGATAATTTATTATTTTAACACACTATTTACTTGATCATTTTGTTTTCAAGTTAACGTCCAATATCTTAACTGGGTTAATTAGAATTATCGATATATTTCAAGTATAGTAGCAATCTTCTTCACATCTTTGTTTAAATCGCCTTTTCTAAAGCACAATTGTGAAATATTGGACTGGGTTCGGATAAAAAAAAATAATATTATAACCAAACCCATATTAGCCCTTATCATGCCGTGATACCGTCTGCTTTTAAATTATCGTCTGCAATTTTTTTTTAAATTTAGATGTGTACATTTTGTATGTAAAAAAACCTAAAAACACTTCCAACAGACTGATTAAAGATCAGGCGCCATGTTACGCGGCTTCTGATCTAGATCAAAGCTGTTTGCAAAAACGACATGAAGTCTCGATCAGCAGGCAAAGTGTTAAGCAGTTACTGAAATTGATCGCTTGACTGCTGTATATGGGACATAAGTAAAGCAGAAAGAAAAGTAGAATACACATGTAACTTTGTTCTTCCTTTTCCAATTAATGCGTTTACATTGATGACTTTTATGGGTTGCTGTTAATGACTAACAATAATAATAATAATAATAATAATGGGACAGTGCAGACCCTGATCGGTCGACTCTAGACTTTTTCACTTTGTATTCTTTAATGGTTTATTGTTTACACATAACAAATATACTCGTCTCTATTGTTGAATATGTTCGAGTTATATGACTAAAGTAATATAGTAGCAAACAGTTTGGAGCTCAGTTTCGTTTCAAACCTTATCGTTCTGAAATGTCGTATGCTTAAAATATTTCGGGTCGGAAGCAGCAAAATTTAATTTCGGATCTTAATTAAACTTGATAACATATTCCAAATCAGACGCCGCGTTACGTGGTCTCTGTTCCGCTGGTCTAGATACAAGCTTGTGCAACTGTAAGCCAAGTCGCTATAAACCACGACAACGCGGCTTCTGATCTGGAGCCAAGCTGTTTGCAAATATTGCCCATGTCGCCCTTAGGAGTTACACTGCGGCTGAGCTGGATTCAAGCTATTCATATAAAATCTGATCTCTTTTGCGGTACCCTTTCTTTTGTACCTTGCCTGTAAAAACCATGTGATTTAAGGTGCTGGGTGCATATATAGTGTGCGGGTACAATATACAATTGCAATTGGTATCCCGCAGAGCGAAAGCCATTTGTGATATCGCACGGCGCGCAGTGCCCTATGTCGCGGTAAAGCACAGTTGTTGTTAATAGGTCACCAATTACTGATTATTACGTACCGTCTTGAGGCCATACTTTGGGGGCTTTTTATGCTTGTTTTCTGAACTATTTGCTGCTAATAGTGCAAATCTAGAATAGAGAGCTCTTGAACGAGATTCTGATCTGATTCGTGCCGCTAATACTTGAAAAAGGCGTTAAGGCAGTACAAATAGATAGATAGATAGAAAGAATGTAGTCAGGAGATTGTGGTTTCCAGCGCACATTTGATCACATAGGCGATTTTTGTGAGGAAGAAGACGCCGGCCAAGCATAATTAGTTGATACCTGTACTATACTGGACAAGTATCTCCTTCCGAACTTCGGTGATGTTACTACGACATATGTTTTATTTTCTTTGTACAAGTGTACTTTCAACAAGTACACTGTTTACAGAAATATGTATGCGTGACTAGAGCACACACATACGCTTTCATCAGTTAGGGGCCTTGAAATGGGTCTACACGTTTTACTTGGTGTCAAGTGTACTTTCAACAAGTGCACTGTTTTCAAAGGACACACGGCACCTAATGTTTCGGATTATAGAGGATGATGGAAATCGTAGCAAAATGCTATTTTTCAAAGACTGTCCACAGTGTTCCGGATACGAAATTCATTAATGTCTTGGTGTGTGGTGCTTGACCAAACATTAATAAAGACTTGTAGAAGTCTTATTTTTGTACCGAGATGTGAAAATAAATAGAGATTGTGGTGGAATTACTACGGCCGGTGTGGATCAGGCTAGAATAAACTTAAAGGGACGAAAATTGCATCATCACGCCACTTTTCAAATCCACTTTTTTAAGTGGCTTATACGCATAAATTTATAGAGTTACTGTGTTTTTCAGTATACGATTGGATTTAATCCATTTCGTGAAGAGGGTTATATTTTCATGAGAGGTTTCGCCCCTGGAAACTGTACACCTATATGTAGTGGTTCCCTACTGTGATAATTGGTATCAATACACACAGCCTTATCAGAGAATGTTCATTGCAAACCAATTAACACAGCTGGGTAGTTGTTAGATGTAGATAACGATCAGTGAACCTGAAGTTGCAATTAACCCTTATCCTGCGGATCGCGAGTTGACATTGTTCTGAATTTCTCTGTCTGTCTCTCTCTCTCTCTATCGCTCTTTCTCTTTCGCAAGATAGAGAGTGCGAGAGAGCTGGTGAAAAGAGAGTGAGAATAAAGGCAAAGACAGAGAGACAGAGATATGACGAGGATGACAGAAAATAGCAAAAAGAAAGAAGAGCCTTCATTCTCTTTGCTATATTTCTCTTACCTTTGTCATATCTCTCTTTTTCTATGTCTCGGACCCTCTCTCTATTATATCTCTTCTCTCTCGCTGTCTAGACTCTGTAAAAAATTCACGAGACTATGAACGATATATCACAACAGATCCAAATCACATCGCGAAATATTTAGGGCCCTTTGATCTGGGTCTACCCGTTTTACTTGGTGTCAAGTGTACTTTCAACAAGTGCACTGTTTACAAAGGACAAATATATACGTGACGAGTGTTCCAAGAGTTAAAATGCACACACTGTCATGGTAAATGCTATTAAAGACTGTCATAGGGTTCAGGATTCGAAATTGAATTATTCAATAATGTTTTGGTGTGTGGTGCTTGACAAAACATTAATAAAGACTTCTATAGGTTTTTTTCGAGATGTGGAAATAAATGAGGTTTGTGGTGGAATAACTAGGGCCGGTGCGGATCAGGCAAGAATCGGCTCAAATGGACGAAAATTGCAGCATCACGCCACTTTTCAAAGATTGTCAAATGTTACCGGTGAAGAAAGTCTTTAATTTTTTAGTGTGTGTTGCTTAACAAAACATTTATAAAGAGTTGTAGCGGGCTTTGTGGTCGAGATGTGAAAATAAATGGGGTTGTGGTGGATTAACATCTCGTTTGAATGTGTACACGGACATATAAAATGTGCTACGAAGGTAATGTCTGTTTATATTTCCACATTATCACTTCCATTTTCGTGTGATTTAACCCTTTCTAATAGGGGTAAAAAAAAAAAAAAAAAATCATTTTTTTTTTCAATTTTTTTTCTTTTTTTTTTTCATTTTTTTTTTTTTTTGTATATTCTGAACTTATATCACCTTATAATAACATAATTAATAGATATTTCAAGGTTTGTGGCTGTAAACTACCCCTACAGTTGATTTTTGATGGGGTTTTGGGTAATTCCGGGGTTTGTGGGGTTTTGGGTAATTCGTTCCACCGTCTCACAATAGTTTTCTATTCTATTTATCTATTATTACTTCTACGCCATCAATTCTGATGATTATGTGAAGGGGCACTTTTTAGGTGCACCATTGAGACTGTACCCAGCCGGTCACTTTAAACCAACACCGACGAACCAGTCGTAATGCTAACCCGAAATCCTGAGCGCCAAGGAGGGAAGCCATTACTACCAATTTTCAAGTCCTATAAATAAGACCTGACGTAGCTTTTTCACATTTTCTGTTACATGCATGATAAACGTAGAATGAAAATATCAGATTAATTAAAGTTGACTGTTAAATAGGGGCATGTAGATACGTCTAAAAAAAATGTTTGGACTAGTTTGACCAGGCCGGGGATTGAACCCGCAACCTCCCGCACTGCAAGCGGACGTTTTACCAGAGCTAAACAGGCGGTTTTATACTTACTTCGAAGATGGATAGATTGCGTGTTTTGGTAGAACGTTTCCTCCATAATCATAATCCGCCATTCTGATCGAAAAGCTTTGTGTCAACTTGTCAAAAGCTGAAGAGCTTGTGAAGTTGTAATCAAAATAGCCGGAGGGGATTCTCGAGAAATTTAAATGATCACTAGCGTCCTTCCATGCCTTCTTGGCATTTATTGGGAAGTCTTAAACAATATCGTCTCCTCATTTACTTTTTTAGTCAGGGAAAAGCCTCATCTGTTCTGTTATTTACTTCCAACTCTCAATCAATGTGATGTGTAACTGTCAAAATGAAACAGGAAGTTGAGGGAATCTGCACATGCGTGAAGAGACGAAACGTAAAGGGTATGGCTAAATCGCGGATTATTTCCGCAGTACGATCGAGTTACTTCCCCTCCCTTTATCATTAAAAGAATTTACGGGTAAATTGACGGAGCATGGGGGCAGACGCAGACACGGATTTACCGGGGGGGGGGGGGGGGGGGGGGCACAGGGGGCACGTGCCCCCCCAACTGACCTGATTTTTTTTTGGCAAAAAAAATTAATAAATAATAATAATAATATTTTTTTTAGATTGATTCATAATATATTCATCATTTAGCTGGATATGAAAGTCGCATTGGCATATGACATTACAGGTACTGATCCACTGGGGGCACGGGGGCACATCATGTGACATGTCCCTCAGCTGGCCTGCTTGAACTTAACTGGAGCTGCTGCAATGGCTTGTGTCTCTTATCTCAGGCCATCATATCATGCCCTGTCTGCTGCTCTGTGTTTGAACCCGACACAGGCCCGTAGTTACAAGGATTGGGGTGGGGGCGGGGGTACAGGGGTGTGCCCCCCAAATATTGCACCTGTGCCCCACCCCACCCCCCAATAATTTGGCCAATACTGGCCTGCTTAAACTTAACTGCAGCTGCTGCAATGGCCTGTGTCTCTTATGTCGGGCCATCAAATCTTCAGTATACCTGGTCTGTGTTTGAACCGGACACAGACCCGTAGTAACAATGATGGGGGGCAAGGCAGTGTGCCCCCCTGTGTCCCCCTCCCCAACCAAAAAATAAAAATGCATGTGTCTGTAAATCCAAAATTGCCCCTGTGCCCCCTCAATCCTCAGTATGCCTGGTCTGTGTTTGAACCCGACACAGGCCCGTAGTAACAAGGATGGGGGAGGGGGGTACGGCAGTGTCCCTGTGCCCCCTCCCCCAAACCATGACTGGCCCGTAGTAACAAAGATGGGGGCACGGCAGTATGCCCCCTGTGCCTCCCTCCCCAAACCAAAAAAATAAAAATGCCTGTGCCTGTGCCCCCAAATTGCATATCATACAGGCTACTAAATCCAAAATTGCCCCTGTGCCCCCTCAAATCCTCAGTATGCCTGGTCTGTGTTTGAACCCGACACAGGCCCGAGTAACAAGGATGGGGACACGGCAGTGTGCCAACCCCTCCTCCCCCAACAAAAAAATAAAAATGCCTGTGCCCCCAAATTGCATATCCTACAGGCCCCCGCCCACCAATAATTTTGCCCATATTGGCCTGCTTAAACTTAACTGCAGCTGCTGCAATGGCATGTGTCTCTTATCTCGGGCCATCAAATCTTCAGTATACCTGGTCTGTGTTTGAGCCGGACACAGACCCATAGTAACAATGATGGGGGGCAAGGCAGTGTGCCCCCTGTGCCCCCTCCCCAACCAAAAAATAAAAATGCATGTGTCTGTGCCCCCAAATTGTATATCATACAGGCCAGTAAATCCAAAATTGCCCCTGTGCCCCCTCAAATCCTCAGTATGCCTGGTCTGTGTTTGAACCCGACACAGGCCCGAAGTAACAAGGATGGGGGCACGGCAGTGTGCTACCCCCTCCTGCCCCAACAAAAAAATAAAAATGTCTGTGCCCCCAAATTGCATATCCTACAGGCCCCCGCCCACCAATAAGTTTGCCCATATTGGCCTGCTTAAACTTAACTGGAGCTGCTGCAATGGCTTGTGTCTCTTATCTCGGGCCATCAAATCTTCAGCATGCCTGGGCTGTGTTTGAACCCGACACAGGCCTGTAGTAACAAGGATGGGGGCACGGCAGTGTGCCACCCCTACTCCCCCAACAAAAAATAAAAATGCCTGTGCCTGTGCCCCCAAACTGCATATCCTACAGGCCCCCGCCCACCAATAATTTTGCCCATATTGGCCTGCTTAAACTTAACTGGAGCTGCTGCAATGGCTTTTGTCTCTTATCTCGGGTCATCAAATCTTCACCATGCCTGGGCTGTGTTTGAACCCGACACAGGCCTGTAGTAACAAGGATGGGGGCATGACTGACGGTGTGCCCCCTCTCCTCCAACCAAAAAATTAAAATGCCCTTGTGCCCCCCAATAATTTTGCCAATACATGTGTAAGGAAAAGGTATCCTAGATCTTTACATAAATTTATGCAAGTATTTTACCTGTTTTGAATGTGAGAAAGCATTCAGCGCGTACACAAAATGGTCTAGCTATGCCTCAGGCCTGTGCCCCCAAATTGCATATCCTACAGGCTTGATAATCCAATTAAATTTGATGAAAATACTTAAGGGTAACAAAAAGCAAAGGCATTTTTGAATGCCTAACTAGATGATGAATAATACCCAACTCATGCACGTATAACCATGGTGCCCCCCTTCCCCTCCAATAATTTTGCCAATATTAGTTGCAGAATATTTATATATATTTATGTATTTATATTATTATTGTAACTGTTTTGAATGTGCAAAACACCCCAGAATGCACCAGAGACCATCTAGAAACTAAAGAGTTCCCGGGGAGCATGCTCCCAGATCCCCTTAGTGTCAGTGTGAACAATAATCTGAGGAGGTAGGGGTAGGTTTCAGGTTAATGGCCAGAAAACAATCTGTCAAAGGTTCTGTCAAATTATCCTATATAATATTAAAGAATTTGATATGCTATTTTGAATCGAATATTTACATAGATTTATGTAGTATTTTACCTATTTTGAATGCGAAACAACTCCCATCAGAACGCACCATTGATCATTTGGGAATAAATTTTCTAGGGGGTGGGAGGATGGGGCATGCCCCGGACCCCCTAGTAACAGTGCGCATATAAACAAGAGGGGTAGGGTTAGAGATTAATGGCTGGACGACAACCTTTCACCATAGAATGATTAAATCAAAAAATATTTTGAGTCGATTTTTTACATAGATTTATGTTAGTATTTTACCTGTTTTCAGGCCTTCAACCACAGGTACTTGACACATACCTTATTATCTATTAACAACCCCCCCCCCCTAAAATTTTTTTTTTTTTTACTATACTTCTATTATAGATACCTTGTATCTATAATAGAAGTATATTAAAAAAAAAAAAAATTTTTTTGTCAAGTACCTGTGCCTTCAACCGTTCCTACTTTTTCCTAATATTTTCCAACTTTTGATCACCTTCCTACTTTTGCCTATTTTCTACCAAAACCTCCTACTTTTCCTGCTTTTTCCCTAATAAGTCTTCAAGCACCCTCAGTATGGCCCAGAATGCAGGAAATGAAGCGCTTGATTTCAAAATTTTCCAGGGGGAGTACCCCCGGACCCCCTTAAACCTGTTGGATCGCATCTTCGGCCTCCATGTGGCATTTTGTATCAAACAGTTCCTACTATTTATTTGAAAATCTTCCTCCTTTTTCCTACTTTTCTACTTCAAAAACTCCTACTTTTTTCCTACTTTTTGCACTGCGATCAGCTGAAGGTCTGTGTTTTGAATGCATGAAACACTGGAAATTTTATCTTCCCTTCAAACACACACCACTCACACATGAAAGACAACAAGACTTGAATATGAATTACATTGTAATTTGTAGATAGCACTTGGACAGCCGATTGAAGTATTCGTTACAGCATATCAACTAATTCCATACATCTATTATTGGACTACAGCTTTAACCATGTGAATAACGACTCGTAAACTTTATGAGCAAAACCAGCCCAAATATACATGTACATATACATGTATTAAGAAATTTATCACAAATTTCTAAAAAAACAACAAAAAAACTCAAATTCCCATACAATAGGGTTCAATTAAAGATTGTCCCTTCACAGCGAGTCTTACATTAAATCCGTCAAAATAGGTCTAAAGAAAACTTAATAAACATAACTTTGTCACATAATTTGTCTGCGATGTGGTCGATTCGCCCATACAAAAACCAGAGATAAAAATCTCATAAGAGAAAAAACTCTGGAAAATGGTACCCGTATGGCAAGTATCGAGTTGCATAAAGCAATACCACGTAGATGTCGGGCCTCATCTTCGCTAACAAATTATGTATGCGAACAGTATAGACTAGCGATGAAAATACTGGATAAAATAATTTATAAAACATTTGATATACGATGTACCGTTGAGCGCTTATAAATCATCACATATGCATAAACACCTGTACCTCTGTGTTGGGTTCAATTTACCATAAACAATACAAAATTTAAACAAAATTAAAGTGTACTGTTCTCATCGACTGCCCAAAGCTGAATGACTTACAATAGCCTAAACAGGCACGAACACCTCGTGCACTTGCACATGACGCTACCTAGCGGAGTGGTATACATTCAAAGGGAAAATAATTTACTTCTAATTCGTAAACTCAAACGAAGAAAATTATATTTCCCTTCAAACACACACCACTCACACATGAAAGACAACACGACTTGAATATGAATTACATTGTAATTTGTAGATAGCACTTGGACAGCCGATTGAACTAAAAAGAACGGGAAAACCGCCCTGCCCGCCAAGACACCCGGCAACATCCCAATCTCGTCTTTATGCCACTCTAAAAACAAAAGAGTATAAAAACCCTAAATAAGGCTGAATGATAGTTTTCAGTGTAAAGTCCCTTATGCGTCATATCGTTAAGCTAGATTGGTGATCTATGAAAACAACTTAATAATCTAATGCAGGATAAATACAATGCAGAAATCTCGTAACTGCACTACTTCTACTCTGCACTAAACCACCACAACTTTCGAATACCTCTCAAATGAGGTGATCGCGTATCCTACTCATATTAACCAACACGCTAAAACATTTTTTCATCAATTAAAATAAAAATCAAAGCTTTGCTATTCAAAGGCGATGCCGCCACATTAACGTCTGATGCCGGACTAATAAGCATAACGAACAATGATAGTCTTCAATCAAGGCGATGCCGCCAATATGACATCCATTGCCGGACATAAGCATAACATAAACTTGTCAAGGCGATTCCGCCAAAATGACGTCCGATCCCGGACTGATGAAGCATTACATACACTTGTCAAAGCGATGCCGCCAAATTGACGTCCGATGCCGGACTAATAAACTATACATACAAATGCTGATTATCAAAGCGAATCCGCCATACTATCACTCTTTGCCTGAAATGAATTACAATCTACAAGTACATGTACAGACAAATGCAAAAGCAAAATTTCATTTCTAATTTTTTTTTTTTTTTCAGTCATTCAAAACAACTTTCAATCTCTTTTTCTAATAAACAATACATAAACTTGTCAAGGCGATGCCGCCAAACCGGCGTCCGAAGTCGGACCGCCAAGCATTACATTCACTTGTCAAGGCGATGCCGCCAAACCGGCGTCCGAAGTCGGACTGCCAAGCATTACATTCACTTGTCAAGGCGATGCCGCCAAACTGGCGTCCGAAGTCGGACCGCCAAGCATTACTTTCACTTGTCAAGGCGATGCCGCCAAACTGGCGTCCGAAGTCGGACCGCCAAGCATTACATTCACTTGTCAAGGCGATGCCGCCAAACCGGCGTCCGAAGTCGGACTGCCAAGCATTACATTCACTTGTCAAGGCGATGCCGCCAAACTGGCGTCCGAAGTCGGACTGCCAAGCATTACATTCACTTGTTAAGGCGATGCCGCCAAATTGACGTCCGATGCCGGACTAATAAACTATACATACAAATGCTGATTATCATAGCGATTCCGCCATACAGTCACTCTTTGCCTGAAATGAATTACAATATACATGTACATGTACTGACAAATGCAAATGCAATATTTTTTTATTTTTTTTTTAATTATTATTTTTACAGTCTTTTAAAGCAAGCACTCTTAATTTCAAATCTCTATTTCTAGAACAGCCTTTACCATTTTCACATTAAGTGTAAAATCACTTTTCAGTAGACAAATCAATTACTTCTATAAATGAAGATATAATCATGCGCTATTTCATTAGCAGTAGACACCTCATATCCTGAATATCCAGAACAGCTTGCACCAGAATCTAATTTGACTATTTATTTGTCAAAGAATTTTGCTTTTCAAACAACACAAGTGCTTCTGCCCAAAACGTAACCCTATTCTTTCTTCAAAACCCGTTATATACGCCTTTAAAGTTCCTATACACATGTATACAGAAAACAACGTGTAATAATCTGACACGTGACTTAGTACAATAGACATCGGGATAATCTGACCCACTAGACTAGCCAGTTTTCTCACGGATACCCGCCCGTGATCTCTGATCATACTCAACATATCAACAATAGTAGAATTGACATTGGAGAGCTGAGACTCGCGAATAGAAATTGATCTATTCAAACTCATTAATCAAGACCGCATCAAAATACATTGAAATGAGCTTACCTTCTGCGCTCCAAAAGTATTCGTTTTGTGAAGACAAAACATGCCAAAATGCACATTAAGAAAATTAAAGTTTCTTATAATATATTGCTACCATCTGTCCTTGAAAAAACAAAAAGCTATATAGGTATGCGACTTAAAGACATCTCCTGACGACCTTTCGATCATAACGCCTTGTCAGACAATTTCCTTGCAAAAAGCATGGATCTTGTGGACATGTAGGTAACAAAGAACCACTGGAGCCTCTCATGTGAGACCCGACCTTTATATTTAATATTTTGGTTAGAAAAAACAATTGAAAATCACTTAAGCACGAGTATAATCTTGGCCTCGCCAGGTAAACTGAGATTTGAATAGCTTGTGATGCATGCTTTAACAGTTAAATTCTCACACTATCGAGACAATGGGGGGGGGGGGATGGACTAAAGAAAAGTCTATAAACAATAACAGGCGCTAAATAAATCAAACTTTATCATGAACCTTTTTGCAAAAAGCTGACGCTACCTTAATATCTCAATACTTCGCGGAATGCTTTCATGTTTGTTTATGACACAAATGTCAATAATACGCCTTTCTTTCTCGAAATTCTAACAGCAATATTGCTACATATTTACAACAAAGCAAATATTTTTACTCTGCCCACCAAATTTATGATGGCTTCGGAAACAAATGCTGCCTCCTCTTGCGCAG
Source organism: Gari tellinella (assembly GCA_922989275.2). Lineage (NCBI taxonomy): Eukaryota > Metazoa > Mollusca > Bivalvia > Cardiida > Psammobiidae > Gari > Gari tellinella. The sequence goes on along the minus strand of OV277864.1, from coordinate 39,533,746 downwards.
ACTTTTTTTTTTTTTTTTTTTTACAAATGACTTGGCGGTAAAAATTAAAAGGGGCTTTATAGCACACATTCTATGAACTTGTAAAATAAGACTGTTTGCACTTATTTTTCTGCCAAAATTCCTATGTTGTCTTAATTTGCCCCTTACAAGAATAAGTAGCCTATATTTCTTCCCTTACTCGTACTCATAATAGCCATGTGTAAAAAGAATTACAGTCAACTTTATACTCATCTTCACAATACATGTAACTTTATCTGTCCTAAACTTCTTCCGTCGGTGCTAACGTTAACATTGTTGCCATCTTCTCTCAACATCTCTGATGCCTGACCTCAGAAACGATTGCATACTTTGACCTTCAAATTGACACGTGGCTGTTCCTCGGCCATAACACAAGTGTTTAACGGAAAATTAAAGTGTACTGTTCTCATCGACTGCCCAAAGCTGAATGACTTACAATAGCCTAAACAGGCACGAACACCTCGTGCACTTGCACATGACGCTACCTAGCGGAGTGGTATACATTCAAAGGGAAAATAATTTACTTCTAATTCGTAAACTCAAACGAAGAAAACTATATATCTCTTTGTCTTATGAAACCACTTTTTTGGGGTGTTTCATATTGGGTATTTACATCATTCTATTGATGTTAACTTTCTTCTTAGAATCCCCTCAGAATGCATCATTTTTTATGCAAGTTTAAAAATTTCCCCCGGAAAAATTTATACCCCTCCCATACCCTCCCCACCTGTGCCCCCCACTGAAAATTTTCTGAATCCGGCACTGACACACGAACATTACCTTATGGAGTGTCCACAATACACCAACCAAAGAGAAGTGCTTGCCAGGTCCCTACAAAGAAACATCGGTATCACAACAGTAACTACTCACAGCAATCGACACCCACACCCTACTAGGCACTGACAAACACCCTATCATAGATAATACTGAAGGAGCTGGGAGAGTACATCAAATCAACTGCAAGGTTTGATCCACTCCGAAAGCAGCCTTGATCCGACACATCCGCATCCATATTTACAAAAGTACATTCGAGAAACATACCTGAGAGAAACATTACACATGAGTGCCCCAACATTGGAGATAGTGACGATGAGTCTGCGGATCAAGGATCAAGGATCAAAAATCGTTAAAATAAAATAAATAAAATTACAGCACCGTTTTTTTGTTGTCTGACAGGACCTTTTGTCGTCTATTTTACATCAACGTCAGCCCAAGCCCCAAAACGTCCAAGAACTGACTGTAGCTCTACATAAATAATGGGCACGTATTCTACCTTACTTGCTGCGTAACGTGTAAGGGTCATGACACACCGACTAAAAACACTAATCGCTAGTCATGGAGAATATACCCGTTATCAGTTGTTACGACGTTTTGGAAGGGGTGTTTAGCTGTCTACACATTTTAAATGCATACAATAAAAACATTTTTTCATGATATTGTACATAATTGGTTACAAAACTTTACACTTTATATTTCGAAATGAAATTATACCGTTCAGAGTTCAATGTAATATACATTTTAGGATCAAATACAGATGAGGCGTTTCTTTTGCTCGTTAGTGTATTAGACTGTGTTTCTTTCGGTGGTCGCTTGGCCTGTGTCTGTCTGTATCTCTACTTTCTGCTTTCAGTGTTGTGCTTAAGGACACCCACTTAAAGTGATGTATAATACATTTAAAGTGATGCTATATCTTCTGTTTGTTGTCTGTGTGTGTTTATTCTCTCGAACTACCCAATCTTGGACCTGTTAATATATTACTGAACAAACAGTGCAGAGTCCAAATAATCCAAGCTCTTAGATCTTCAGAACAAAACGAAATAACTTAAATAATTTATATTAATATATATACTGCTCTTTTCTAATATTTCGACACCTAAGGGCCTTTTTCAAAGAAAATCACGTCAACACACACGTCACATTTTTGTTACATGCATTCAGCCATAAAATCAAAGAGAATAATGTTAACAATGTTGTTTTTCTTTGAAAAAGGCCCTTAGAGGTCGAAATATTAGAAAAGAGCAATATATATATTAATATTAATTTAATTCCCTATCTGGAATATTGAAAAAATTATTGTTAATTAATTTATACGTCTAGCTTGCATGATTGCATCCACTTTTAGTATTTATTATAAACCCTTTCTTTAACAGCCATTCTTTTTTACAACCGTTTTACTCTTGTTTATATCATACTTAATATGTTTGTCGAAAAAAAAGCTGTTACAGCTAATGTTTACTTTTATATTGTATGGAAGGCCGGTGCGCCATGCTAATTGCTATTTGTAAAATGCAAATGCGAAATGCTATTTGTGAAATATTAAATCTATTTGCTAAATGCGAAATGCTATTTGCCAATACCAAATGCGAACAGCAATTTGCAAAATGCTTAATGCTATTTGCGCCGAATGCCAAATGCTTTGGCGGTTTCTTCAACTGGTGGTTTTTCTCAATCATTTAACATTCAGAAAATCGCTTTTAGCATTTAGCAAATCACATTTAGTATAGCAATTCGCATTTGGTATTTAGGAATTTGCGAATAGCATTTTTGCAATTCGCATTTAGCAATTCGCAAATGCCATTTCGCATAACGCATTTCGCAATCACCATTTGACATTTTACAAATAGCATTTAGCACCCCTAATGAGTTTTGTATTTAATTAGCATTTCGCAATTCGCAATTCGCATTTAGCATTTCGCATATAGCATGGCGCACCGGCCTTCCATAATATTGTATCCGACGTTAAATAAATCTTCTTTTATCTTGTGTCTTGAAACAGGCGATGGGGATAAATGTACGGTTCGTAAAATCGCACTTGAAAATTGCAAATTTGGAAATCTTAGGATTTTTCATGTTAACTTATGGTAGCCCTGGTTCCAGTTACTGATGATTAGATATATTTGTATCTGTATTTGTTTGGCGTACATGTAACTATATACGAGTCCATAGTACATTAGTTCTATTTACCACTTAATATTATAAAAGCTTGTAAAGTAAAACTAATCTTAAAATGGGATGAAAGTAGAGCAGAGTGCTCCTATAAAAAAGCTTTCTGCATTACTTTCATTTTGATTTAAGCTGCCAAGCCTGCAATATTAATCCCATAATCTAAATCATATGGAGGGTCGGATAGAGGCTATTATCTGTGGACGAAAGGGTTACAGGCTATTGAATTCAAACCTCTCAACTTCGCTTACTGAAAGTGTATATAGTGTTGACCTCAGACATAACAGGTAGTACACTGTTTATATTGTAAGTTTTACAAGTCATGTCATAGATATGCTAAATCGTTTTCAAATGTTGTTATTAAACCAATGTACTTTGAAAATTATGCTGAACAGTGCACTTTTAATTAGTATGTCAACAAAGCCAGTGAATATGTGTGAAATCAATGATTTTATGACAAAAAGATCCATCTTGAAACATGTTGCATCAGAGTTTGACCTACAGTGGAGAATACGTTATTCTTTCCCGTTTAAACGAAACGAAACGCAAACGCAAAACACTAAAACGTAGAAAAGTGCAACTTTTGGACAATTCTGATAATTCATGCTTATCTTGGTGGCAAACAGTTTGGAGCCTGATCAGACGCCTGGTTACCCGGCGTCGGATCTAGCTCCAAAATGTTTGCAATGGAAATAATAGTTTAAGCGTAAACGCGTTTATTGGGAAAGAATAACGTTTTCTCCACTGTACTAGGCTTCTACTCCCAAAGTAATGTAGCAGAAAACTATAGTGGGACGAACACATTGAAGGCACAGATATAAACGGGAAAGGACGAACATTCGCCGAGAAATGTTGGACGTGTCTGAATTTCCCTTTAAAATATTTGTTTGAAAATTCGTTATGCTTTAGTTCTCTACGTAGTATAAAGATCCGGGTTCTTTTGCACGGGTGGGTCACTCAAGTGCGTTACACCGGCCCGGACTACTATCCATGATTTAATCCTAACTTTTTTCGGACTAGGTGTTACCACCCAAGGTGGGCCAAGTAATGTCTTTAAAAACAACACAAACTACTGTAATTCTTCAATATCTAATGAAATCAAGCTTATAAATGGCTAATTTAAGCTGAAATAATAAAAATAAAAAGTTAAATTAATATTAGGCAATATAAAAGTACCTGTGTTTCCGGTAACCCGACCGACACTAGTTTTTCCCCCGTCCCTAAACTTTTTTTTCTTTTTCGAAAAATTGTGTTGGCAAATGTAGGTCATTTGTGCGACAATCGTTTTTTGAGGATTGTGTTCTAGAATATATTCTCCATTAAATTGTTTACAAAACTAATTTACTGACGTTTAAGTGTTTTAAAATTGATTTTTAAATCAGATTTAGCAAATATCGAAGTGAAATTTGCTCTAAACCTGTCATAAAGTAGCTTCCTTGAAGATGTGATATGCAAGTTAGTTATATAGATACTATAAACAATCATACTGGTTTTGATTTTTAAGATAATCTTGGTAACGGGACCTATCAATAAAATCAAAAATTTGAATGGATAATTATAAGTTTTGTTATGTATGGCCCAGGACTTTGCACAATAGAATACATTCATGCATGTCCATGTAAAAATACTCCATCAGAAAGTTATATGTATTAGATCTATTGTATATTTTTTAATAAAAGAAAATCCGACCGTCCGTTCCTAATATTCTTGGGCATGTAATAGGAAACACAGATATTTTTTTATTTGACTTTAAATCTACGATGTTTTTCATTGAAGGTAAGAAACGTAAGAACATCGTTATACATAGGTATTTCCTTTTGGTGCTGGTGTTAAACGACTTCCCATGGAACGAACATCATCGTTGTTTAAGTTCTTTTTGTTGCATTTGCTTCATAGATCTATATTATTTCATTTAAATACATGTACACCATTTAAAGGCTTTTTTTATTATATATTAATGAATTGTTGTAGTGTGGGGTTTAAGGGTGTATCCAACCCATAAGCCATTTTTTCAAAGTATCAAACTTTTTTTCTATCACTGTTTTTTTGGAAGAGCTATTTATGATGAATGAAAAAATGAAAAAAAAATATATGGTGGTGTCCTTTTCTTTTTTAGCTACAGTGATTTGAAAAAGGTATTTCAAATTTGGACTTTTTTTCTCAAAGTTTACCCATTCAGAGTACAAGCTTCAGTAAAATCTATTTCAAAACTAAACAAACATGGTAATTTGGGTTTTCATTATTTATTTCATGTCTATGGTGGTATTTTCACATATAGAAAGCAAATTTAGACAAAGCAGGCACTAGGTTTGAACAATATGGATACTCGAATATCAAAAATATGCTTTTTATAGGGCATGCTTTTATGAGATATTTTTATTTTATGAAAAAAAGTAAAAAAGTTTGAAAATGAAATAGTTCTAGTATTAAACTTTTTCTTTTATTCTACCAAATGAAAGCCAATGCTAAGGCAGTTCAAAATATGAAAAGAAATTGAAAGGTCAGCGTTGAAAAATTTGAGTTATTAAAGTAAAAAGAGTTTTCTCCCCTTCAAAATTTACAAAAAAGTACCATATCGATGATATTTAAAACTTTATAAATTTCACATTTGGAGCCAGTTTTTTCTTAGATTAGTTTTTGTATGAAGAAATACAACCATAGATAGGAAATAATTAACACAAAACCAAATTATCATATTTGTTTTCATCTAAAATGAATTTTATTGAAGCGGGCTGTTTGAAAAGGACAAAATAAGAGAAAGTGGGTGGGGTAAATTTTACATGGCCATGGCGCCAACTGTTGTTCACCAAAATGTACACTTTTTCTATTTTTTCATTCGTCTTAAATAGCTCTTCAATACAAAACCATCATAAAGTGTTTCATATACTTTGAAAATTTCTTAAATTCATGACATTGATACACCCTTAAGTGGTATAGGGAGGTTTGGAGTCTTTAGACGGACCGACCATCAGAGCATAAAAGTGGTAGTTAGGGTATGGTTGAAATTAGGTGGCAATTATTATTGAAACCGAGAGTGTAATACCACACTTTTAAAATGAAATGGGTATATATATCGAACTTTGAGACAAATTGAAGAGGAAAGCACTATAAATTGAAGCTTTTATCAACTACGAGTACCGATCCATTGGATCCACAATATGTACGTATGATGCTTAAATAATATTGGTGCGACACGAATGCTCCCGCTGGCAACACTTTAGTATAATGTAGATTTAAACTCATTGTGGCACAACTCACGAACTATTATTTTCTAAGTGCAAGAGAAATAACTTTGCCAATATTTACTTATTCAAAACCAAATTCAAACTTGACCTGTGCATTCTCATTATGTACCTATATCTGAAACTTCAGTTCAAAATGTCAATGTATGACTGGGATTATGAGCTGAAACCACAAATTGTCAGACATTTTCAAAGTCTAAGGAGCATAACTCTGTCAAAACTTATTCCGCGGAACCCAAATTCGGACTTTACCTGCGTATTGCCATTATATATCTATATAGTAAATTTAAATTCAATATGTCAACGCATGACAGAGAATGAGCGGCAACCTCTGAATTTTCAGAAATGTTCTAAGTCAAAGGGGCATTACTCTATCAAATCTTATTGGGCCGAACTCAAAGTCGAACCTATGTCAATGCATGACTTAGATAAAGAGCGGAAACCACAAACTGTTTGAAATTTCCTAAGTCAAAGGTACATTGGACTTATGGGCCGCCAAATTCTAACTTGACCTGCGTAAATGCCACGATGTATATACATGTATATAATATTTTTGACTCCAGTACTTGCATCCATGTGTAACGTATTTACCTTATAGCAGCAGGCAGAAAATGCTGGAGAAACATCTTATCTGTTCAGTGGTTATTTTTAACATTATGTTACTATTTTAAACTATTACTCAATCTACGTCACGCCTTCTGGAATATGCGGGGGATTACGAAAAGGTCAAACTACGTCACTAACTAGTCAGACTTTGGTACCTCCCCTTATCCCGGAAAGGGCAACTTCATGTCATCCCACGCTTCCGTTATGCAAATTGCATAACAACGGATGTTACGTCAATCGACTAGGTTAATATATTTGGTTATGAAGCGGCAATAGATTCCCATATTAGGGAGCCAGAGACCGTAAGACTTTGCTAGGAGCCTAGGACGTGGCTGAAATATGCTTACGTAGCTCTGGCGTTATTCATTCGAGTTCCTACAGACTGTACATAACGAGCGTGCGCGCTCTGTTAGAGAATTGAGGTTGAATTGGAACTGGCAAAATGTAGGGATACGTTAAGTACAGGTCTTGGAGAGATGTAGGGGTGAAGTTAGATATGCTGGTTTATAGAGACGTGCCTGGGAACACTTAAGGAAATAAAATGTAGAGAAAAACGTTTGCCTTGTTATAAAGCAGATCCATGGATCTGGGGTTACACAACGCGAAGTGGATTAAAACATCGGACTATGCTACACATGATACGAGAAATTGAACGGAAACTAAATGATAACGGAATGACTGAAAGGGGTAACACTATATGTACCGGCCATTACACGGCGGGGGCATAGACAATCTATTTTTCTTTTTGTTTTGCACTTGTTTCTTAGTTGACGTTATGTCGTTATGAAAGAATAACGTATATAAAAGAAAAAAATGGCCATTGTGATAAAATTCCCATACTAATCGCTTGGATTCAATAAAAAAATGTTTGTAGTTCTGAGTTATGATCAGGAAGTGAATAACAGCTTAAGTCACTGCATAGATACATAATTAAAATAATTCATTAAAAAGAAAGGTGGGATACTTAATAATAGGATAATTAAAAAAATAGAAGTAGTTCCGTTTTAAAGAACAACGTTCCAATACTTTCATGCTCTGTTCATAGTTTTTGTACACAACATTCTTTCTGTTCCTCCATCCTTTATCATAGAACTGTTCCTTAGAGCGAGATATCATATTTATTTGAAGGGTATAGGAAGGGAGATGACTCAATATATCCAGAATAACTAAACCGAGTTTCATACAAATCTGTTGATCAGTTTCAGATATATAGCTCAGGCTCGGAGGTTATAAAGCTTTTGATTGGAGTCTTAACTCGTTCCCAAGCATTTGATTGGTCAGATTTGAGCCTAGGCTCAAATCTGACCAATCAAATGCTTGGGAACTCACTCAGACTCAACTAAAACGCTCTATAACCTCGGAGCCTGGACGGAGAGACGGATTGACGGACGGACGTACCTAAAACAATATTCCACTGCGTTCGGCTGTGGAAAATACTGGAAAACTCTACATAATCGCGAAAACAACTGTTAAAATAGCTACAAACAATACTCTTCCCAATATCCTGAAACTTGTATACACTACAATGGCGTGATCAAATTTAAAACAATTGTCGTCTATTTTTATTCCTCAAATCTAAATTTTACGATCCTTAACCAATTCACTGACTTATATCTGTCAACAGTTTGTATCCGGACCAGACGGCGTGTAACTCGTCGTCTGATCAGGATCCAAACTGTGATATTCGTTTCCATGTTTCTGCAGCCAAGTTGCATGAAATATTTATTTTAATGGATAAAAACAGACGGCAATCGATTAAAGCAGATGAAATCATGGAAGTGAAAGGGTTTTTAAAAGGCGCAGATTACAGTGGAGAATCTGTTATTTTTTCCCGTTTAAACGCAAACGTACGCAAACGCAAAGCACTAAAACGTAGAAAAGTACAACTTTTGGACAATTCTGATAATTCATGTTTATCTTGGTGGCAAACAGTTTGGAGCCTGATCAGACGCCGGGTTACCCGGCGTCTGATCTGGCTCCAAACTGTTTGCACTGCAAATAATAGTTTTAGCGTAAACGCGTTTATTGGGAAAGAATAACAGATTCTCCACTGTAACATGTAGAATAGATACAGCGCTCCTGTCTACAACGACACCAATGGGATACAAAACATGTGTGCGTTGTACGTAGGGAGTCGTTATAGGGCGGGAAATTGATTTCCATTTGCAAACAGCTAGACTTCAGATCAAACGCTGCGTAACAGCTGTTTGTCTCTCGTGATTATGTATTTTCTATCATAAAGTGCTAATATGTTAATTTGAGAAAACCAGCAATCGACACTTGTAAGCAGACGATATTGCAGCAGCAACACCGTCAAACAGTAATGCCTTGTTTGGGGAACAGCGGTAAAGGTCGTTGTAAGGAGAGAGTCGTTGTTGGGAGGGCCGTTGTAAGGAGGGAACATTGTATGCGCTTATTGTTGCCGTTTCCATTTGAGATTTAGCAACGTTATCTCACTAAATGTATCTATTTCAGGTCCGTATTGCGATCTTAAGTTTTTATGCCTTCCACCTCGATGTGCCTTGCAGATCCTAAACTCTTTTTCATAGAGCGATCTTAGTACTTTCAGTTGGTTTGCAATGCTCACATCTCCCCACAATTGTCGACCATCGCGATCCTGACCAAAGTGATACTCCACTAACAGTTGTTTGGCGTTCTCCAGTGCCTTGAAGTCAGACTCGTTCTGAAATCCACTCCATTCCCCGCCCTCCGCATCCATCTTAAGAATGTCTATCACCCTCTGAAGATAAATATTGATCGTTTGCTTCAATATATACTATTCAACCGTGAGGTAACATGTCGATAATTCCAGTTCCAACAAAGTCTAGTCAATTTCTGACTAACTAGGGGAGTTTTAACAATACAGTAGAACCTCTCTATTACGACCACTAAAAAGAAGGCTAATTGTCCGTATAAAGGACAGCTAATAGCTTAAAGTAATGTGAAAGTGAAACAGAAAGCTCCTGTAGGAGCTTTCTGTTTCATTTTCATATTTCTTTAAGCAGTCACCTGTCCTAAACGACTTATATTTGACACCACTTAGTGGTCGTTATAGAGGGGTTCTACTGTATATCATAAAATGACAGACAGTGCAGACCCTGATCAGATGGCTCATTAAAGAGCCTACTGATCAAGATCTTCACAGTTTGTATAGGACAAGTGCACTCTTCACATGTATACTGTTTAAATGACGAGAATACTCGTCGCTATATCGTTAAATGTGATAATCTGAACTGGATAAAAAGGAAGGTATTCTTTATAAATGTATATCAATTTTATATTATCCCAATCATAAAATGAAGTATTATATAAATTAAATAAAGCTGTTTTGGAAAGTTATATGTCAACACCTTAATTATATGCTGACCCCTTAAACATACCCACTAGTCCTATATTTGGAATCAGATCAAAGTAACACTTGTAAATATCAATGTATGCCGCAGTTGCGTATAAAACAGGTAAATCGTTTTAAACCATTCACTGTCAAATTCGAACCAAACGACGTTCGCAAATAGTTTGCTTAACCATTTGACACATAGATCTAGATCTATTACCAAATAAAAAAATTGTTTTTTTTTCACTAGAAATTATAAAGACAAGGTATACAACGGAATCCAACAGATAATCTTAAAGTCCCATTGTGTTTTCAGACCTTTTCTTAATGCCTGAAATACAATAACGGTTAATAATAATGTTTGAACATTCTTATGGGCCAAACTGATCTATGAAATGATGAAGACGGACCTAAATCACCAAAAAGGGCGATTTAAAATCATAACAAACCGAAAATAGAACGTCTGACATAAACATTATCACACGGCTTAGTATCACGTGATACAGCCGAAATCAACTTCACTGGGTGCAAACCGTATCTACCTCCGCCCGTCCATCCATCAGTCAGTTAGACTATCACACTTTTTTTCCCGCTCTCTAAATCAACTATTTTTCATCCGATCTTCCACAAACTTGCTGAAAATGTTTATTGATATAAAATCAAGGTTTAGTTTGATTACTACTAAAATCGCATAAGGTATATCTAAGTTATTGCCTGTTTATTAATAAAAAATGACTGTTTCAGTCACTTTTGCACTCAACACATACAGTTTTTACCGGATATTCACTAAACTTGCTGAAAATGTTTAATTATATAAAATTTAGTTCTAGTTTGATTATTCAAAAAATCGCATGTTGCATATCTGGGTTTTTGCCCTTTATGTATTAGAAATGACTGTTTTCAGCAAGTTTTACACTCTAACACAAATACTTTTTTTTAATCTTCACCAAACTTGCTGAAAGTTTTCACTAATATAAAATCAAGGTTAAGTTTGAATCCTACTCAAATCGCATCAGGCATTTTGGAGTAATAGCCCTTTAATTATTTAAAAAAATGGCTGTTCCAGCCTATTTTGCTCTCTAACACATAGAGTTTTCATCGGATCGTCACCAAACTTGCTGAAATTCTTTATTTATATAAACTCTAGGTCCAGTGTGATTATTACTAAAATCCCATAGGGATTATCTTAGTTATTGCCCTTTATGTATTAAAAAGGACTGTTTCACCATTTTTTGCTCTCTAACACAAATACTTTTTTTTATTGATTTTCACCAAAACTTGCTGAAAATGTTTATTTATATAAAATCAAGGTTTGGTTTGAATACTACTAAAATCGCAAAAGGCATGTCTGAGTTTTTGCCCTTTAAGTATTAAAAATTAATGTTTTAGCATTATTTTGCTTTCTAACACATACAGTTTTTATCAGATATTCACCAAACTTGTAGAAAATGTTTATTAATATTAAATCTAGGTCAATCATCTTAACTACCAAAATCGCACAAGGCATGTTGGAGTTATTGCCCTTGAATGACTAAAATTGCTACTTCAGGCTTGTCAGCTTTCTGACTCAAACAGTTTTATTGGATTTTCACCAAATTTGCTGAAAATAATATTTGTATAAAATCTTGGTCCAGTTCTATAAATACCCAAATCGCCGAAGGCATGTTGGAAGTATGGTTCTTTAATTTTTAAAATTTTGCTATTTTATCCTTATTTTTGCCCTGTCCACTCTGTAAAAGGACCAGTTTTTATTCTTTTTTTAGCCAAATATTTAGTCAATGGTTGCATGTGCTTCATCTTAGCGTAATAAGTTAAGTAATAAATGACCACTACATTTCTCCTTTACCTCTTGAAGGATTTTCATTCAACTGTATTCGATTGTTTTCCTTGACCTAGATTTAATACCAATACACGTTGAAGATCCAATAAAAAGTGTTTGTGTTAGAGAGCAGAAAACGCTGAAACAGTCATTTTTTAATTATTCAAGGACAATATCTCAGACATGCCTTATGCGATTTTGCTAGTTATTGAACGTGACCTAGATTCTTTACTAATAAATTTTTGTAGCAAGTTTGGTGAAGATCCAAAAAGAAGTGTTTGAGTTAGAGAGCGGACAAGGCTGAAACAGTCATTTTCAGCAAGCTCAAGGTATAGATTCTCCGTATTTTTTTAATCGTTTACCCATCGTGAATAATATGTACACGTTGCTATTGGATCTCATAGTGTTTAACCCTGTGCCTACTTGTTGTAACTTTACGGAGTTTACAAACTATTTGAATCTAAAAAGACTCCGCGTAACGCGGCGTCTCATCTGGATCAAAAGTGTTTGACACTCGTCTTAAGGTTTGTTTAATTAAAACAATGCATAAATCTAAACTGAACACATTTTGCAGACGACAATGTCAAAGCAGACGTCTGTGCAGCAGAATTATGGTTAACAGGGTCATTTTCAGTGCTCCAGCTATAGATGTAAGCGAGAGTAATCTGAACTAATCTAACATTTTCTCACTCATTTCAGCACCGAATGCTATGGTGTTACTACTGATTAAACCGTCTCTTCGAGACAATTTTAATGAGTATGACAACATTGGGTTTAAGGGTGTATCAATGTCATGAGCCATTTTTTTCAAAGTATTAAACTTTTTTTCTATCATTGTTTTTTTGGAAGAGCTATTTATGATGAATGAAAAAATGAAAAAAAATATACATGGTGGTGTACTTTTTTTTAGCTACAGCGATTTGAAAAAGGTATGTCAAATTTGGATTTTTTCTTCAAATTTTACCCATTTAAAGTACAAGCTTCAGTAAAATCTATTTCAAAACAAAACAAAATGTTAATTTGGGTTTTCTTTATATATTTCATGTCTATGGTGGTATGTTCACATATATAAACCCAAATTTAGACAAAGCAGGCACCAGGTTTGAACAATATGGACCCTTGAATATCGAAAATATGCTTTATATAGGGCATGATTTTATTAGATTTTTTATTTTATGTAAAAAAGTTTGAAAATGAAATAGTTCTAGTATTAAACTTTTTCTTAAGTTCTACCAGATGAAAGCCCATACTAAGACAGTTCAAAATATGAAAAGAAATTGAAAGGTCAGTGTTGAAAATTTTGAGTTATTAAAGTAAAAAGAGTTATCGCCCCTTACACAATTTACAAAAAAGTACCATATCGATGATATTTAGAGCTTTATAAATTTCACATTTGGTGCCTTTTTTTCTTAAATTAGTTTTTGTATGAAGAAATACTACCATAGATAGGAAATAAATAACACAAAACCAAATTATCATATTTGTTTTCATTTAAAATGGGTTTTATTGAAGCGGGCTGTTTGAAAAGGACAAAATAAGAGGAAATGGGTGGGGTAAATTTTACATGGCCGTAGAGCCAACTGTTGTTCACCAAAATGTACACTTTTTCTATTTTTTCATTCATCTTAAATAGCCCTTCAATACAAAACCATCATAGAGTGTTTTCATATACTTTGAAAATTTCCCAAAGTCATGACATTGATACACCCTTAAAAGCAGAAATAAAGATTTTAGTTTTCGAAATACTTCCGTTATCTGGAGCCCTGTATTTAAAAAGCGAATTTCTTAGATAAAGCCGGTTGTTGTGAAAGAATCACGTCCCACGTAGTTCAAATGGGACCCCAAACAACCGTTTTATGCAGGTTTCTCAAAAACACAATGCGGCTTTAACTATCGACTTAAACTGATGCTAAAATAGATGTTGACCAGGTTTCCTTGTAGTGTACTACGTCATTTGTCCATGTAGATCTACCTTGCAACTTGTCGTATGTTTGCGTGAGAGTGAGTTGTAAGACAGGTTCTGAGAGAGGGTGTTGTCACTTTGCACGTGCACTTAACTTCCCACCATCCCATCTTCCCGCTTTAACAGCCACGTAATTAATTTACCGCGCTAACCCGGCACTCGTATTTTAGATGTCCTGGTGTCAACACCTACATTAGTCTTACTAGAGTCATCATTATTAGCTTTGCTGCTCACAGCAACTATTTACTATTTAATTCATTTAATGTGCCATAGCCTGGTAAGTTTACATTTATATTTAGAGAACCGTTTATTACAGCTGTTACTATTTAGCTTGTTTAACAAGCGACGGAAATCGTGGAATTATTGTATTGGCTTAAATATTCATTGTAACATTTAGTCTGTGATACTTATATTATTCCTATTGTTTCAGGCTGTTTTGGATAGAATTATAAATTCATTGAACCAGCAAAACGTATTTACTATCGTTCATAAACCCTGGTAACATAGACTAGATTGCCGATATTCTCTTGTTGTACCATCTGCAAATGATTAATTTATCAATATCCATGTAGTTTTTATTTCATCAAATTCCGCCAAATAACGCTTTAGTACGTGACTTTATTATACGAAAATGTGCATCAAAAAGTTTTATGTCGTTCTGAACGTCCAGTTTTTATTAGCCAAAATAAAAGGTAATCTAGTCGGTTTGCACATTTAACGGTCTTTACGGCTAGAACTTTCACCTAATTTCATTAGAGCAAGTACTTTTATGTCAAAACCTGACCCTCTTCGCGATCAGCTATATGAAATATACATTTAATTTGGCACGAAATTAACAAGCGAAAGACTAATTTCATTTTGAATGCCATTTTGAATACCGGAATGGATCGAATGAACGGAGCGATTTTATTGGCCACAATTACACAGGTAAAGTTTCTTTTAATTTTGCATTCTTTGTAAATTATATAAAACTGAATATATTGCATTTAAAGATGATCTATAACATTTGGTGAGAGTTCCAGTGGCATGGCATGATAGGTCGTTAACGGTGAACACCTAATAGATCATCCCTACATACATGTAGGTCCGTTGCTAAGATGTGAGGCCGTTCAGAACGGCATACAACCTTTTGATGCACATTTTTGTTATAAATGCACGTACTATGGCGTTATTTGACGGATGGGAAACTCCCTGCATGCATTGACCCTCGAGGTAGAAATTCCTATCCTACATCAACACTCATGGTGTAACATACAGAAATGGACGCGCTCTTTTTCCGCCAACGACGTCGATATGTATAAATACGCCCGTCCCTAGAACCCTTTCCCAATCTATATAGCCTCATATCATTTATTCGTAAAAACTGAATTCTGGAATAAATCTCCAGCCGACCGCAGCTAATTTCTCTGTTCTCTTTCCTTTGTACCTCACAGGCGAACATAATGTGTCTCTTCTTGGACAATGTCAGTTTAAAATGTCGAACGTGTAAGAGAAAACCGAGCATAAACGCTCACCATAAACGAGTAACATTCTTAGCAGACGTCATTTTTCTGCTCTGCGAAAAGTAGCTCATCTTTTGTGTAGCCCAGCACCGTGGAGCATACCGAATGATCCCTTAACTTGCTCGAGTTCTCCTTTCTCTTTTAAAACCCATACGCGACGTAATTCCGTGCATGGAGAATTTTCATTTTTTTAGAAATAGTTCTTGTCTGTGTAATTCGGCAATTCACACGCTATTATATACTGTTCAAAACTCTATAAAATAGTAAATCGTTACATTTTCATGGTGAAGATCTTTTATTATTGTGTTCAGTGTCCTCATTTTCCAGCCTTTGTTGTTAACGTAATTTCGTCCATCAATACCAATCTCATGGTAGGTGACGCCCTTTGGGATTTTCGCTCGATTTTCAGCAGTCATTTTTATGCTGTAAAAAGAATGAAATCACGAATCGCCAATAATGGCATTTGTTATACACAAAGAAATAAGCAACTTCAAGTTTACAATATAAACATAAAATGCTGCAAAAATAGTAATCCAACCTCCAAAAGACACAATAGTGTATTGTAACCATGGTAAACGCACTACGTGCCCAAAAGTTAAAACGCGTATAAGAAGAGTCTGAGCTTGTAACAAGTATGTCAGAATTGAGCAAAACCTTTCACCAATCAAACGCTTGAGAACGATCTCAGGTGCATCTCAAACCCATTACATGTATAACATTGAGCGTAGCACGTGGCTGCTAAACGCAAGGCAAAA
Source organism: Gari tellinella (assembly GCA_922989275.2). Classification (NCBI taxonomy): domain Eukaryota; kingdom Metazoa; phylum Mollusca; class Bivalvia; order Cardiida; family Psammobiidae; genus Gari; species Gari tellinella. The sequence goes on along the minus strand of OV277864.1, from coordinate 39,517,564 downwards.
TTAGCACAAAATTAAAATGGCGTACAAATGCGCTATACTCTCCCTCTGTATTTATGTTTCTGTCTGCATGTCACTAAGAATATGTCTGCGTGTGTGTCTGATTCTCTCTCTCTCTCTCTCTCTCTCATTCTCTATGTCTCTCTCTGTCTCTCTCTCTGTCTCTCTCTTTTTGTATGTCTGTCGGTATCTCTGTCTCTTGCTCTCTCCGAAACTTTACTACAATTATAAGTAACAGGGCCGTGAACCACGATCAATACATTTTGGCACTGGCTTTGATGTATCGGTACTTCGTCGAATAAAAGACAACTGGTTTAACCCTTTCGGCGCCAAATTATTTTTGAGCTTCTTTTTACTCCTACATCGTTATTGTGTCGTCTGCTTCAATATTGTTGTCTGCATTATTATTTAAAAGATAGATTCAAGAGAGTATGACATAAGAAATATCGAAACGAGTGTCAAACAGTTTTTATTCTGATCAGACGCCACGATACGCGGCGTCTGATCAGAATCAAAACTGTTTGCAAATTCGACTTTAGCCGACTCCGGCGGTGAGAGGGTTAACACACATTTGTTCTACAGTGAACGGTCGAGAACATAACAATACGACAATGGAGGGACTTAATCAGCCGAAATATTATAATGTTGCAAGGGCTAAAGTATCCAATACCACGACGTTGCAAGGTTTGTTTTGGCCACTGTCATCGTGAAAATAGGGATAATATCGCCAATGTTAAGGAGTTGATTTGGCTAAAGTACTCAATATAAAGAAGAAGAAAGGGATAAAGTATTCAATAGTATTGACTTTGTGCATAATGACTAAAGTAGCCAATAAAAGCTAAAATGGGTTAAAGCCAAGTTTGGTTCTCATTTTTTTTTATATCTCACTTTAAAACGATATTTAAGACAATAGTATTTAAGCAGACATCACTGTGGCCGTGAATGTGATAACAAAAAGCTGACGGTTAATTTGGCGGTGTATAGTACAGTAAAATATATGTAGGTTCTACTTAAATGAGACTCAGTCAGAAACTGGCAATTACCTTGGATCAAAAGTATGTACTTCACATCCGTATTTGGCTATCACTGTCTCCTCAAATTCAAACGCCAGTCGGGAGCTGGAAGAAAGGGGGTAAGATGTACAATTTTAAGAAAATACAATATTTCAAAACAACTTGCAAATATTGTAAATAATTTATTGACACAGGAACATTCACCGAGAGTACAAAGAAGCACAAGATGACCATTTACTATGCAATATTATAGATCTGTGACTATGCAATATTATAGATCTATTAATATTTCAACCTCAACCTTCAATTTTATAAATAACAAATGAACACTTTTGTACTCATTTTATAGACAATTATTTCACAATTTTTAATCAACCTTTAGACGTATAGCTCTATATGGTTGTCGGACTGCTCTTATGTGCATTGGCGAGGACTGGAAACTGACATTAGACACTCCGCGGACATTGTTCTTGTTGCTGCTAAGTTTTATAGTCCCGCATAAGCTTTTCCAGGTGTGTCATCCCATTGTCGTCTAGATTGAGACAATGGTCAGCAGACACCGCGGACACTTCAGGGTCCATGCTTATAGAGCTTTTGGGTTGAGTCTGAAAATCGTTCTCAAGCATTTGATTGGTCGGAGTTGAGACTAGGCTCAAATATGACCAATCAAATGCTTGAGAACGAACTTTGACTCAACTCAAAAGCTTTATAAGCGCTGGTCCAGAGCGTGTCCCAGCAAGGGAAATGTTTAGGCTTTAATCACGTTGTATAGCACTATGAAGGGGTTTATCACATTATATTGCACATTGAATGGATTTATTAAGGCTTTTATTACATTGTGTTATCCTTTGAAGTGATTTATTACATTACGTTGCACTTACCCTAGAGAGTAGACAAGACATCGTCCATGGGGAACATATTCTTCATCAATACAAACATCCTTACCAGCGTCATTGAACGGACCAAACCACATGGTGTTTCGACAGAGTACTTGGAACGTATTGACGTACCTGTTGAAGTAACAACAACGTAATCCATGTACTGACATGTGCTCTAGTGGGATTAGTTGTTAATAATTAATTTATAATTAATCATTGATTGCTACTGACCGTACCAAGGCGGGCTCCTATATTCACTTTGCTTTATGTTTGTCTTGCGTGTTGTTTTCTATTTAGTGTGTAGATGAAGGAATGGTATTGCGCGCATGTGTGTGTGTGTCTGTTATGGTATGACTGTGTGTGTGTTCTGCTTGAGAGGTGGGTGTATTGTTTGTGTTGTGTTTACTGCTTGAGTCTTTCGTATTTATTTGGAGGAAGGGTTACACTAACTTACACATGTGTAGAATGGTAAGACTACGACAACATGCATAACTCTTTCATGATCAAATTTATTGTGAGGTTTTTGCCCATTCACCGCCATAATATCGTTTGTTTTAATATTGTTGTCTGCGTCTAGACAATTTGATCATGCTTTTTCTGACCCAGATTACTGTCATCAAACGGCACCAAACATGCCATCCAAACGATTTGCTACAATTTCGGAGGAGGATATGTGCCAACTAGACAATGAAAAAGACTTTGTGTCTTCAATCTACTTGTCTTAATGTTCTTCTTTCTTTTTTGTAATGATATAAACAATGTGACGTTGTTGACGTCGACGTTGTTTCCCGCGTTACGTGCACAACATATTTATGATATACGAACCGGACGATTCCATAGCCAGGTTTGATAGGCTCGGTGTAATGAAATGGATATTAGATATCAGTTTGCGTGACATTTAAATCGCTAACTCTCGAAAACAAGAATGGCACCCTCGGTTTCGCCTTGGGGTGACATTCTGTTTCTCGATTGACAATTTGAATGCCACGCAAACTGCCATCTTATATTCATATAATATTGATTTCAAGTTTTGATTGATTTGGTTTTTACGGTTCTGCAACACAATATTGGTCATGTAGCGCCGATGTGTATGTAAGTAGGGAAATGCATGAGTCACTTTTTGATGGAGTTTTACCACTCTGCTAGTTTGGGCTGTTAGTGTATTCTCCTCCCCTCACTCCACTTGGGGCCTTTCATGGAAGTATAGTTTGATTGTAAATTATAGATAATTCAATAGATCAAATGATTTTCTTAAGAATGAAAAAAAGAGAAAAATGATTTTTTTTATAAAATGGTCTATATATTTTTAATAAAATCCGGGACCATGTGTTTTTATTTGCTATTGCACTAAAATAAATTTTGGCAAGGCTATAAACAAACAAAAAATTATCCAGTCAGATCACACTTTTTTTGTTGGATCTTAACAAAACATTATTTTCAGGGTTTATTCTTGCTATGGTAATACAAATTAGGATAGTTCTTGTACAAATAGTTTGTATACTTAAAGATTGAAAACCCGTAGTACGAAAAATAGGAGTTTTTGTGTATCTTCATTTTATGTGGGTAGTGTTGAAAAATCTCAAATTGTGGAGAAAAAAAGGCCCGGTACCCCTACTCTTTTGTCCAGTTTTGTCATAGAAACTAATTTAACTATCTTCATGCAAAGTTTGAAGAGTTTTGTAATTTGTTTACAAAGATGCACCTACTTCTTTAAGATATATTTACATCATTTAAACAAATATCTTCTTCGGAAATGGCACTTCAAGTTGCATAAACTTACCTCCAGAAAAGATGTAACATATCGTTTTCTGACATTCCAAGTACAGTTTTGTCGTCAGGTATAAGAAATTGGTCTTTTGGTGGTTTATTCAATTTGGTAGTTCTCAGTGGCTAGAAAATTGTAAAATTACAATATTTGTGTCATTCAATTATATAATCAAATCTCTGAAAATCGAACTTTTCCGCCAATTCTTAGTTTAACCCTCTCACTCTCAATGACGTCATAAAGCGCATTTGCAAACATTTTTTGATCCTGATCAAACGCCGCGTAACGCGGCGTCTATTCAGGATCAAAACTGTTTGCCACTTATTTTGAGAATACGCCAGCTGTACTGTGAAACAATGAAATGATCTTGCAGACATCAATATTGAAGCAGACGACACTATGACGGTGAAGGGGTAAACTCCTTCAATATAAATTGGATCATGAAAGTATTAACCCATTCATCGACATAGGTGACTAATGTCAAATTTACAAACAGATTGGAATTTGATCAGACGCCATGTTTGTTTGACAATTCTAATCAGTATTTGCCATTAAAAAGTAATACATTTGAAATGAGCATAATAGGTTACGGAACACCAAATAGACCGGAAATGCTACATGGTCCAGTCAAAAGTATTTCCCCGAGATATGGTGCCAATTGTATTGCCTCAAAATGGTATTTTGTCACCAGATATGCAATGTTTTTGGCTTTTGATGTACTACATAGGTACCAGAGAATAGATGCAGGCCTTTCTGTTATCCTAGAAGGGGTTTATGTAGAAATATGTGTGCTGAAGTGACAGTCCCTGTTTTAGCCGGGCCCTCTGTCAAAATGTTCTGTTTATAGATCTATAGATGATATATGAATGTAATACATTTATGGAGGGCCTCACGGGAGATAAGTCGTTTGACTAAATGTGACACCCTCGTTAAATAAAGTCATTCCTTCATTCATTTCATTCATTCAACACCAGTCATGTCATTGAAGTCATGATAGTTTTCTTACATAACACATGGCCCCCTGTTTTTAGCTCACCTGAGCCAAAGGCTCAGGATGAGCTATTGTGATCGCTCTTCGTCCGTCGTCCACCGTCCGTCTGCCGTCGTCCGTCCACATTTTCAAACAACATCTCCTCAGAAACTACTGACCCGATTTCAACCAAACTTTGTTAGAAGCATCAGTGACAAGGGGGAACGAAATCTTGTTCAAAGATTTTGGCTAGAGTTATTCCCCTTGCTGTGGGACTAGGTTTTCTAACATGACCGTATAGACAACTTTTAATGCATAAGAAAATCTTAAAAAATCTTCTTCTCAGTCCCCCAAAGGCCCAGACCTTTGATATTTAGTATGTATCATAACTTTGTGATTTTCTAGCAAGATTGTTCAAATTTTGACCCTGGGGCCAAAAATGGCCCCGCCCTGGGGCTTATCAGTTTTTCTTAGGAAAACCTTTAAAAATCTTCTTCTCAGAAACCGTTTGGCCTAGATCATTAATATTTGACATGTAGCTTTGCCTTATGGTCCTCTACCAAGATGTTCAAATTATGACCCCCGGGTCAAAATTGGCCCCGCCCCGGGGCTTATCAGTTTTACATAGACTTATATAGGAAAACCTTTACAAATCTTCTTCTCTGAAACTGTTAGGCCCAGATCTTTAATATTTGACATATAGCTTTGCCTTGTGGTCCTCTACCAAGATTGTTCAAAGTATGATTCCCAGGCCAAAAATGGCCCCGCCCTGGGGCTTATAAGTTTTTCTTAGGAAAACCTTTAAAAATCTTCTTCTCAGAAACCGTATGGCCTAGATCATTAATATTTAACATGTAGCTTTGCCTTATGGTCCTCTACCAAGATTGTTCAAATTATGACCACCGGGTCAAAAATGGCCCCACCCCGGGGCTTATCAGTTTTATATAGACTTATATAGGAAAACCTTTAAAAATCTTCTTCTCTAAAACTATAAGGCCCAGGTCTTTAATGTTTGACATGTAGCTTTGCCTTGTGGTCCGCTACAAAGATTGTTCAAATTATGACCCCCGGGCCAAAAAAGGCCACGCCCTCGGGCTTATCATGTTTTCATAGGAAAACCTTTAAAAATCTTCTTCTCTGAAACCGTAAGGCCCAGTTCATTTATATTTGACATGTAGCTTTGCCTTATAGTCCTCTACCAAAGTTGTTCAAATTATGACCCCCGGGTCAAAATTGGCCCCGCCCTGGGGCTTATCAGTTTAACATGGACTTATATAGGAAAACCTTTACAAATCTTCTTCTCTGAAACTGTAAGGCCCAGATCTTTAATATTTGACATATAGCTTTGCCTTGTGGTCCTCTACCAAGATTGTTCAAAGTATGATTCCCAGGCCAAAAATGGCCCCGCCCTGGGGCTTATAAGTTTTTCTTAGGAAAACCTTTAAAAATCTTCTTCTCAGAAACCGTATGGCCTAGATCATTAATATTTAACATGTAGCTTTGCCTTATGGTCCTCTACCAAGATTGTTCAAATAATGACCACCGGGTCAAAAATGGCCCCACCCCGGGGCTTATCAGTTTTATATAGACTTATATAGGAAAACCTTTAAAAATCTTCTTCTCTAAAACTATAAGGCCCAGGTCTTTAATGTTTGACATGTAGCTTTGCCTTGTGGTCCGCTACCAAGATTGTTCAAATTATGACCCCCGGGCCAAAAAAGGCCACGCCCTCGGGCTTATCATGTTTTCATAGGAAAACCTTTAAAAATCTTCTTCTCTGAAACCGTAAGGCCCAGTTCATTTATATTTGACATGTAGCTTTGCCTTATAGTCCTCTACCAAAGTTGTTCAAATTATGACCCCCGGGTCAAAATTGGCCCCGCCCTGGGGCTTATCAGTTTAACATGGACTTATATAGGAAAACCTTTACAAATCTTCTTCTCTGAAACTGTAAGGCCCAGATCTTTAATATTTGACATATAGCTTTGCCTTGTGGTCCTCTACCAAGATTGTTCAAATTATGACCTCCGGGTCAAAATTGGCCCCGCCCTGGGGCTTATCAGTTTAACATGGACTTATATAGGAAAACCTTTACAAATCTTCTTCTCTGAAACTGTAAAGCCCAGATCATTTATATTTGACATGTAGCTTTGCCCTATGGCCCTCTACCAAGATTGTTCAAATTATGACCCCTGGATCAAATTTGGCCCCGCCCCGGGGCTTATCAGTTATATCAGCTATATCAAAATGTTGTCTTGCCCAGTCAGCTTCTATGGTACAATGTCTCAGGTGAGCGAAATGTGGCCCTCTGGGCCTCTTATTTCTCCATTTTCCAGCTATTGTGCATGAATGCATCTTTTGGGAACATATAGAGTTGCATCTAGTTGATTACCGGTAATTAAATTATTTTGACCTTGAAAATGACACATTTTATATGAATTATATAGGAGAGCCTAATTGGTGTTCCATACCCTAATAGCAAAATAGTGCAGACGGCACCGTTTAGCAGACGGTAAGTTTGTTTGCGAGAGAGTCAAACTTGACTGTTAAATTAAAGGTTGAGAAACGAAATAGATTTGATTTGATTTGTTTTGATTTTACGTCGCTTTCAACAGTATTTCAGTCATATCGCGACGTCCAGCTAATTATAGGTGGAGGAAGACCACAGAAGTCCTTTTATGCACTGTTTCAGGCATAAATCGGCAACTGGGTAGAACCACCGACCTTCCGCAGGCCAACTGGAAGGCTTCCCCACATGAAAAATCCGAACGACCCTACTGGGATTCGAACTCACAGCGGTGAGGAGCTTAGTGATGTAAGTCACAGTGACTATACCACTAGACCACGGTGGCCCCGAGAAACGAAATAGAGAGGTTGGTTACGAATTTAGAGAAGTTAAATGGCCGTTTTCACAGAATTTGAATTCACCAGTGTCCAATTCTATACATGTAAAACGTTTGAGTTGACCATTCAGATGCCTTCGAACGATCGCAGACTCAACTCCAACGCTTAATAAATTTTGTATCTATCTTTAGATTAAACTCCTCACTCACATCACGTCATTTGTTTAAACAATTGGTGTCTGCTTTTATTTCTCTAGTTTAAACTTTGGAGTATCATATTGAAGCGAGTATCAAAACTGTTCGGGTCCTATTAAGACGCCGTGTTATGCGATGTCTGATAAGGATCCAAACTGTTTGCAAATAACCATTTGAATCGGGGTTAAGGCAGTGACGCGGTTACAAGAAGACTATCTGATAGTGCATGTACAGAAGATAATCTGTTATTCTTTCCCGTTTAAACGCAATCGAAACGCAATCGCAAAACACTGAAAAGTAGAAAAGGACAGCCTTTTGATAATTTTGACTTTTCATTAAACTGTTTGCACTGGAAATAATTATTTTAGTGTAAACGCATTTATTGGGAAAGAATAACGTTTTCTCCACCGTACATTAATTAATCAGATGACAGCCAAAAGTGTAATGATGGTAAATCAGATGATATGCTGAGTATAGCTCCAGATGTTAACCTTTACAGGTATACTTCTAATCTGGTATTTTCGTACAGCCCAGTAGTTTCGGACGCTTTACAATTTACATAAAAAGGAACACACCCTTCCTCTTCTTGTGCCAGAAACATGCCTTTTTCACATTTTCAAATAGCATAATGACTCTTAACCCTTTACCCAATAACCCGTATATAACATTAAATACAGGTGAACACTTAAAGCAGGTTGAAAGTAAAGCAGAATGTGCCTTAAGGCACATTCTGCTTTACTTTCAGCCTGCTTTAAACAACAATCTGCTAGGCTACATAAAAATATTTGCTATGGTAATTGTTCATGAGGGTATAAACTGGAACTATTTTCTTCAGCGGAGGAATAAATTAGATGCGCTAAAAGTCGCTTCTATGGGATAAAGGGTTAAATAGGTCTACACCGTTATGACGAAATAATTGTTGAACCAACTTTTACACTGTTTGGAATACATTTAACTTACAACATGTTAACCCTTTCTGCTTTATAAGTGTTGTCTACAATATCGTTTCAAAATTGGCATTAAGGCAGTATAACTGACGTATTTTCAAAACAAGTGGCAAACAATTTTAATCCTAATCAGACGCCCCGTTATATGGCGTCTAATCAGGATCAAAACTGTTTGCAAATGCGCGTTATGTCGTCATTGATAGATAAAGGGTTAAGTTTCCATATACATGGTTCCGCTTTCCGATTGAAACAATTTTCAGCTGATCTTCACCAAACTTACTGACAAGGTTTCTAGCTATAACACATACGCTAAGTATGATAACCAGCTAAACCGCACCAGATATTGACGAGTTATGGCCCTTGAATTTGTTTCTCTTACTCAAAGAGTTTTTCATCTGAACTTCATGAAACGTTCAGTACGTATTTGCTGTAATACAATTGACGCACAGTTTGATAATCAGCTACATCTCAACAGCCATTTCTGAATTGTGGCCCATTGTGAACTTAAACTATTAGGAATTCTTCGTTTTCCGCACTTTTTTACCACAATTTTTAAATAGTTGGCTGAAAATTTAATACGTTTAAATTTATATACACGTACGAGTGTTTTTGATAAACTACAAATCAGTTTCGCGTTTCGCCAAGATTCAGTAAATTTCTATACATTTTGCCACTTAAATTATGACTAAAAATATTAGAAATGTGTTGTTTTCGACACTTTACCCCCACATGTTGTCACATATTGAGCTGACATTTTGTAGATCTATATGATGTTGCTTTGATAAACTGCATGTCGAATTCTCATTTCATCTAAGTTGTGAGTTATCCGTGGGTAATGCAACCTGAAGGGCGTATTATGTACTGTGTGCATTTCTTGGTTATCATTTCAGTACTCATACTGCATTGGCAAGCACAAACACATTTTTGTGGGTACCATTCATACAAAAATATATCTAGAGAGGTCATATAAGAAACCTAATTTAAAATATAATTATGTGTTACTCAATATAACACGAGTGTTGGATATTTCGAAAGAAAAGAGATGGCGAAGACGGGTAAGAAGGAGAGTAGGAAGGAGAAGAGAGATGGAGGGTAGAGAAACAGGTGATCTAGTGAATGGGTTAAACGAAAATAACAGCACATTCAATACATATAGGATATTGGATTAACTAGTGTGTTTTGAGTAGTGAAGTTATTGAACGAGTTAGATGAAATAATATATTGCCAGTCTTGGTGAGCAATATATCATTTTATCCATCGAGTTCAATCAATTCAATGAGGAAAACACACGAATTTAATATTGTATTTATCAGCCTGCCACTAAGCGTGGACTGAAACCCCGTTCCTCTCCCACGACGTGAACGTCTCGACGGGAGCGAGAGAGTTTAGATCACTGGGAGCATATACCTGTAACTGTACCAGGTTAACGGCTGAAAGCATTGTCCAAAGATTAAGATAGGTACTTCCATCTGTTACGCAACAATTTTTAGACAAAGGCCAGATCGAAGAATGGGCTTCATTTGTTGAACAGGTAGATAGTGGTGATATGGATATTAATCACATAGCAAACCAATTATTTTGCAACGTTGTCAAATACATCGGTATTTAAACTTTTCATAACACGAGGTTCACTGCTGAAGTTAAGGAATTCTGGACAGTTGGTTAATCTCTTTTCCACGCTTAATTTATACGATTTATTGGTGGACTTTAAAAACCACAGGGGATTGACAGGACATTCTGTAAATTTTTTTAAAAACTTTTCACTTGAGCCGGACGACGGTCCAAAGCAGATTTGTCAGATTTGAAGGGCTCTGGTCTCTGATTTGTCATATTGCAACAGATTTTGTTTGTTTGTTAACGTCCCTTTCTGTCACCCATGGGCTCATTGTACGCCCCCGAGAGAAGGG